>OX456526.1:27499409-27561909 GCA_949748255.1 Eustalomyia histrio | reverse complement strand
TGGCTGAGATATTAGCAAAAAACCAGGACTACCTCTAATTTTTTCGGTAAAATCCCTGTAGAATTTTACGCATAGCAAACACATCCATGTGTTAAAATTCTTTTCTTTCATCTCCACCTTTTATACACAAACACACATACAAAGATTTGTCATTTAAATAAAAACTAAACAAATCTCTAATGAACGAAGACTTTTATATATGTACCTCTATTGACGATGATTTTGTGTGAGCTTCAATAGCTCAGTTGTCTAGACGCTATGTCACAAATGCTTTTTTTTCTAAGGCCGCGGGTTCGAATCCCGGTCAATTCACTTTTTTTTTGTACATTTTTTTTTTTATTTTCTTAAGATTTTTTTTTTTTTTGTTTATTTTTTGTTTTTTTTTAACATTTAATAATTAATTTAAATAAAATTTTATATTGATAATTAAATAATAAATAGGCTAAAAACATCAAAATTTTTATAAAAACCCTCTGATACAAACAAAATACAAACGTATTTATTTCTATTTTTTGCCCCGATTTAAAAGAATTTATAAAAAGATTTTTAAACCAGTTTATTTCTCATATATTTAGAAAATTTTATACATAATTTCCCTTTGAGTGCAACTATTTTAGGTCATAACTTATAATAATTTATAAAAAAAAAATTATAAACTATTTTCCTTCAAATTTTTAAAATTAAGCTCAAGAAATTAAAAATATTTTTAATAAAAAAGCGAAATAAAATCCCATATGCAAATTTGCCAGCTAAATCAAACGTTTTTGTAGAAATAAAACACATGCAGTTCTAGTGATTTCTTTTAACGATTTGTTGAAATTCTTTCCTTTCACCTCTTCACCTTTTATACACAAACAACAAACACTATTCTGGAGCTGTAATATGACATATGGATACGTGTTATATAGCAAAAAATCGAAAATCTTTAGTATAACATATTTGCTGAAAAAACTCGGAAATATCGGTTCAGATACAAAAAAGTTATGCCCAAAACATACATTTTTTTTAAATACCTATTTTCTGGAACCATAAATCTTCCCGAGTCCAAGTTTTATCACTAAATCTGTCCATTCCAAATATGTCCATATATAAACTTCAGTCTTTTCCCAACCATGGTGAAGGGTATATAAGATTCGGCATAGCCGAATTTAGCCGCTCTTACTTGTTTTAATTTCTATTTGTTAACAACTTATAAGCTATTAAAATCAAAAAATCAAACATTTGTTGGTTTCCTTATTTTAAGGAATATTAAAGCAATTACCAATTGTATTCACAAAAATTTTGCATTTACACACATGAAGTGTGTTTCTAAAATAATTTAAAATGTATGAATACAAATTTTTGTGTCTATAATTTTTAGGTACAATGTGTCTACATATTTCAATTTTACACACTTTTAGTATTTCTAACAATAACAGAAGTTGTTTTCGGGGCAAGCCATTCAAACGCCGATTTCAGCGAAATCTAAAGTGACTAATTTTAGAATGTTGTGCATTGATGTCTCTTTAAAGTGGGTTTAATTTTACCCAAAAATGATTTATACTTTTTTTTAATTTAACTTTAATCCCTTTCGCATGTGACATGTCGCACGTGACACTATTTCCAACATGATATTTGCATTATTTCTGTTGCCCTTTTTACAAAATTATATATAAACAAGATTAGTAAAAATGTTTTTAAATCAACGGATGTATTCAATGTATATAATTTTACATAATAACAACAAGAGACAAACTTAACAAAAAAATGCTATATGAAAAAATATTGTGTAGTGTTAATTAAAATAAACAAACTAAATTTAAATGAAAACAGTAACTTACGTATGAGATCATCCCGCCTTTTCTCTTCAGTCATTTCCTGATTTCCTTCAGCCAACGCTTTCCACTTTTGCCTAGCATTCCACATTCTTTTATTTTTTTTTTTAATTTATTATTTTGTAAATTTCTAGATCTTCCTTCATAAAAAATCTCTGTTTTTACTCAATATTTGATGAGCTTTCTGCGTGTACTTTCGGCGCACTGATAACAAATGTTCTTTTTCAATGTCGTATGTGACATAGAAATCTAGGATAATGCCGTTATTTCCAATCGCATTATTTCTTTTGTTTTTTAATTTGACTCTTTGGACCCTGAGAAAGATTTTAGAAAGCACAAGTCAATGCATAATGCCTCTCTTTAAGAACTTTTATCAAAACAAAACGTGCAATAGAAATATCCAAATGGAAGAATTTGGGCTTGCGCGAATTTGCGTTTGTATATTTCAAAATGGGTTAAGAAAAAATACAAAAGTTTTTCGCATATGTAAAATATGACTGTTTTCAAGAACTTTTAATTTGTTTGTCTTTGTGGACCTTTCGGTGGAAATACCCATTCGTATAATTTTAATAACATATATTTCAAAAATATAATATATATTGAGCTTAAGCTAAAAGAGAAACACTGGCAAAGCTTTAAATTTAAATGCTTTGCCAGCAATTTTGAGATACATGCTTTCCAAATACTTGCCTTCAAAATTTTCAATGTTTAAAAAAAAAACATATTTAAAGCTCGAAACGCTTTGCTAACATTTGAAGTAGGTGCTTTTCCTGAACTTATTTTAAATAAATTTTGAATAGTGAAGAAAATTTAAATATCTATAGACTATTTTTTTTATTTTATACCATTATTTTTCTTTTAATTTCTTAAAATATACATACAAGAAAAAAAAAAAACATCAGTCCCCATTCAGCAATTTCCGGCAATAAAACCTCGTTGATCATGGTTCTGTATCGCTCAACATGGTTGCAAAATGATCACTGCCACTATGTTATGCTTGCTGCATTCGGGTATGGTTATCACAATCAAGTTATTGGCTTATAAATAGGTTCTAACCATCAATATGGTCACTACCATGATTATTATGGTAAATATTTTATTATTTCATGATTGCCACATTCTATTTTATAACATGATTGGGTGCAACCATACTGTGGTAACAAAAATTCTGATTGTGAAAAAAATATGATAAATATATTAATTATAAAATATGATAATCAAATTAATTTTAAAAAAGGATGATGACTAGAGAATCTAGTCGAAATATTGGGAAATAAAAAATTAATAAAAATCATTAATTCCTGCTTTTATTTATCTAGACCTCTGAGCTAAACTATAAAATTCAAATAAAAGATAATTATACTAATTAAAAAATACTAACAACAATCATTGAATAATTATAAATTAAATAAAACATGACTGACATTTACAGTCATAATACTGTATTGTTTCCATAAAAAAATGTATCAGTATTGTCTTTCATGAAAATGATCAACCTTTTTTGAAAGGCAATAAACAGATAAAATCTAATATGACAATATCATATAATTATATTTTTGGACTTAAGGTAGAACAATATTCTAACTAAAAAATTTTATATTACTTAATTCTTTTCAATAAAAATAATAATAAGTTTTTTTTTAAATATGTTTATTATTTCATTTGTCGTAAATAACGACTTTCTTGTGGAAAGAGTACTCAGAATATTACGAGTAATAAAATAATATTTTATAAGAAAAAGTATGTAGAAAACAAGAGTTATTTTGTACGAAAAGTTTCTTATACAAAATACTAGATTTTTAGAAATTTTTCTGACAGAAATATTTTTAGATTCTAATTCTCAGGTTCTGCAAACGGTTCCTTAGATAAAAATTCATACATTCTTAAAAAAAAAACTTAGATACTAAAAAATTTACAGACATTAAGTAGGAGTTGATATTTTCTGTTAAATGTAAAATTTTATGTTTTCTAAAAACAGAAATTTATATTATTATGTTTTGTTTTTTTTTTTTTAAAATAGTTTGTATATATACAAAATTATTTCAATAAAAATTACAATAAATTGTTCAAATATACATACACACAAAGCCAGTAAAAATATATACATATGTGTGTGTTGTGTTTTGTAATTAGATACAAATAAAAAAAACTTTCTATTTGAAAAACAAACCACAAAAGCAGTTTTTCTAACTTTTGGCAGTTAAAAATTGTTGAAAATAAAGAACAGAATGGGTTGAATATAATAAAAAATCAGTAGTTGGAAAAGGGCAGTTAGCATGTGAATAGACCTAATTTTTTTTTAAGTCTTGCAAGTTTGTAAAGCGTAGGAAGCAGTGTTAGCATACACTCATGCCATCCATTTCGGTGCTTTGCCAGTGGTGGCCCATTTGTATTTTTCTACCAGGGTAGCATGAAAGCTCAATTCTTCATCACCTCGGCATATCGGAATATGTGACCTTCTCCGAGAGAAGGGACCTAGAGTGTCAAAAAACGGGTTTGGACTTAAGAGTGAATTCTGGTACCTAAAAGGGTGTAGAATAAGATGAAATGAGTTAGATTTCTAATAAAAATTTATTTACCCCATAAAAACGTACAAAACGAACTTGGGAAAATCGATAAAAATAATCGATAGCTGAGAACGAACAGAGCAGCAACAATAGCAAAGGTATTGTCACACTAAAAGCGAAAAAATACGTCACCACATAGGAATGACATCACCATACCAAATCGCATCTCCCAACTGAAGGTGTGTTCACAGTGATAATGCGTTATGAAACTTTAAATGCGTTTTTCTCAAAACTTTATTTTCACATACTAGGTCCCTTTTCTGGGAGAAGGTCACATATATTAAAAACAACATTTAATTATTTTTTCTAAGGCTTTTCCTCTATAAACACATTAATTAAATCCTTTTTTGTAGTAAAATGTTTCAATCCAAATTTAAATTTTAACTTAAAGGGTTTGCATATATTAAAGGGACACATATACACATATTAAGGGACACATTACCTAGCTTCAATTTAATTTTTTAAAATGAAACTCTTTAATGAATAAACCCATACCCCAATTAAAATTATACAATTAAAATTATGAAAACTCTTACAGTTTTAATACTTTTTAAATGTGACACGTAAAATACGTTTTTATTGTTTTGTGTGCGTGCGTTTATTTTGATTGTGATTTCTTGTATGACTTTTAAAAAAGTTTGTGATTTTTTTTAGGAAAAAAAAAAATAAAACAAAACGAACAGGAAAAAATCATAAAATTTTTAACACGTACCATTTTGTACGTTACTAGAACTAAAATAATAATTTTTTCTACAAACAAATTATTTGGAATACAAATCTTTTATTAAAAAAAATTAAAACAAATCTTAATTGCTTTAAAAGAGCTTTTAATATTTCAAAAAAAAAAAAAAAAAAAATATTTAAACTTTAAGTCATCATAAAACATCAATTAACAGGGATTATTTCCTTAAGGTATTAAGTTTTTTTTTATTTTACTTTGAGTATGACAATTATTATGACATTTTAGTATAGAATTTATTAGAATATTTTATTTTTTAAAGTTTGTATTTTTAAAACATGTTCTTTTTCTTCTAGTTTATCATTGCTTACAGGTGCAAAAAATTGTTGTTACAATTTTGTTGACCTTAATTTTCGAATTAGTTTGTGTTGTTTCGTTTCAGTTGTATGTTGCTAAAGTTTGGTTTCTACATAAGTATTTTTAAAATAAAAACTGTGTTATATTATTTAGTTAGTTAGTGCAAAAATAAATTAAAACTAACAAATACCTCTTTAGCTCTAAAATTATGCAAAAATAATTGGAATGATGACTTTTCTGCACATAAAAAAAGTTTTGTAAAAAACAAAGTTTCACGGAAAACTAAAAACCTTTGAGTAAATTAAATTAAATACAGCAGTAATATTAAATTTACCATCAAAAAAAAAAAAAGAAAAGTAAAATATAATGTTTTCCTTACATTTTAAAATCAATTTCATGCTAAATAATTCAAAACAAAATATCATTATAAAGGGCGTCCCAAGAAGAACGCAATTTTTAAACCTGGCAACATTCGAAGTGTCATTGTTTGACATTTGAACAATTGTTATTGTTTGCTAGTAGAAGGTACGAGGTTAGTAAAAATGGAGCGCTACACGAATGAACAACGCATTTTCATTGTGAAATTGTTTTACCAAAATGGTGAAAGTTTTGCGGCTACAGTTCGCAAATTGCGATCAATTTGGGGTCACAATAATGCGCCAAAAGAGTCAACTGTAAAGAGATTAATGGATAAATTTGCCGAAACTGGTCAATTCGACACCGAGCTCAGCAAATTGGTGTCTCCAAATCCACTTTGCAGCGAATTTTGACGAAAGATTTGCATCTTCATGCATACAAAGTTCAATTGACTCAGGAACTGAAGCCAGCTGACCATGGACAGCGAAGGGAGTTCGTTAATTGGGTATTGGAGAGACAACATGAAAATGCTGATTTTTCCGATAAAATCATCTTCAGTGACGAGGCCTATTTTCATCTTGATGGCTTCGTCAATAGGCAGAATTGTCGCATTTGGGGTGAGGAAAATCCTCGAGTGATTCACGAGAAGCAAATGCATCCTCAACGTGTCACTGTGTGGTGTGGTTTTTGGGCTGGAGGAATCATTGGACCTTTTTTTATGAAAATGAGGCAGGTCAAGCGCAAACAGTCAATGGTGTTCGGTATCGTGAAATGATAACCAGTTTTTTCTTGCCTAGAATTGAAGAAATGAATGTGGAGGGCATGTGGTTCCAACAAGACGGCGCCACATGTCATACAGCCAGAGAAACAATTCAATTGCTGCATCAGTCATTTCCCGGTCGTGTTATTTCGCGTTTTGGAGATCAGAATTGGCCGCATAGATCGTGCGATGGTTTACGCGAATAAGCCGACGACGACTCAAGCCTTAAAAGAGGAAATTGGACGCTGCATTAATGAAATACCGCAGCATTCATGCAAAACGGTCATTGAAAATTTCATTAAAAGATCGCGTGCATGACAGCAAAGCCGCGGCGGCCATCTGCACGATATATTGTTCCATACATAACCTCATTCTGTCTACTTAACGATATAATAAAGTTTCCGATTTTTTTTTAAATATCTGTGTTTTATTTAAAATTTAAAAATTGCGTTCTTCTTGGGACACCCTTTATTATGGCAGAGGAAATTTTATATATTTTAATTCAAATCATGCATTTTCTAACCACCAATCATGCGAATAAATTCAAAACAAATAAACCAATTACATTAACAAAATCATAATGAAAAAAGGAACTGATAACTAACGGAAATCATTTGTCGCTAGTTAGTACATATATGTAATTCAAACTAAATAAATAAAATATTGTTTAACGGAAACAATAGATGTTAAAAAAATAAAATTAAATGGCAAATAAAATAACAATCAATAATTGATCAATATTCAAATTGCAACAAATGAACGAGAACTAAGTTTATGCATAAAAGTTTTTGAAATGAAGTAAATAAATTTGCAAGTTGTAACAAAAAGTGTTGTGGTAAAAATACAATAGGAATGTGAATCTACAAACAAATTAACAGGTTTTATGGATAGGGATAACTTAAGTAACCCAGCGAAGATTTTAGGTATTGGCATGTATTACTAGATTATAAATGTGCTATTCCGAAAAAGCATATATATGTAAACATATTCGAAGAGCATCATATATTTGTAGGGTTTACAACGTGAGCAGGATATAATGAGTTTGTGCTGATGTTTGTAACTATCAAAAACATCAGACATCGATCTAACTTAAGCTTCTTAGAATCCGTATGTTGAAGTTTCTATTGGCCCAAGGACATATCCTATATGGAATTTAGTTAAAATATGTAAATATGCAGCTCAACCGCCATAGAAAGGTCCTTTCTTGAATTGAGCTTAAATGCACTTAAAATAGTCTGTAAGTTAAAATAACAGAAAATGCTATTTTCAAGAAATGATGTTTAATTTTAAAACCGGTCTACTTTCTTTTCATTTAAATCAAATGGTTTTGAGATTTATTTTTAAATGTTGTTTAAAAATTGACACATCCGTAAGAAACAAATGATTAATCAGTTAAAATAAATGTGAAAATTTTTCCTACCAATTCCTTAAAAACAAATGATTTAATAATATATTTTAAATTATTTCCGTATTTGTATTTTTTGCTTGTTCTTAAATCTACAAAATGTTTGTATGTCTATAGACACTTTTTGTGTGAATGTGTTTGTGTATGTAACTATGTGTGCTTACGAAGCTCTTGTAATTTTGTATATAAACAAATGATTTAAAAAAAAAACAAATAGGAATTTTTGGATTTTTTTTTTAACGGTCAGCAAACAAAATTTTAATTTGCAATTACTGTTACGGACACAAATAATCCACAAATTTCCATTTTGTGGGTAAATTTTTATTAAATTTCAAACAAATGAAAAAAAAATAAATAAATGAAACTGAAAAAAAATCGGTAAATGATAGCAAATTATTTTAAATAAATGTATAAACAAGTTTATATATATATATATTTAAATGGAACGGAAACCTTTTTTATTAAACTACAAACAGTAAACTACATATGTTAATATTCTGAGTGAGATATTTAGACACGCATTATGTTGTTAAAAAGTGGGCTGTAAATCTTTTATAGGACCATAAATCACGCCTTAAAATTTGAAGAAAGTCGGACCACTTTTGCATTTAGAAGTTTCGTTTAGATTTATCTCTATATTTTCGTTCAGATTTATCTCTATATTTTTCCCGAAATTCAAACCAAATTATATTTTGTGTATGATATCATATAATCGGCATACCCGACTTTAATATTTTTAATAATTTTGGGTTCATGATCCATAGTCGTAAATATAATATAGTTATTCAGGGTTGGCAGGTACTACAACTAAACTACCATTATCGATTCTAAGCCCTATCAACTGACTACCTCAAAATACCGTTAAAGAAATAGCGAAAGAACTGTTATCATCCAACACTCTTACCGAAATATCTAAAATACCATTATCCTTGAAATACCGATATTGAAATAAATTTAATACATTTATACTTAAAATACCGTTACCGCTTGTTAATTCCAGGTGGTTTTAGAGTATATTCATGCATCCAGTTATTTGTTTTGCTTCTCATTTTAGTTTATTTATTGTTAAAAATTGGCGGTATATAAAAAAAACTGACTACCGTTACCCTTGAAATATTGTATCATTACTGAAATAACTTTGACATCGAAATACCGTTACCAAAATACCGTTATTCTTAAAATACCGTCTGAAAAATAACTGAAATACTGTTGTACTTAAAATACCGTTACCTACCCATCTAAAAATCGAAATATATATGAGCATACATGATCATACATGGGCCTGTATATGATCATACATGGGCATACACGTCCATACATTGTTCAATATATGACCATACATTATCTAATATATGATCATATATCTTCGGATCCGAAATTTGAGAGTATATCATATACGAGCATACATGAATAATATATGAGCATGTATGATAATATATGCACATAAATCACCATATACCCTCAAATTTCGGATCCGAAGATATATGATCATATATGTGATCATGTATGGACGTATATGACCATGTATGCACATGTATGATCATATACAAGCCCATGTATGATCATGTATGTTCATATATATTTCGATTTTTACATGGGTAGAAAAAATTTTTATAGCGTTATCAATAATAATCTATAATAGCCTTAACTTATTTCTCTTTTCGGTTACCAACCATGAAAATTACCATTATTTGACCATAATATGACAAGGTAATATGGAGGACAATGCTATGGTTGAAATAATCATATTATAATCCTAGTAACAATAATATGATAAGTGATGTAAAAATCATTTATAGTGACTATTATATGATTAGTAATAGTCACATTTATAGTCTGAATTATGCACAATCAAATTCAACTATAATTTTTCTCACCGTGATGAACTTTGTGCATCAAAGTATAAATATTTAATATTTAATATTTTATTTGATTTTTAATTATTTATTGATTGTTGCCATCATTTTATTATTGCATTGTTAACATATTTTAGTCACGAGAGCGAGCATAATTTAGTATCAGTGATATTTTGTTCTAACATATTAAACACATTAGCGTTAGGGATTGATCTAAACATGTTATAGATCCTTATCGTTAGCTTAGTGTAAAAAGAATGCAATTTTTTTTTAAATATATATTTTAATGGAGTATGATCGATCAATTTAAAATACAACATTTATAGCTATGCAGCGAAGTGTAAAGGAGCTAAGTCCAATTTATTAAAAGGAAATATGTAAAGGGCAACTAAAAATAACAAATTGTCAATTTAAATTCAAAATTCATTCAAATGAGTTGAATCCGAATTAGACTAATTAATTAATTTATTAGAGTTTATATTTTTTCAAATAATTATTTTAATAACCGAAACTAGAGTGATCTTAAAAAAACAAAATTCAGCAAAAGTCAGGTAAAAGGAATGGTTTCCAAGGACAGCTCCACCTGGATGGGACTATTAAAAAACAATAAAATTATTAAAATCGGTTATATCAAATTTTTTTTACCAATAACAACAAATAATTTAATGAGAAAGCAAATAATTTTATAAAATATTTATTCAAATATACCTGCTGGGATATAAAATGTCTACCATACAAATTTTTTCCGTAGTTAAAAATAAATACTTCATACAAGTGCTATCTAATAAGTTTCCCATAATATTACTTTTATCGTCATCATCATTATCATAGAAAATATCATGCAAGAATTTACTAAAGCTTGTTTGTGAAGTAAAATAAAATGAGAATAGAATTTCTACTTCAAATTAACAAAAGAATGTAAAACTATGCAACGTAAAATATCGAGGTTACAAAGCATAAAGCAGCTAGCTACGAGTAGTAGTGCAAGTGCATCAAAAGGTATGCAAAATAATAATTTGAAAATTTATTTAAAGAAAGAGAAATAATTTATAGAAACAATAGAATTTACAGCATGAAAATAATATTCCAAAAATGTTCAGTTACTAAATGTATAAGGCTTTTGTTGCATAAATGCACAGAGCATAAACAATTTACTTTGTTCTTGTGTTGTGATAATATTTTCTAAAATAACTTTAAATGAATTTTAGCATTACAACTAAAACTGTTAGGAAAGTTAAATTTGATGGTGGCGAATTTTTCGGTGGCATGACATAACCCCAATGAACATTATTGCAATTACTACTAAATTTTTTGGACATAAACACCACACTTGAAGTTGCTATTATTTTCTGTTTTAACCCCTAAACCAAATAGAGATAAAGCCCAGAATTAGTCATAATCTCTTCATAATATTTATGAATTTTGTATTATATTCACCGATAACTTTGCAAAATGAAGATTACAGGTTTATTTACTTTTTCTTACACAACTTTTGCATTCATCAAAATCTCTAACTTTTAAAGAGGTTTACAAACTTTTGAGAAAAAATTGTTGCTATCAGGCTGATAGCACCTTGAATCTTGTACATATATATTACATAATAGTAACGTTACTGACTGACTGACACTTTATCGCCTAGTTCAAGCCGCAGAAGATGGGAAACTTCCTTTTACATCCGCTAAGATGAAAATTCCTACGGGAAGGGACAAAAACATGGAAATGGGCTAATGAACTTTTTGGAATTTTTTTAAGGAACATGGTAAAAATCGGAGTTCAAATGGTTTTAATGAACTCCTAAATATTTCCTAGAAATCTGAATACGTACTTTTCTTTATTTTCCAATAAGAGCGTAGTTAAAATGTGATGAAAAGGGAAAAAGACTTTCCTTAATCACCCAGCATAAACCGCAGGAGCTATGAACTAGAAACTTGGTGACTTAGACATTCACCAAGACGAAGACCTTTTTCAGATTTATAACTTTGTCGGCTAGAAATCTGAAATTTTAAATATGTGTTCCATGAAGTTTGTACTAATTCACTGATAAAGTACTTTTTGGAATTTTTAAAAAGCGGAAAATGTCGGTTTTGAATGGGGAAACTGCTTTCATTATCGGTCTACCCAAATCGCTTTTGATAGAAATTTCTGTATTCCCTAAAGTATGGGCTAAGAAAATTGTAAAGTAATTTTTGAATCTTTCTACAGGATAAAAAAGGGGGTTTTAAAGTTTTCGCCCTAAATAATCTGTTGGGTGTGTGATAATTTATTAAGGATCTTCACTGACGAATTTTAAAAACGAACATTATAAAAAATGTAGTTAAATAGAGGAAAAGAGCCTCTACTTCTTGAAATTAGTAGTCGAAGTTTATTAATTAGTAAGGGAATACTGAATTGTATACCTTCAATATCTTGATGATGATTTTTATTAAGTTCAGTTAATATAGCTGCTCCTCCTTCACTAAATTTATTAGCTGAAATTTCTTTAATTTGTACACTCAGAATATTATGTAGTTAACTGTTTGTAGTTTAATAAAAAAGTTTTCCGAATCATTTAAAAATAAAGGAAGATACATTTATTTTTCAAAGAAACATCTATATTAACTTTTTTATACATTTATTCGAAATAATTTACTATCATTTACCGATTTTTTTCAGTTTCATTTATTTTTTTCATTTGTTTGAAATTTAATAAAAATTTACCCACATAACGGAAACTTGTGGTTTATTTGTGTCCGTAACAGTTATTACAAATTTAAATTTTGTTTGCTGTCTGTTTCAAAAAAAAATATTCAAAAAATTTCAATTTGTTTTTTTATTTAAATTGGTTGTATATATACAAAATTTTTCAATACAATTTACAAGAACTTCATAAACACACATACATATACAAATACATTCACACAAGAAGTGTTTATA
Source organism: Eustalomyia histrio (assembly GCA_949748255.1). NCBI lineage: Eukaryota > Metazoa > Arthropoda > Insecta > Diptera > Anthomyiidae > Eustalomyia > Eustalomyia histrio. The sequence continues at coordinate 27,549,201 of OX456526.1, read as the reverse complement.
GCTTCATATGCATACATACATTTTGTATTGTACGAGTATATTAAAAAAAAACAAAAAATACAAAAACGGAAATAATTTCAAATAAATGAAAAAAACATTTATTTTTTAATGATTGGTGGGTAAAATTTTGACATTTATTTTAACTGATTATATCAGTTGTTTCTTACGGATGTGTCAGTTGATTAATCAACATTTAAAAATAAATAACAAATGGCATTTAATTTAAATGAAAATTAAGTTGACCGGTTTTTAAATGAAACATCATTTCTTTTAAATGATATTTTCAGTTATTTTAACTTACAAACTTTTTTAAGTGCAACTTTTGCATTCATCGAAATCTCTAACTTTTAAAAAGGTTTACAAACTTTTTGAGAAAAAATTGTCGCTACCAGGCTGATATCACCTTGAATCTTGTACATATATGTTACATAATAGTAACGTTACTGATTGACTGACGGACACTTTATCGCCTAGTCCAAACCGCAGAAGATGGGAAGCTTCCTTTAACATCCGCTAAGATGAAAATTCCTACGGGAAGGGACAAAAACCATGGAAAATGGGCTAATGAACTTTTTGGAATTTTTTTAAGGAACATGGTAAAAATCGGAGTTCAAATGGTTTTAATGAACTCCTAAATATTTCCTAGAAATCTGAACACGTACTTTTCTTTATTTTCCAATAAGAGCGTAGTTAAAATGTGATGAAAAGGGAAAAAGACTTTCCTTAATCACCCAGCATAAACCGCAGGAGCTATGAACTAGAAACTTGGTGACTTAGACATTCACCAAGACGAAGACCTTTTTCAGATTTATAACTTTGTCGGCTAGAAATCTGAAATTTTAAATATGTGTTCCATGAAGTTTGTACTAATTCACTGATAAAGTACTTTTTGAAATTTTTAAAAAGCGGAAAATGTCGGTTTTGAATGGGGAAACTGCTTTCATTATCGGTCTACCCAAATCGCTTTTGATAGAAATTTCTGTATTCCCTAAAGTATGGGCTAAGAAAATTGTAAAGTAATTTTTGAATCTTTCTACAGGATAAAAAAGGGGGTTTTAAAGTTTTCGCCCTAAATAATCTGTTGGGTGTGTGATTATTTATTAAGGATCTTCACTGACGAATTTTAAAAACAAACATTATAAAAAATGGAGTTAAATAGAGGAAAAGTGCCTCTACTTCTTGAAATTAGTAGTCGAAGTTTATTAATTAGTAAGGGAATATTGAATTGTATACCTTCAATATCTTATTGATGATTTTTATTAAGTTCAGTTAATATAGCTGCTCCTCCTTCACTAAATTTATTATCTGAAATTTTTTTTAATTTGTAGAATTTTAAGATGATCTTGAATTTCTATATTTATATTATCTTTTTTATCTCTTTTTAGAGCTGCGTATACTTTATATTTATATGCTTGAAATTTCCCATTAAGATCCATAAACTGCGTACGAATCCATCAATAATTCTAAGAAACATTTACGAGGAATAAGTAAAATTAAAAAAATATCCGCTTAAATTCCTAGCCAAACCCTTTAAATAGAAATCTGAGATATTTGTTTTCAGGAATATGGGAATTTTATTGAATTTCCAAGAGTATGGTAGATGTTGGAAGTTTCTAATATAAAAGCTATTAATCAGCCGTTCTAAAAATACATAGAAGTTTTTGAAATTATTACAAGTATTTATTTTTTTTTCACTCTGAACCAACATTCAGGGGATTTCCTTACTAAGATAATGCAGTGTATTGAATTGGCGAAGGAAGTTATATTAAAGGCTGAGAAAAGAGGGAGTAAGTTGTTTATGACAGGAAAGACCTTTGACGTTAGTTTATTCCTCACGAATTTTCCCTCTGGCCAATCGACAACAAACGGATGTGCTCTATTAGATAAGCTAGTATTTCGAATAATAACGCTCTACACTCAGAAAAAATAGTTAGTAGAATAATTTGTAAACGGTTTTCAATCGCACTCTACTATTTTTGTACTGATTTTTAGTAAAAAAATATTATTTAGCAAATCTTTTTGCTATTTACATTTTACAAATTACAGAATTTTTACAGAATATTTACAAATTTTTGTTGCTAATTTCAGAAATCATTTTAAAAATTTTTGAAAACCGATTTGCTAATATTAGCAAAAAATATTACTAATTTTAAAAAAAGTGGATATTGAAGGATATGTTATTTCTAATTAAAACTTACACCTACAAACTTAAATTTCCTTAAAATGTTACATAGATTAAAAACGGGATCGGAAGTGAAGATACCGACTCATGTCTAAAAAGACGACATCCATTTAAAATAGGATTAAAAAGGTTTTTTAGTTCTAAAAATCCGCCCTAAAAACAATTAAAATTTAACCTTAAAAGTAAAAAAAAAAAATTGACCAAAATATTTTTCAAAACAGAAATTACCAAATTAAAACAAAATGATTAATTCGTTTTCAAAAAATATAATCAAAATTTTTGATGCTCGATAAGAAAAATAAATTCAAAGCTTTTTACTAATATTAATAATATTTAGTAATTTTTTTTTGCTGATTTTAGCAAACAGATTTTAAATTCCACTTTACAAAAAGTCTACTAAAATTTAGTAGCGGCTACTAATTTTTCTACTAATTTCATTGTACTACACGTCAGCAGACATGTGTTGCTAAGATTAGCAAAAAATACCGCTGGGCTCAAATTAGCAGAATTTCCCGTAATAACTGCAAAATTTTCATTTGCCATTACAGACTTTTTTTGGTGAGTGTAGGTCAGAACACCTCCCATAGAAATATGGATAACCTATGTTTCAACGCTGCTCCAGTAAGTAAAATTTGCTGGTTACCCCACTATCATTGATAAACACGCTCCGAGACCATCCTTTGAACACTGTCCAGAAGATAAAAAAATATGGGAGTTGTATTCAGTTTTTTAATGAAGACTTCGGAATATAAAGTGGGTCATTAATATTTTGCCTCATGCCCCCAACCACTAAAAGGCTATGCCTTTGATCGAAGGAATATGTATAACAAATATTTCTGTCATCTGCGAAAGCTTAGATTGGATTTGAAGTTTGACCCAAAAGGTCAGAGAGGAAAAAAAGGGAGCACTCTCTCGCTTAATTTCTGCTAGAAATCTGTAATTTAATATATATTCTTTCGGGGTGTGAGCTAGTTTAGTGATACATACTTTTTGGAACAATTAATAATCACGTGAAAAAAAAAATCGAGTTAAACATGAAAAAACTGCTGCCTTAATTACTCGTCCCAACTTCAGAGTTAAAAACTTAAAGTTTGGAATGCAAGTTCATTCTTTAGCGCAGTCAAAAGTCTTCCTATTATTGGCCTGCCTTTTGGCTTTGAAGTGATACTTTTTGGAATTTCCAATTGAAATTGAAATATCCACAACAAAAAGTTTAAAAGATGTTATTTAAAGAGAAAATTTCTTAAGAAAATAGAATTCAAATTTCTTCTTAATATATTCCAGTATATAAAACTACCAGTAACAAAGAAACGGACTTTTAAGCTAGTTGATCTTATATTGTTACTCAAACTTTCAAGTATTACATTGAGTGATGAAAATTTTCTTTTCCCATTATAATTTTTGTTTAACAAATTTAAAGTTGTCACACATTTGACATGATAAAAATTCACAAGAGTAATTGTTACAAAAAATAAAAATATGTAAAAAGCAAAACTAAACTTCAGGTTGCAACTAAACTGTCTCACAGGTAGTCTACTTAAATTTCAATGGAAAAGCAGTGATGTACACAAAAACCGTTTATATTTATAAAAAAAAATTCGGCCAGAAAAACTAATAAAATTTAAAATACCCGTACCTCTCTTCATTAAGGTAAAAACTAAAATACAATTTATTTAAACAATAAAAAAAAAAACTGAAACCTTATACGGTGTAATCACATGCTTATTATACCTACTAACAATGGGTAGAAGACCTAACGTTTCCAGCAGGTGCTTTATTTATCTAGATACCAACTGCTATAGTATTATGTACATACTACAAATTTAGTTTTGCACTTTTTATTAGCACAAAAATGTAAAACAAATTTAATTTTGTTTCCCTTGTCTAAAAAAAAAAGAGTAAACTAAAGTGACGCAATGCTTACCCAAAACAACAGGGTTTTTACACAATACTTCTTATTCTACCACTGTCACCACTTGTGGTGCATCCATGTGCAACCAAGGGTGAATATATTGCAACATTACAAAATTTGTACTGCAAAACCGAAATGGGTATTTTTTACATTTGCATGCCAGAAACCCCTACAATTCCATTTGGGCTTCTCAGTAACCGTTTTAGAGTTTTACTTTTGTTTCTTTTTTTTTCTATGAACAATAAGCAAAAAACCGAAACAAAACCTACAAAAAAGCCTTTAGTTTTAGTTTAGACTAAAAACAAAAGTGTGTTTGGTAATATACAGTAAACCCTCTGTTTACTATATTAAAAGGAATCGAACAAATTTTCACCTAAATTGCATAAAGCGAATTTAGGAAAATTTTCTTAATTTAGTTGGTCTGACAAGAGAACTTTTCGATAATTGAGATTTTGTGATACGTTGGATGAGTAATGGAATCAAAATTCGTGCTATTTGTCTTATTCAGGTTATGTGATATTTTTCTTTTACAGGTTTTGTTGAAATTTCATGAATCAAGGGTTATCTGTATTAAAAAGTATTCACATGAAACCTATTGGACAAAAAGTTACTATACAAAGCTTTGTTCGTATTTTTTGTTTTTAGAATGTGCACATACAATTTTGACTAATTGTCAAAAGGAACTGGGTGATGGCATGCATGGTAACGGACCAGAGAGAGAGAAAAAACATTATATTAGTGGCTGTAATTTTGTTCAAATATGACATTTTCTTTAAATAATAACTGATGTGTTGTATAAAGAGCGAAGAGGTAACTGTTGACAACTTTTTGATTAAAAAACTATATAATTTGTATAAAAATTGTTAGAAACGTTGGATAGGATAAATATTGAAATTCAGCTGTAAATAATGTAATAAGAGTACCGCCTTTTTAAATGCAAATACCTTCAAATTTTTAGCGGAATCTACTGACAAACATTTTTGAGTGTAATAACAAATTATAAAAATGTTATGTTTTTATAATCTACATCACTACGTGTTCAGGGTGTAATGAGTATAGTAAAGTTATTTGTCAGAAATTTGGTATATAGGTTTTTATTGGCCCTATTGCATTAAGTTACAATAGGTCCATATTCGGACTTAGCTCCTATAGAAAGGTGCTTTCTGAATAGTGCATAAAAGGTGGGTTTTCCAATACATGTAGCGATAAATCTTTTTACCTGACGCTAGCCAATGGTAACATTACAGTACTCAAAGGACTTAGATTTTCTCCACATCCTAAGTTTTTCTCTGATTTCCATCACATAAATATTCAGAGCCAACGAAGTAACTACGGGCCCCGCAGTTGGCCAACGATTAGTTGCTCACCGTGGTGCCAGAAACTCAGTTTAGGCTTAGTCTGTTCCAGCCACATATTCTATTGAGAGATTCATTTCAGTCTAAGACAGGTCCAGCTCATAGCACAATAATGAGTGCCGCTTGGATGTTCGAAGAACAAAATAGTGTCCCCTTGTGCCCCTTTTCAGTCACTCCGACGCACATATATGGCAAAGATCTCCGACTGGAAGGGAACGTTGAAGGCTTGGGTACAAAGATACATAATACAATTTGACAAGCCATGGAACGCTATACACTTCAAGAACTCGAAAAACACGTCACTATTTTGCAATAGACAATTTTCTGACAAAATTTATTATCAGTGACGAGACCAATTTTCCTCCGAACGGATACGTAAACAAACAAAATTTTCCCGTGGCACTGAAAATCTGCGTATCGTTCCCGTAGAGCTATGAAATCAACTCAAAGAAACTGCATTTTGCGCCTTTTATGCCGAAGGTGTCATTGGGCCTTATATTTTCGAGGTTAACTGCGACCGGTGAGCCATACAGAACAATGATCAACAAATATTTATTTCCCCACACTGATGGCCCACGCGACAATGGAAATTTTGCAGGATTCGCTTCCGGGTCGCCTAATGTCTCGTTTTGGCGATTTGCAGTGGTGAGAAATATCGTCCGATTTAAGCGTTCAAGGCTTTTTTAACCCATTATTGGCCGCTACCCTAAAACGTGGGAATTTTTTGAATCCATTGCAGGATGGTGTTATTAAGACCCCAATGAAGAATATTTTTCGCAAAATTTTTCCTCCCGATATATAGTTATATTTACATGGAATGGTCGAAAAATCGACCACTGGCCGTAAACAGTAAAAAATATATAAAATTTATTTGATATTTTTAAAAGAAAAAATATTGCCTTAGACTTATGGTATTCATAAATACAGCTTGTATTTAGATATATATTACACTTTTTGCATGTAAAAATAGTATGTTTCTTACACAATTTGCAGCGCTGATATCTTATAATTGAGTGTACTTTTACGTTGACTTGGGATTGATTGGGGATTATATCAAAATCTTCACTGTTTAGCTCACTGTCGTATTCTAGAAGTTGTATTATGACTTCGGAACGAAAATCAGTTTGTGAAAGGGGTTTTGTCTTTTCGATTTTTGCCAACAAGCAGTGTTCTAACATACGTTGACCATTGCGTTAACAAGCGCATTAGTCCATATTGGCCACCACCATTTCTTTCCCTTTATATATATACCAATTATCGTATCTGTATGAAGGTTTGTACAACCTATACCATCATTATACTCCTGAATTGCTTTTGGCTGTGGAATAGTAACAGTTTATTTATTTTTTTTTTTGCTTACGGCAATAACGTTTAATATTAGCCATTGGTTCAACTGTTGAGTTATTGGTAATTACGTTGACAACAGAATTGTCATTCCAGCGCACCAGCAATATTTCTTGTTGACTATCGAACAACTGGTTAAATTCTCCGCGATTGCTTTTTTTAGATCCTTTAACGGAGCTTTCGCCGTTCGATTTTCTCGTATAGTACTCGTAGCTGATGAGAAGAAAAGAAATTGTCAAAAAAAAAAACTATGTGACAATCGGGATCAGGTACGTTTGCCAGTAAGTCCAAAACTGTTTGAGCCCCAAGACCAATGTCCTTATCGTGTGGCATGGCTAAGCCATCATACAAAATACTGTAGAATAAATATCCACTTTGAGAGCACATGCACCATGATTTAAATCCAAAACGGATTGGTTTCCCCTTCATGAACATTTTTTACGAGTGTCGCCCAAAATACGGAATCATCTGCTCATCAATTGATTCAATATGGCTAAAAATTCCAAACTGCATAAAATTGTTATTGAGAGCATCAACTAGTGAGCGAACTTTGGCAAATCGATCTGTTTTGTCCAAGCGGCTATTATCTGATAGATGTAAATACCTTTTCATTGTTCTGAACCGATTGCGGCTTATGGCTTGCATTACCATTGGAACTCCCTGTCGGGCTTAGAAGACCAATAATGGTCTACATGTAGTAAGGTATGATACCCCGACAACTATTAAATGCCAACAAATCTACGTAGTTCAATAAGTGTAATACTGGCTGAAGCATTGTTCTGATTTGCATATGTATTTGAAAAATTTGTGACATCCAATATTAAGGAATTATCAAAATATAAAGAAAAAATTTCAAATAAAGATTTAAAATTGACTGTGTAAATACAAGAATCCAAAAGACACAAAGCAGACCAATTTCTCACCAATTTCTAAAAAAAAAGCTAAAGTTTCTTGGCTTTCGCCACATAGGTATAGCAAAATCTGATTTTTTTAATGCTTCCCCTTTCTATACCATTGTTGCGTGAGTTGGATGTTGACGGCTCTTCAATTTTTGTATATTGCCTACATCAAGACATTGTAAAATATTCAAAAATTAGTTTTCAGCACAACTGTTTGCATTCACCTTCGTACACTTACTGACATTTAACTAAAAATATTTCATTTACTAAATTTAATCAAAATAATCTTAGGTTCCCCTGACTTAAATACGCGATATATTACTTAGCAAGAGAAAACTACAGGCCGAAATACAGAAAAACTTTCAAGGAAATATTGCCAGATTTATTATGAAAATAAAAGTTTTGAAATTCAAAACAATTTGTATATTCTATTGTAGGGCCTCCGGCCACTGGTCGATTTTTCGATCACGAAAGATTGTTGGCATTTAAGAATAAGAAAATGTGTCATCTGGAAACTGATTTTCATCGATTCTTATAATACAGTATTTAGGCTCTGAAAATAATGAATAATAAGAAACAATAATTTCAATTATTAGATATATTTTTTAATTGGAAAAAAGTGTTAAAAATGTTTTTTTTTTCAAACTCTTTAGAAAGTCATTTCACTACAGATATTTTAAAAAATAGTTCAGATTTTATTTCTGTGAAAACAAATCAAAAAATTATTGTAAACTTTTGAGATATAAGCTCATAAACTGACTGGTCGAAAAATCGACCAGTGGCATATAATGGGTTAAGGTTTTTTAAGGCACCGGGCTATGTAAAAAAGCCACAGCACTCAAAGAGGATATACGACGTGAAAATTAAAATGTATTTAATATTTTAAATAAGTATTTAAAAACATTATAAATTTTATCCTTTTATTTTAAAGATATGTATATCAAAACACAATCGGATAAAAGATTTTGGGCCACACTGTAGTAGTTCCTCTTTAGTTGTGTCTCTCTTTGTTTTCTCTCTTGTGGTTTCTTAGCTGTAGTTTTATTCCTGTAGCTTCACTCCGGTAGTTTACCTCTGCACTCAAAATACTTTTACAGTAATTGACTGTAGTTTATTTAAAAATTTATACGTACATTTGTTTTTAAATGATAAAATATTTAAAATTTAAAGAAATACAACAAAATATTTTTTGAACATTTTTTTTGACATTTATTTAAAAATAAATTATATATACACTGAGCTTCTGTTACTGTTATTATTTCAACTTAAAGTATTTTGTTAATAATAAATTGTTTTAATTTTTTTTGTAATTTATTGTCTGATGAACAAAATAAATTAAAAAATCATTAATTTTTATGGATATGATGAAATAAAATTTTCTTTTGATTTAAATGAAATATTAGAAGACTGGTTTTAAGTGATTTTAAATTTATTTTCAATTACATTTTCGGTTAACTTAAACTACAAACTATTTTGAGCTTGTAGTTTCTCTGCTGTTTTTTCAACTAGTTTCTTTTATGGAGTGCTCACAGCGCGGAATCTACTTTGCATTAGCGAGGAAGTCCTTATTTTTAATGGATATCATCCACCCTCTTGATTAATTGATTGATGTAATCCATTCCCTTGATATACCGATGTAATCCATTTCCCATTAACCTCTTCCATGTTATGAGAACTCATAACTTGAGAAAATCCCTTCTGCGAGTTTTACCCATTTACAACCATTTAAACCCTTTCCCGGTAATGAAAAATACCCAAAATACCTACACACTGACATCAGCTCGGATATATGAATATGAATTTCCACAAGCCACCAATGTTATCCCTTTTGTCCATAGGCAAATATCAATTATGCCCTTCCCCGGTTATAAAAAATTTCCATAATTCCCATTGTCAAAAATAACCTGAGACGGATGAAAACCCTGCTTTACATATTTGTGTGCCTAAAATTTTCCCGAAAAGTTTCGAGAAGACTTCTTTTACAAAATTTTGCTATATGCGCTTTTGAATATTTTTCCATATTAAACTAAAATGTATAACTTAGGACTTTGGGAGATCTATGTTGTAATAGTGTAATTTTTCAATTTTTAAAGTAAAAATGGATATAAAGGAATAGGTTTTTTTATAATATTTAAATATTACAACTTTACAAAGTAAAAAAGAAGACTGAAATACACATTCGTAGGCATCATGTCTTCTTTTTTGCGACTGCTACACAAAGTAATCGATAACCCTATTAAATACCCATACATATTTTTTTCCTTTATCTTCTCAAAACACGCAACATATTTTAAGGATTAAAACTCTTACGAAATATTTCATATCTTATTAAAGCAGAACCGTTGTAAAAAAGTTCTTTTGAAATTAATTTAAAGATTAAAACAAAAAATTTTCAAGAAATTCCGCAAAAAAATACCGTTACACAACCCTTTCATTTCAAAGTAACAAACTTTCATTTCTAAGAATAAAAATAATAATATTTCATATCTCTTGTCAGTTGTTTTTTTCAACCTCAATTTTTTATCTTTTACATTTTTTCTTTTCTTTGTTTGTTGCCTCTTCTGTACAATAATCTTTGTTGTGATGTTTTAAAACTGATTATATTATTTTTATATTGTGTTGACATATTCAGGTTTTTTTTTTTGTAATTTCTCAAAACATACTTGTTAAAGTCTTAACATATTTTTTATATTGTCCTAGTAATGCCTTTACTCTTATATGATATTTTTTTATAAATGATGAACTTTAAGTTATTTGTCATTTGTATACAAAATTTTATATTTCTCAATATTTTATACACATATGATAGGTATGCTTTTAAATTTATAAACATTCATAAACTGTAATATTAAGTATATTATAGTACTTGGCTAAAGGTTAGGTTGAGTTGATATGAAAAATTGCGTAACTAACAAACATATTCAATATCGAGTTTTAAATTTATTATGATTTCCCAATAAGCAGTTTTGCTGGAATTGAAGTATAAATCAAGTGTAATTTCAGTTGTATTTTCCAATTTCAACCCTTGATTTATACTTTAATTACACTGTAATTCATAAGAATACTCCAGAAAATGGATACTTGAACATAACAGTGTAAACATGTTTCAATTCAAGCATTGAATTACAGTTTAATTCAAGCGTCGAACATTGTGTTAAGACTTGAATTTTAAGATTATTTTTAATTACAATTCAAGCCTAAAATTTAGACTAAATCAAATCCAAAAATCTATTAAAAAATCTAGTGGTAAAAATATTTATTTATTGATTTTAAAAAATATAAAAACCAAATTAGAAATAAGATGATTTTTGAATGAAATATTTGGAATATGGAAGGGTCCGCAAATAACTTTTTTTTTGAAAATGCTATAAAAAAAAACTACTGAATATTTTTCCCAATTTCTTTTTTTATTTGAAAGTACAATCCTTCCGGTTAATAATGGAAAATAATTTCATTCAAATGGCTGCCTCGGCTGGCCATGCAGTAGCCTACACGATCGGTCCAATTTTTAAGCACATTATCGATTGTGTGCAGCTGTATTTCACCAATGGCTTCACAAATATTGTCCTTTAAAGCGTCAATAGTCTCTGGCTTGTCGGCGTAACACTTATCTTTGACGGCACCCCACAAATAATAGTCCAACGGTGTCAAATCGCAGATCCGAGGTGGCCAAACGACATCAGCTCTGCGGCTGATAATGCGATCTTCAAAAACAGGGCGCAAAACATCGAGTGCAGCTTCGGCTGTGTGGCACGTAGCGCCGTCCTGATGAAACCAAATGTTGCCAATATCCTCCTCTTCAATTTTTGTGAACAAAAATTCGTTCAACATGGCTCGATAACGATCGACATTGACTGTAACGGCCACTTCTTGCTTATTTTCGAAGAAAAATGGCGCAATTATGCCTCTGGACCAAAATCCGCACCAAACAGTGACTCGTTTTGGGTGCATCGGCTTTTCAATGTATGCGTGCGGGTTTTCTGTGCCCCAAATGCGACAATTTTGCTTGTTTACATACCCGCCAAGATTAAAATGAGCTTCATCTGAAAAGATGACATTGAAATGATAACATTCTGCAACATTACCATGATTTTCAAAGTAATGTCGCAATATTTCCCAGCGTTGTTTAAGCGTATACACAACTATATTCGTTCAGCGGAAGGATAAAACTAATTATCTGTCAAATCAGACATGATTTAAATGTTACCATTCACGAAATAAGCACTAGTTGAAAAAAAAAACGTTAGATGGCGGACCCTATATTAAATATGAATTACGATGAAGGGCTTGCGTTGACTTATGCATGCATTGTTTTAAATCAGAAATACGTCATCGGAAAACAGGAGTTTTGAAGTTAGATAATAAAAATGTGCTTATTAATTAAGTTTTACTTACCATTATTTTAAAGAAAAAAAAAAACGATAGTACAACCAATTTTTATTTCTTTTTGTTAATTTTAAACAAATTTTTAAAATATACATATTTTTTATTATTGACAATTTTTTTCATATACTATCAAACATAACTGATCTTATTTTTGACTTTAAAAGTCTGTATTAATTCGACTGTAATTTAAGCAAAATTTAAAGCACTTGAATCTTAGGTTATTTGATTTTTATTTGGTTCTTTCATCGAAATGAATCATGAACAATAAAAACCTGATATTAAATATTTTTGCCACATTTAAAAATAAGGTTATTTTTTAGATTATTATTGGTTATTTTTTTTAGATACTCTTTTAATGGTACCATTTCGAAATTTGGATTTACGAAAAAGGTTTTTTTTCAATAAATGTAAAAGAAAGATGGAAACCATTGTTAGGATTAAACGCTAGATAGCAACATTTAATTATGATCCTGAACTTGACAAATTATTAATCAAAAACTTGCAGAACACTTTATACCAAATGAATACACCGACAATATAGGTACTCGTATCATTCCTGCGAGAAAAAACATGGTTTGGGCAATCATATTCGAAGATTATGATTGTGCCAACCATAGTCGTACTAGAAGAATATAGTTATCATATGATAATAACATAACCATAATTTTATCGTAATATAGTCCCTACAGTTATATTATGATCTAAAACTACGAAAAAAATCTTTGAATTTAAGAACATTTCTTAAGGAAATATTTTTTCTAACGAAAAAATTTTATACTATGGACTTTTTCAGGAAAACTTCTTAGATGCTATAGACTTTTCTAAAGAAAAATACTTCCAACAAATTGTTAAATTCTAAGAACTTTTTTTTATAAAAAATATCAATTTCAAGAACTTTTTGCAATAAAAACGTTCTTATATCCTAAGGACATTTTTAAGATTTTTCAGATATTTCTCAGAATTTTCGTTTAGAAAAAGTCCTTAGAATCTAAGAATATATCTACTAGAAAAAGTCCTTAGAATCTAAGTAGTTTTCATTATAAAAAGTCCTCAGATTCTAAGAATTTTTTATTCAATAAAATTCCTTAGAATCTAAGATATTTTTAGAACATATGAATTTATATCTACACTCTAAAAAATGTTTGTAAAATTACTACTATGAAATAGGTAAAGTTTTATGTAATATTAAGAAAATTCGGTAAATATAAAAACCAAACAGTTCTCTACACACATTTATATACAATAATACTGACACAAAGTGTTTTTAAACATAGTGTGCTTACAATTAAACACTTTATGCCTAAAATTAGTATTCTTTTGATAAATTAAAATTTCATGCACAAAATTTGTAAATATATTTACAAACCTAGAATGGTAATAATTATTTTAACATTTTGAAATTATAAAAGAATTAAAAAAAAAATCTGAAAACAAATAATTATATTTTAAGATTGTTGAAGAAATTTTGATAAATGTATATTAAATTATTGGGTCAAGAATCAAAAACCTCAAACATTCGCCAAAAAAAAAATTTGTATATCTAAAAAGTTGGCTCTTTTAGAACGAAGAAGAGGACAAATCATATCGCACATTACAATATGCCCTGTAGAAAGCTGCAATAAAACATATAAAAATGGCTAAATGTATTTTATGTATTATAATAAAAATAAATTTATTGATTTTATTGAAAAAAGTTTTTTGTGCAAATGATTTTAAAACATGCATGTTGGTAAATATACGCATAATTTTTTGGAATTTTTAAGCATTCAGAAATGCATTTTTCTCTTAAAACAAACTTTTTTACGCACAACTTTAGTAAATTTAAAAATTAATTTTTAAATTTTCTTAAATTTTTAAGCAATTTCAATGTAAATTTAAACATTATGTGTGAATAATATTACGCATAATACGTGTATTTTTTCGTTTAAGCACACAGAGCAAATTTACCCAATTTATAGTAGTAGTACAGTTTTCTACTATAAGTTGGGTAAAATTCAACAGAAATTAATTTGCTTATAAGCAACAATTTGCAGAACTTGAGAATTTTACTTTAAGGAAAACTCTATAGAATCGAAAACTATTTCTATGAGAAAAATTTCTAAAAATTTTGTATAAGAAACCTTTTCGTACAAAACTATTTTTGGGTTCTACAGACTTTTTCTTATTTTATTAATATTCTGAGTACTTTTTGGACAAGAAAGTCGTTATTTTACATAAAAAGAATTAAAAAACATAATTTATAAAAAATATAAAATCTTTATATAGAATATTTTTGATAATGAATTTTTTCGTAAATAAAATCCTCCAAGGTGAAAATGATCATATATTTCTTTTTATGAAAACAAGATAGTATTATGACTGTAAATGTCAAAGTCATGTTTCATTTTATTTATGATTATTTTTTGATTGCTGTCAGCACTTTAGAGATCCATAATTATCATATTTTGTTCGTAGTCAGAATATGTGTTACCACAGTATGGTTACAGCCAATCATGTTATAAAATAGAAATTGGTAATCCTTAAATATTCAATTATTTACTATAGCAATGATGGTGCCGATCATATTGATTGTTAGAACATCTTTGTAAACCAATGACTTGATTGTGGCAAGCATACCCGTATGCAGCAAGCATAATATAGTAGCGGTGATTATATTGCAACCATATTTTTTCTCTGGTGTACTGTCTTAGACCTATATTTGGATGTGTTACAAATGGAATGACAAACTGATATATAAGGTGTCGCAGAACAAAACGTACTTTTATGCATTTTTTCACAACGTACTAGGAGGATACAGCAAACAAGAAATTGAAGCGAAATAATGCTGCAAATTGACTACACACATTTGACTCATTATTTTGCTTGAATTTAATGCTTGTTATTTACTAATTCTTTATCTTCCATATTACATCTTTGTCATTTATTTGAATTTTATTTCTATAACACACAGCAAAAAAAAAAAAAAAATGGTAGTCATTCCGTGACTATAACTTCTTTCATTGCTTCCTAAACTTCAGTTGACATTCTTTTATAATTTTTTGGTGTTATTCTAAGGCACTTCCAAAGAATTGATGAGTTCATATTTCAAATGCAGTGATCTGGATATAAACCCGATGCATATCTTAAAAAATCACTCTTCATTACTTCTGAAGCATAAGTTATAGAAGGTATATGTATATTTTTTGAATCTAAATCATTTATTCAAATTGAAAAACTTTTTTAATTTTTTTATTAAATCATTTTTGATATTTTAGTTTAAAGTTTCATGAGGGTTACAATTTATCCAGTTTTGCAATTTTTATAAAAGTTTTGAAATATCAAGAAAAACAGTTTTTTTAACCTTTAATTGAAACTAGCTGGCCTGTCATTTGCATTTTTTCAGCCTTAAATTTATGACGACGCAATCTGTGCATTTTTGCATTATGTTTATTATTTAACACTACACCATTTCCAGTTTTAATTCAGAATTTATCAAAATAATTTTAACATTGTGTAAAAATTATTTCAAATTGCCCAAAAATGTTTTAAAATTGTGCATAAATTATTTAAAATTGTTCAAAAATATTTTAAAATTGTCTAAAAATGTTTCCAAATTGTACAACCAGTTTTTAAATTATCCAAAAATATTTTAAAATTTGTCTAAAAATTCATTAAAATGTTTTAAAAATGTTTCAAAATGCTTTTTCACTAATGCAGAATTATTTATTTGTTTTAATAAAGAGTATTTGTATATCAATGCATAAATTTCGCTTCTTTAAACTTATTTTTTCTGCATTCTTATAAAATATATTTTCATCAAAGCTTAAATACCACAAAGTATATGAACATTTTCCTCTCATGCATCAGAATATCTAATCATTGTATGATCATTGAGATCCTTAGAGTAAAGTATGAGTAATGCTAGTAGCTACATTTGAATACTTCCATCCTATGACACGCTAATGTTAAATTCATCGATGAAACCATTAGAAAAGAAGTGATGCCTTTGTCATAGTAGTGATGATTTTATTGCTTCTTTGGCAGCTTCATTTTTGCTGAGCAGAGAATATAAGAGCCGAAATTATTGAATGTAACCTCCTTGAAGAAGACAGTGAAACTAAAGTGTAATTAATAAAATTTCTTTAATTTGTTTTTATTATAAGATATCTGAATTTAATTTTTTTTCCATATTTCATATTATTTATTGGATCTTCACTTTTAAAAACTGTGAACTAACAATAATTATCCAAATCCTAAATCTAAATATTAATTATTAAGTCCAGCCAGTGCCAGACTGATGTTATGTGATTATTAATTAAGTTACGGGCTAGTATGTTGGGATGTGTTTCCACTTTTGTTAAATAGCGTTGACAGTGTGTAATAATTTCATCTTTGACCAGGGGTACATTCAGATCTTTATGTATGTTGTAATTCCTAACATACCAGGGTACGTTCATGATCATCTTCAATAATTTATTTTGCATTCTCTGAATTTTCCCTACATTGGACGCAGAGGCAGTACCCCAGAGCTAAATTCCGTAGCATCATATGGGTTTCATGATCGAAACGTAAATGAGTAAATATTTTTTGGTTTCAATTTTAATTATACCTAGTTAACACTACAACCTAAAACTAGCATGGAATTTGACAAATAAATACAACTTGTTTGCAAAAACTACTAGTGTTTATATGTAGTGTATTAAATTTTTGAATTTCACAGTTAAAACTGGCACGAAAAATATACAAAATTTACTTTTGAAAATATATTTGTTATTTTTTTTTATTTTGGTCTATAATTTTTCTCCAGCTAATGGGTGTATTTTAAGTGGATTTGGGATATATTAAAAATATTTACTGTTTAAAAAAATTCGCACACCATAACTTTTTTTCAACTAAACGTGCTTTTTCACTTTTTTAACAAAACGTGCTTTCTCACATTTAACAGTACTTTGATCTTTGATAAGCATAAAACTTCTAACTATTTTTAGGTTCATGATGTTTTTGAATGGGATGAAAAAAGCAATCATCAATTTCCAAAAATGTTAAATGAGAAAAATGCAAAATGTTTTGTTCTTTAACTCTGCATATGGGGAGGATATAAAAAATACATGGAGTTTTTATTTTTCCACATGATGTAATTTTTTATTTCTTCATATTACATAGCCGAGCCTTTCAGTCTTTTTATGACTAATAAAAGTTACTTTATGACCGTACACCATGCTAATCACTAACTTCACAGCGTAGTATATAATGTGATTAATCATATTCATAAAATTTGAAATATTTCCATTTGGATCTGATATAACAATTTTACCTTAAATGTCATATACATATAAACATAAATTATGTAGAAAGGGCAACGATATATTAAAAATGTTCAACACATTATGTAATTCGGTATTTCTAGTTAGCGTTATATAAAGTTTAGAAAAATGTGTATGAATAAATTTATTTATATTTGAATAAATGATTATGGTTTCATTATTATACGAGTATAAACTTTTGACATAAAAACTAAATTAATCAAAATACTTACGCAAACTTTGGTCCATGAAACTTGTAAGTAATTTAAGATAACGCGTATAGCTATTTTTCATATACCCTATTTTAAAATGAACTTTGAATGAGTTTTTGTATACTAACAATAAGGGTATTCACGCCACAAACTATACTCTTGCGAGGATCTGAAATTGTAACATACACTCACAATATATTTGCCGTTACCGACTGTAGTTTATTTAAAAAGTAATACGTAAAGTTTGTTTTTAAATGAAGAATCAATTGAAAAAAAACAAATTATAAAAATCTGCAGACATTCAGTAGGAGTTGATATTTTCTGTTAAATGTACAATTTTATGTTTTCTGCTTCAAAAAATAGGAATTCATATAATTCCTTTAGTTTGTATAAAGGGTGTCCCAAGAAGAACGCAATTTTTAAATTTTAAATAAAACACAGATATTTAAAAAAAAATCGTGAAACTTTATTATATCGTAAAGTAGACAGAATGAGGTTATGTATGGAACAATATATCGTGCAGATGGCCGCCGCGGCTTTGCTGGCATGCACGCGATCTTTTAATGAAATTTTCAATGACCGTTTTGCATGAATGCTGCGGTATTTCATTAATGCAGCATCCAATTTCATCTTTTAAGGCTTGAGTCGTCGTCGGCTTATTCGCGTAAACCATCGACTTCAAAAAACCCCAAAGAAAAAAATCTAATGGTGTTAAATTGCACGATCTAGGCGGCCAATTCTGATCTCTAAAACGCGAAATAACACGACCGGAAATTGCAGCAATTGAATTGTTTCTCTGGCTGTATGACATGTGGCGCCGTCTTGTTGGAACCACATGCCCACCACATTCATTTCTTCAATTCTAGGCAAGAAAAAACTGGTTATCATTTCACGATACTGAACACCATTGACTGTTTGAGCTTGACCTGCCTCATTTTCATAAAAAAAGGTCCAATGATTCCTCCAGCCCAAAAACCACACCACACATTGACACGTTGAGGATGCATTTGCTTCTCGTGAATCACTCGAGGATTTTCCCAACCCCAAATGCGACAATTCTGCCTATTGACGAAGCCATCAAGATGAAAATGGGCCTCGTTACTGAAGATGATGGTCAGCTGGCTTCAGTTCCTGAGTCAATTGAACTTTGTATGCATGAAGATGCAAATCTTTCGTCAAAATTCGCTGCAAAGTGGATTTGGAGACACCAATTTGCTGAGCTCGGTGTCGAATTGAGGTGGATGGAGTTTGAGCGACATCATCACGTACAGCTGCGACATTTTCGATCGATCGACCTGGTCGATGGCGCGTTGTTGTCTTTACATCACTAACAGACCCAGTTTCGGCAAATTTATCCATTAATCTCTTTACAGTTGACTCTTTTGGAGCATTATTGTGACCCCAAATTGATCGCAATTTGCGAACTGTAGCCGCAAAACTTTCACCATTTTGGTAAAACAATTTCACAATGAGAATGCGTTGTTCATTCGTGTAGCGCTCCATTTTTACTAACCTCGTACCTTCTACTAGCAAGCAATAACAATTGTTCAAATGTCAAACACTGACACTTCGAATGTTGCCAGATTTAAAAATTTCGTTCTTCTTGGGACACCCTTTATATACCAAATTATTTCAATAAAAATTACAATAAATTATTCAAATATACATACACACAAAGCCAATAAAAATATATACATCTGCAGGTGTTGTATTCTGTTTTGTAATTACATACAAATAAAAAAAACTTTCTATTTGAAAAACAAACCACAAAAGTAGTTGTTTCTAACTTTTTGTCAGTAAAAATTTGTTGGTTATTTTAAACAACTTTCTATTGTTTTTACTTTGGTCGATTATTAAACAATGATTGAAAATAAACAACAAAATGGGTTGAATATAATGGAAAATCAGTAGTCAATAATCAAAAAGAGGATTGTATTTTCGATTAATTTAATATGTATTTTAAATTGTTTTTAACGAAATAATATTGTGAGTGTAGCATAATGCATGAGCGCCTTGTTTAAATTAAAATTGAGTAAAATTTAAAATAAATTACAATTTGATTAACCCATTCCCGGCCAGTGATGTCATTTGGCATCTCGAGGATTTCGTGAAATTTATATAAAAGATGTTTAACCAACCCTCTCTCTCAACTAAAAAATAAAAAAAATCACCGGCGTTGGATGCGGGACTTCCCATCAACCTCATGCACCAAAATTCTGCATAAAATTTGAAAAAATTGTCGATATAAATCATGATAAAAATCGTTTAAAAGAAAAAATCTTCCTAGAATTGAAAAAATCATTCAAAAAAGGAAAATATTGCCAAAATTTAATAAAATGGAAAATTCTCCCTGCAGGTAAAAAAAAACGCTAAAATCGATCTAAGTTGCCGAAATAGCTAAAAACTATAGAAGAGCTAAAATCGCCATATATTAAAAAAAAAATTGCGAAAATTGATAAAAATCTTCAAAAATCTCTAAAAGGCAAAAAAGTAAAAATATAAATTAAAATCACGCTAAAATATTGGGTCCTTGAATTAATAATAAGTGTTTTTTTTTTTAAATTTACAAGCTTTGTAATTCTGGAAAATTAATTTGTCGTGTCTTCTTCGAATTCCGGCCGTTTTAGCTCAAACATATGAGTTAAGTCCGATAGCGTTCCCCCTTAACCGTTTTATTCGGTTTGTGCAGCTCGTAGCAGATCACGCAGCGCTGGTATATCGTATTTAGCCAATTTGATTGAAATTTGGGAGCGATATTGGGATATCGGGAGTGGATTTTGCATAGTGATAAAAAGTAAAAGTGCACAAATTAGGTATTAAATTAAAGGTATTTAAAAGACCTATTTAAATGTGCAAAAAACATGTTCAAGCATGCAGCACCTCTTTAATAAAACATCAAATTGTGACATTTAGTTAAATTTCATGAAATTTAAGGCACGATTTCACATATTTTATACACATTTAAATAGTTCTTGTACACACACAAAAAAAAATTAAATTCATAATTATTTATGAAAATTGTTCATAATTTTAAAGGTACATATTATATATGAAGCTTACTTACTATTTATGAAGTGTTTATAACTTAAATTTTTTTCTACAATTCCCTACGTTATTCGATGACGGCGGACATACATAATAGAAACATGTTCATATGTTTAAAGAACGGGTTAAAAATTACAAAATATTATGAAATACTTCATATTATATATCATATTTTATTGTTTTCTTATTTGTTTTAACTAATTTTAACAATTATTATTTTTATTTTTAACTTTAAATTCAAATTCATACACAGAGCATTTTGATTTATGTTATGGAGAATTTCTTAGCTTATATGAATAGGTACATAAAATTTATTTATAATATGAACTATTTCCTAACTAAATTTCCAGTATTATATGTATTTTTTAAGGTACTTTTTCATAAATAATAAGTATATCTACAGATATTTTAAGAACCATTTCATTATTAAAGAGTACACAAACTTTCCCAGTATTTTTTTTTACTGAGCTGTAAATACAACTTGAGTTTATGGAAAAGTTCTTCAATTAGTACATTGGCAAATTTTCGTAAAACATTGATAAATAGTATGAATTTGTTTTTTGTGTGCATACCTTAGGTATCAAACCTAATTTGTCCGCTTAATTTTATTTACTGTGCACAAAAAGACATTTTGTAAAAAAAGGGCAGAAAAAAGGCTACATTTTTCGTCAGAAAAGAAAACGAGATTAGTTATTTAACTATACGCCATTTTCACTCCGAAATTTCACGACGAAATCTGCATTTTTTCCATTTATAATAGAATTTTTACTTTTATTTAAATTTTTTCCTTTTTTTAATATTAATTACCAATTCAGTAAGTGGTTTAGCCAATTCTCATCATCGTTATCAATTTCATGAAATATTCAAAATTTCAAAAACATTGATCTTTGACTTTGTTTTTCGTACTTTGGCGTTGTTCAATTCTTAACAAGATTTCAGAATATAGTCCTTGTAGTTTGTATCATTAAACTCTGAATATGATTAACTGAAACTTAATATACTGTGAGCGTCAAAATAAAATAAACACTTTTTATTATTGTATTTATTATATTTATATAAACAAAGTTTCATTAAAAAAATATTACATATTTCATGGGTAATTAAAGCTGAATTGTATTCATTAAAAATGTTAACAAAAAATAAGGCACATAAAAATATAATTTACTTTTTAGAGAAATGGACCAGTTTTTTCGCGTCAAAATAAAGTAAAGACATTTCTTAATAATTAGTAAAAGTTTAAATTTAATATTTTGTTTGTTGTCCTTTGGACTTTATCACAGCTGCTAATCTTCTATGCATCAAGTCAACAAGTTTTTTTGTGAAATCGGGTAAAATTTTACTCCATTCATCCTCTATTACCGCCTTTAGGTCATCCTTGCAAGAAATGGTCCTATCTCTAATTTTTTTATCGAGATATTCCCACAGGTGCTCAATTAGATTAAGGTCTGGGGAATGTGGTGGATGATCAAGTGTTTTAGGAGTACGATAGAGCAACTACTCCTTCACAATTTTGGAGGAGTGCTTGGGATCATTATCCTGTTGAAATATCCAGCTCTGTTCTAAGCCCAATTTCTCCACTCTAGGGGCATTGTTTTTTAAAATGTCAAGATAATCTTCCTTTTTCATTGTAGATTCGATAAACACAAGTCTGCCGACCCCCGCTACCGCCATACATCCCCAGACCATTGCAGAGCCTCCACCATGCTTTATTGTTTTGATAACGCATTTATCACTAAAGGCTTCATTCTTGCTCCGCCACATTTTTGGATTTTTTTTGATACCAAATATTTCAAATATACTTTCATCGGTGAAAAGAATGTTTCTCCAAAAGTTTGGGGGCTCATTTAAATATTTTTTGGCGAATTTCATACGCTTACCTTGGTTGATATGTAAGGCTTTTTGCGTGGTACTCTACCATGTAAGCCATTTTGGTGTAGTGATCTTCTGATGGTACTTGCGCTTACTGATTTATCAGAAGTTTTTGTAATATCTTCAGCAATTTTTACAGCACTGGAAGTCGGATTCGCTTTTACTTCTCTAACTATAGCTCTTATTTCTGTGTCTGTAAGACTCTTTGGTCGCTTTGAACCAGGCAAATTCTCCACGGTGTTGTATTTGGCGTACTTTTCGATGAATTTTTTTATTGTACAGTGGTTCCTTCCAACAATTTTACTTATTGCACGCATAGATTTGCCTTTCTTATGCAAATCTATTATAATTTTACGCGTTTCAATTGAAGCTTGTCTTCCCATTGTAAATTTTTGACTATTTAACGTTACAATTAATTGTTTTTTGCTAATACACTTTGTTATTGATAATTATTTGGTACTGTACTTTACCGTTATACTTCTACAATTAAAAAAATGTTCACATAACGGATATGCCACTGTTTACTTTATTTTTACGCGTAAAAAAGGGTATATTTGAAAAAATTTAAACGTGCTTTTAATTTTGTTCATTGTTTTAATGAAATTAATTCTACTTTAATTACTTTATAATAATGCAATATTATTTTTTATATATCATTGTTTATACAAATATAATAACATATTTTTTAAAATAATTTGTGGTGTTTACTTTATATTGACGCTCACAGTATGTTGATGAATTTTACCCCAGTGATAAATTTTGTGTCAAAAAAGCATTTTCCTTGAAACCTGACGAAATTAAATAGCTACCCTCGCTAAATCAAACGAGGGATATATGAAATTTTTGGTATTTTTATCTCTTAGTGAAACCCCAGTGTGCGATACGTATTTTTTAATTTTTTCTTTACAACATTTTTAAATTTTTCAAATTAGAGTTTTGAAAATGCTTCAAAAAATTCTGCATTTTTAAGTCATACTTGTTAACGCTATATTAAATAAACAAAGCTTCATATTTAAATATTTTTCCATTATTTATAACAAACATTCAATAAAAAATTATATCTTAATACCCTAACCGAGCACTAGCAACGAACGCTTTTGGCTCTTTGTAGCGAAAACAGACCAGAGCCTCTGGTGAGAATCGAACCCACGACCCTGCACTGATAATCTAGCACGCTACCAACTAGCCTACCGGGGCGCTAAAAAATATAAAATAAATTTGTACTTTAATTTCCTTACTTAGTGGTGTTTCACACAGTTTTGACCTGGTACATTTGTGATTAAGTACACTAAAAATAATTTATAGTTTAAATTAACAGAAAATGCCATTTACAAGTAATGATTTTTCATTTAAAAATAGGTCTACTTACTTTTCATTTAAATCAAATGACTTTTGTTATTTATTTTTAAATGTTATTTAAAAAACTGAGACATCCATAAGAAAAAAATGATTAATTAGTTAAAATAATTGTTAAAATTTTACCCACCAATTCCTTAAAAAATTAATGATTTAATCATTTTTTTCGAAATTGTTTCCGTTTTTTGTATTTGTTGTTTATTTTTTAATCTTCAAAATGTATGTATGTCAATAGACTTTTTTTGTGTGAATTTGTTTGTGTATGTATGTTTTTGTTTATGATGTTTTAGTAATTTGAGTTGAATAATTTTTTATATAAACAAAAAATTTAAGAAAAAATTGGAATTTTTCAAATATTCACAATTCAACCACAAATTTCCGTTTTGTGGGTAAATTTTTATTAAATTTCAACGAAATGGAAAAAGTAAATTAAGCTGAAAAAATCGGTAAATGATAGTAAATCATTTTAAACAAATGTATAATAAAGTTAAAATAGATATTTCCCTGAAAAATAAATTCATGTTTTTTTGTTTTTAAATGGAACGGTAAACTTTTATATTAAACTACAAACAGTAAACTACATAATATTCTGAGTGTATACATTTCGATTATTTTATTACAATTTTTTATAAAAAATTACAAAAAGTAATTTTTCGCCTTGTGTTCACTACTCAAATTTTCGGTCTATTTTCGCCTCGACTTTTCTTTATCCAATTGGCACCAAATTTTATAATAAATGTTTTTACATACAAGGGGACCAAATTAGTCCATTCGTGGACTTTCGTATTGACCACCTCTAATAACCATAATACGTTAGTATATTTACAAATTTTTGGCATAAAATTTTAATTCAACAAAAAATATTTAATTCAAAGCATAATGTATTTAATTGTTAACACATTATGCGTACAAATTTTTGGTGTGCATATTTTTGTGTATGAAAGTACGTACAAAATAATTTTATGCATTTGGTGTTTATATTTAATGAATTTTCGTAATAATACTAAAAACTTTACCAATGTAATATTAGCTAATTTTTAAACATATTCTAGAATTTATTACTTTAATCAAATAATATAACTTTTTCGAAAATTAGCCGTTCATTAAATTTTGTTTTAAATTATATTAAACAATAGCATCACCATTGAAGGGAAAATTTACCAAATTGGCAATCCAACATTTTTCCGCTTAATTCTGGGTACTGTGAAATTGTCAGGTTTATGTAAAATTATACCCAGATGTTTGTGTTAAAAGAATATTTTACATTTAATCGATTTTACCAGACCTAAGTGTTTAGCATTAATATAAATATTTAATATAAATATATTTTATTTTACCAGTACAAATTTGAAGAGTTTGTTATTTAAACTCTTAAGTACACAACTTTTAATGATTTAATTTGTTATATTTGTAAAAAAATTTTATTAAATAATTTCAAAAGTAAAGGGTGTCCCAAGAAGAACGCAATTTTTAAATCTGGCAACATTCGAAGTGTCATTGTTTGACATTTGAACAATTATTATTGTTTGCTAGTAGAAGGTACGAGGTTAGTAAAAATGGAGCGCTACACAAATGAACAACGCATTCTCATTGTGAAATTGTTTTACCAAAATGGTGAAAGTTTTGCGGCTACAGTTCGCAAATTGCGATCAATTTGGGGGCACAATAATGCTCCAAAAGAGTCAACTGTAAAGAGATTAATGGATAAATTTGCCGAAACTGGTCAATTCGACACCGAGCTCAGCAAATTGGTGTCTCCAAATCCACTTTGCAGCGAATTTTGACGAAAGATTTGCATCTTCATGCATACAAAGTTCAATTGACTCAGGAACTGAAGCCAGCTGACCATGGACAGCGAAGGGAGTTCGTTAATTGGGTATTGGAGAGACAACATGAAGATGCTGATTTTGCCGATAAAATCATCTTCAGTGACGAGGCCCATTTTAATCTTGATGGCTTCGTCAATAGGCTGAATTGTCGCATTTGGGGTGAGGAAAATCCTCGAGTGATTCATGAGAAGCAAATGCATCCTCAACGTGTCACTGTGTGGTGTGGTTTTTGGGCTGGAGGAATCATTGGACCTTTTTTTTATGAAAATGAGGCAGGTCAAGCGCAAACAGTCAATGGTGTTCGGTATCGTGAAATGATAACCAGTTTTTTCTTGCCTAGAATTGAAGAAATGAATGTGGAGGGCATGTGGTTCCAACAAGACGGCGCCACATGTCATACAGCCAGAGAAACAATTCAATTGCTGCATCACGGTCGTGTTATTTCGCGTTTTGGAGATCAGAATTGAGCGAATAGATCGTGCGATTTAACACCATTAGATTTTTTTCTTTGGGGTTTCTTGAAGTCGATGGTTTACGCGAATAAGCCGACGACGACTCAAGCCTTTGGACGCTGCATTAAAGAAATACCGCAGCATTCATGCAAAACGGTCATTGAAAATTTCATTAAAAGATCGCGTGCATGCCAGAAAAGCCGCGGCGGCCATCTGCACGATATATTGTTCCATACATAACCTCATTCTGTCTACTTTACGATATAATAAAGTTTCACGATTTTTTTTTAAATATCTGTGTTTTATTTAAAATTTAAAAATTGCGTTCTTCTTGGGACACTCTTTATGTTATGTTAATACTGCCTTGACTCACTTCTTAAATTTATACAAACAAGTTTTTTCTAATTAAATTTATTTTTCTATTTTTTTTTTTTTGGTTTTTATCTTCTTGTAC
Source organism: Eustalomyia histrio (assembly GCA_949748255.1). Taxonomy (NCBI): domain Eukaryota; kingdom Metazoa; phylum Arthropoda; class Insecta; order Diptera; family Anthomyiidae; genus Eustalomyia; species Eustalomyia histrio. The sequence goes on along the minus strand of OX456526.1, from coordinate 27,522,624 downwards.
ATAATAATTTATCACCTAGTGAATAAATTCAATTTCCTAACATGATTTTTATTTGCTTTATTTTGCACATTTTACTTGTAGGTTGTATATTCAGTTTCCTGTTTTAGTCGTCGCAATCAGGAAAAACGTTTTCTTGAACTAAAAGCATAGTATACTTTTCGGTACAATGTACATACAAACAAACAAACAAAAACATTATATTTGCTTGATTAGCTTGAAAAATAACAAATTCAATGAACTAAATAATAAAGAGTGAGTATACGATTGAATCTAATCAAAGGAAAAAAATAAATTGTACCAGAAAAAAGGCAGAAGGAGTTTCATTGTGCAACTAAATAAACATGTTGTTATGTATAAAAGCACCTTAAGTAATAAAGTTAGTATATACAAATTGTTTTAGTATATATTGTATATCTGGCTTTTGAAAATATTTAATATTTTTGGTTTTTACATACCTAAATACATATTTGTTAATTTACTAAATTTGTTTATATAAAAACAAACAAAAAAAAAATATTGTAATTGAAATTATGTTTTGTATAAATATATTTATACAAAATATAAATTCAATTACTTTTTGTAGCCTACTACAGGGTTTCTGTACACCCATAAAACATCTTGTATATTAGTAAAATTAAACATTTTCAATTTCATCATCATAAATCTGTTATTAGTTTTTTCTAGGTGTATAATAATTCATTATTTTTATTACTTATACAACAAGCTTTCTTGTACACAAATATTTCACATAGTGACAAGTAAATATTAAAATTTTTTACGATTTTTAAATAACAGTCATACAAATTCATGGAATTTTAAATTTGATAACACCCAAATGTATGTTATATTTTGTAACACTTGGCATTAACCCTTACATGAGTAAAATGTTTAAATTAAGATTTTAATTTTTTTTAAGTGAATATTGAAGGCCGTTTTGACTACAATGTATTTCGTTTACAGCAAAGTATTTGCTGTAAACCAATCAATTCATGTTCTCCTGCATTAAGAGATCATAAAATCATGAAATTCTTCAAAGCTTCCAGATTTTTTTTAAATCATCTTTTTAATTTTTATCTCATTTGAACAATATAGATTTATTATTTTAAGAATTTTAAATAAAATTTAAATAAAGTGCGTTTTAAAATTTTTTATTTATAGTAACCCTAAAATGACATTAAGGCCGACTTTTTGGGATATCAGTTAAACTTGGTTTAGTTAAACTGAAACGAATTTTGCTTGCCATTTCCATGTTTATTAACATAAATTTGTCGGAACAACTTTTCGTTACATACAATTTTGGTCTTCATTGAAATCAAATAAATTAAAACAATTTTCAAAATCTGTATTCAAGTTAAAAACTACGATAAATTGAGTTTAAAGATAATCTACATCCTAAAAACTCGGCCTTTAAAAGACACTTTTTTAATTGCGGTTTAATTATTCAATAATTTTTCTTTTTAAAATTTCATTTAATCCACAAGGTTCCAAATCCAAAATAGACAACACAGGTGAAAATGTTCATGTATGAGCTCATATATTATTCCATATATGCTCGGATACGTAATGTTTGGGTATATGGCCGTATATGCTCATAAATGGGCATATATGAACGTTCATATATGAGTACTTTTCAGTATATACAATTTTTTAATTTTTAACTAGTATATTGTTTTTTTTTTGTTATTAAAAGTAAATGTAAATTTTTTACTTTCCCAGCAAAAATAAATGGAAGTGTTCATTAAGAAATTAATTTTTCATTGATTTCAAAGTATCGTTTAGATCTGATTTCCCTCTTCTAAGGTGGTTCCTTTTCACAACTTCCAAAAATGTGAAATTTAATGAAATTTAACACTTCTCAAATGTATGACGGCTAAGTTGTTTGAAAAATAACTAAAGATAAACATTAATTGTAGATATTTCTATAAAAATTTTGCAAATAACTATGGTTTAAGTTATTTGTTTCAATTTTTAACTTAAAATCATAGTTATTACTGATACAAAAAGTAAAAAAATTATTGCAGTAAAAATTACAAGAATTTCGAATAAAGTCATTTAAAAAATAAGGTCCAATTACTGAATGCCCCGTTATAATTTAACCAAAAGTCAAACTCAGGTTAGGTAAAAGCTAACGAAAGATTGAAAATGAGGCTAAGGCCCGATTACTGATGTCTTGTTAAAATCTAAATTTCATATTCAAAATTTGATTGGGAACATCAAAAGATCTCATTTTTCACAAAATTATATTAAGGGCTTTAGATGCAATGAAAAAGGATCATAAAAGAAAACTTTAACCACTATGAAAAAATCATTTGTTCCGATCCAAATTTTCACAACACCGGAAGCAAAATCACTGCTTCTTCTTCTCTTCTTTTGCTACTTTTTTTTGCAGGGTCTATTTACATTTCAAAAAATTTAGGAATTTTTAACGAACAAGTTTCGAATGCTCGAAGAATATCTTATTTAAAAAAATATTTATATTGGCATTTTTATACATTTGTTCAAAATGTTTTGTTGTTATTTGCTGATAATTTCTGATTACAATTATTATATTAATTATTTTTGAAATTAACCCACAAAACGGAAATTTAAATTTTGTTTTCTGTAAAAAAAAGAAAGGAAAAAAAAGAAAGAAAGAAAAAAGTATTCAAAACATTGCAATTTGTTTTTATTTAAATTGTTTGTTTATATACAAACCAATTTCAATTCGAATTAAAGGACATCATCAACATCAAAATGGAATCAAAGATAGCAAGTCAGGACAATCAATATTATGATTGATTATATCAAATAAAAGTAAAGCTGATTGAAAATATCGGCGGAATTCTAAAGTTCGCAAAGCAATAAAAAGGCATTTAGATTCATATTGAACAGATTCCAGGTAATAAAGTGATCTTAACGCAAATTTTATAAATAAACGTTGAACTCTCTCAATACGGGAGATATAAGTAGAGACATGAGAACTCCAAACGACAGAAGCGTATTCTAACTTCGATCTCACGAAGGAAGTATATATATATTTAAGTGTGTAAGGATCAGAAAATTCATAACAATTTCTCTTTAAAAAAGCAAGCATTTTATAATCTTTAGGAACAATGTACTCAATATGAGGTACAAACGACATAGCGGTATCAAATACCACACCTAAGTCGAGTTTAGATTTAATTCTTTTTAAATCATAGTTATTAATATTAAAAACAAAAGAAATAGGATGCAAAGACCTATAAAACGAAATATGATGACACTTGCCGAGATTTAAATGTAGGTTATTTGATTTACACCACTCTTCAAGATTATCAAGATCGTTTTGTAAATCAAAAACATCCCTCAGTCCACTTGTAAAAATATTTTTAAATCATCTGCATATAAAAGAAATCTTAATTTCTTAAAGCAAAGAGAAATATCATTAATAAATAAATTAAAAAACAACGGGCCCAAAACGCTACCAAATGCTTTAGAAAAATCGGTATAAATTACCTCAACTTGGCTGCCATGTTCAAGAGCAGTTAAACAATATTCACTAAAAACAGTTAAGTTCGTTACCGTAGATCTACCAGAAAAAAAACCATGTTGGTTAGGAGATATCCAAGATTTTGTTAAAAAAAACAACTTTTCATATACGACATGTTCAAAAATTTTTGAAACGCAGGATAACTTGGAAATAGGTCTGTAACACATCACGTCATCCCTCTTCCCATCCTTAAAAACTGGTGTAATTTAAGTGTATATTTTGATGTTGTTAACATAAATGATGTTGTTAACATAATGAAAATCTGTTATAATGAAAATCTGCTATATCTGTGTTAAAAATTTATTGAAAAAATTTATTTTTAAAATTATTTCAAAGAATATGTTTTTTGAAATGCCTTGAAAATTTTTGTTTAAAAATATCCCAATTTTATAAAGAGGATATTATCCTGAATATTGCCTACCTTAAAAAAAAACAGATGTATCTCTAAAGGTTAATTTTCACACAAATCATACTTGGGCATTTTTTATTATCATTTAAACTAATGAAAATGAAGAAAAGATGTCATTACCTTTCAATGGTAATTCAATATTTTTCATTAAAAACATTGGTAATAGTAATGAAATCACACATCCCAAGCAGCAAAACCACATATTATCAAATAATGTGTAAAGTAGTTTATGGCCATAGAGGCCAATGCATTATTTTACATCTTACTTCAATGATTAATTTAGCAGGCGATAATTCCCAAGGTTGTCGATATCAGAGACTTTTAAAATACCTTGGAGACGACAAAAAGGTTACGTATGTGGTTACGATGTTGGAAAAAGAAACGCGTCTAAAATTATTTGTCATTCCATGTAAAAATCAATATATATGAACATAAATGATTATACATGGGTTTTGTATATTTTCATACAAGGTCAGACATTGTCATATACGTACATGCACGATCCAATATATGGTCATACATTACCTCATATATGACATATGTATATCTTGGGATTAAAAATTTAAGGTTATATGGCCGTATACAGGTTGGTTGAAAAGTTTCTGCGCTCGAAATGAAAGAATACTGTTTTTATTACGGAATCCCATCCTTATAATGGTTTTCCGGAAGCTCTGCAAAATAACCGTCTACGGCTGATATGGCCTCTTCATTCGACGAAAAATGCTTTCCACGAAGGAATTGTTTGAGATTTCTGAAGAGATAGTAGTCACTGGAAGCCAAATCTGGTGAATACGGTGGATGTTCAAGCAATTAGTACTTAATTCTTTGAATTTAGCCATCGTCAAAACACTTTTGTGAGTAGGTGCATTGTCTTGATGAAAAATGATTTTTTTCTTCTTTAAACCAGGTCTTTTCTCACGAATTTTTTCATCCAGCTGATCCAAAAGGCTGCAATAACATTCATAGTTGATTGTTTTACCTTTCGGAAGATAATCAATCAAAAAAATTCCTTTTGCATCCCAAAAAACTGATGCCATAACCTTCTTTGCTGATTGTTGTGACTTCACCTGCTTTGGAGGTGAACAACCAGCTTAAGTCCACTGTAAACGTTCTTGTTTCAATTTAGGATCACGCAAGAAGTCGGTTTTATTCGGCTTAAAACGCTCCAAATTACTTTGAGAAATTTGTTTTCGATCCAGTTTTTGTTGAATTGTTAATGTGTGCGGCACTAACTTTCCAAATAGTTTTTTCATACGTAATTCTTTACGTAAAATATGGAGTAATCGTTCGTCTGAGATGCCTATGGCATCTCACGCTTAGTCAAACTTGGATCTTCACTAACCTATTATGTACCTGCTCAATGATTTCTGCTGTGGTTGCAGTTTTTGGTCGTCCCTTGCGTGGACCATCTTTAAGGCTGGTATGACCACGTTTAAATTCACCAGCCTAAAATTCAACGGTTCGTTTTGAAGGTGAGGACTCCTTATATACTTCTAACAATTGTTCATAAATTTGCTTTGCTTTTAAACCCTTCAAAACAAAGAATCTAATGACTGCACGATATTCAATTTTTTCCATATTAAAAAAAATCAATGACACGTCAACTTCAAATGACTTGTAAACAAAGAAGGAATTGACAGAATGACTTGCAACTTTGCATGTGTTCTCAGGACTGGTATACCAACTTGAGAAAAAAAAGTTTGGAGCTAGCAGTGCCATCTCTCGGTGAGCACAGGAACTTTTCAACCAACCTGTATGGTCATACATACTCATATATTATTCTTGTATGCTCATATTTGCCTCAAGTATGATCATATATGTTCATATATATTTTGAATTTTGCATGGGTTGGAGGAAAATTTATTAGAAAAATTTGTTTTGGACTTTGGTTCTTTGGTTGCCAGCCGAGAACTCAATTAATTTTCAAATATTTTTAAATCTACTCAATAGATTTGCAAGATTAACTGCCCTATTTCTTCACATTTTTAAAGGATTCTTTTAATACCCATTAACATTGCATGATATTTTATACTCAAATGAAAGGCAATTTCATTTTTAATACAAAACCGTAAAAGTAATAAAATATTTTGAATCATTTCTCCCCAATATCGGGCTATAAATTAATTTATCTTATATCAAGGGTGATAAAGGAGGGCCGAAAATGTGATTAGATGGAACTTTAAAAGTTTTGGTAGAAAAATCTGTGCAAAAGCGTTTTTTTTTTTAAATTGTGCCATTTTCATTAATTCAAAAAATAGTAAAGGAAATAATATTATACTTGATATCAATGCAAATGAGAGCATCAATTAATTGGTTCTACCATTTAATTAGTCCCATATATGATACAAACATTATATTGTGTCTTGTGTTATTTAATATACTAAATTAGTACTTTCGCTTTTAATTAAAATTGCTACAGTTTATTTCTCCATACTCACACACACTTTAATGACAAATATAGAAGTACTACACTCATAAAAAAATGTTAGTACAAAAGTCTGTTAAGCGTGTTCTGATTCAATGGAACATATTTGTATATTATTTTGTCCTTGAATTTAGAATTGATATATTTTGCTTTTAATTCAAATTTATCATAGCAATTAATTGCATATATAATTGAATTCATTTTTCATGCTAATAAACAATAAATTGCAATTACAATTTTAAAAATTTGCCAGTAATATTATATTTTTGTGTGACACTCATCTGTCTCACATACAAATGGCACATTTTGCCACATTTTTAACGGAATTATAATGAAACAGTGTATATCTCCGAAACTGAGGGAAATAAAGCAAAAAATGGACAAAAACTAATCTTAGTTACTCTGTACCTACAAATTAGACGGGTTTGGTTCGAAGAGTCCAAAAACCCCAATTTTAAGCGAAATTTTAGACGACATTATTAGTTACATTAAGATCATTTTTATTTAGGTAAAATTTAATAAACTATTCTCAACTTCATTGAAAATTCTGCACTTGCAAATATAGATACTATTTTTTGTTATTGTATGTTAGAAGAATGTACAAATATTTGCACTGGCTTTTTTTATGAGCGTTTATTTTCACATTTGTAAATGTTTAAATACTCGTTTACTCCTGTCAGTCTTCCACTTTTTTCTAATAATCGTAAAAATGCACACATCGTAAACAAAATTCAAATAAAACTTAACAAGGCGGCAAATTAAATTTCAACATTATACTAATTTTTTTGACACACATTTAACAATTTTTTCTTTTTTTGCCATTTAGATATATGTATAAAGTTAAAACTAAAAAGTTTTAAAAATTGTTGTTGTAGGTGGTTAATTTATTAACACATGTGTATAAATTTGCTACAGTGAGAGAATTATATATAATATTAATGAATTTGTGCATTAAATCATTGAAGTCTCGCTGGAGCTTGACTGTTAAATCTTTTTATTTAAACTAATTATTTTTTTTAAAAATATTTATTTTGATAATTAAAATTTATGTACACTTATTAAAGAAGTTTCATTTAAAACTGAAATTTATTACATTTTTCATATATTTTGTGAAAAAACTTTCATTGTTTAATTAAAAATTTAAATAAAATTTCCAAAAAATTATCTCTGTGTAGAAATTTTAGTATAGAGTTACAAAACTATTATTTAAACTGCAAGACCATATATTTACGTTAATATTAGTTTGGAAGCCTGATGCTTCGTTACTGGTGGCTTAAATACTATTTAATACTATTTAAGCGAAATCAAATTCCTTTTTTTAAGGATTTTATTCTCTAAATAAATATATTTAAACTTTTTGAAGAGGATGTTTCTATTTAAAGTTTCTGATTTTTAGCTTAAAGGGTTTAAGGAGATCATTTAAGGTGCACTTTTCCCCTGTTAAGTCCCAACTTTACCACGATTTAATTACAAATTCCAAGAAGTATCTATTCAGTGATTAGGCTTATTCGCCAGGAAGTACCTATTTAAAGTGGCTTTTGTTATTTATTTTTAAATGTTGTTTAAACAACTGACACATCCTTAAGAAACAACAACGAATTAATCACGTTGTTTTAATTTGGTAATTTCCGTTTTGAAAAATATTTTGGTCAATTTTTTTTTTACTTTTAAGGTTAATTTTAATTGTTTTAGGGCGGATTTTTAGAACTAAAAAACATTTTTAGTGCTATTTTAAGTGGATGTCCTCTTTTTAGACATGAGTCGGTATCTTCACTTCCGATACCTTTTTAAATATTTGTAACATTTTAAGAAAATTTAAGTTTGTAGGTGTAAGTTTTAATTAGAAATAACATATCCTTCAATATCTACTTTCTTAAAATTAGTAAATTTTTTTGCTAATTTTAGCAAATGGGTTTCCAAAAATTTGTAAAAGGATTTCCGAAATTAGCAACAAAAATTTGTAAATATTCTGTAATTTGTAAAATGTAAATAGCAAAAAGATTTGCTAAATAATAATTTTTTACAAAAAATCAGTACAAAAATAGTAGAGTGGGATTGAAAACCGTTTACAAATTTTTCTACTAACTTTTTTTTCTGAGTGTAGTGTTTAAGTTCCCTTCGTTTTAAGTTCCATTACAATTAGCTCCCCTTGTTAAGTGCTTCAATTCCAAACGTTGCCCATTTCATTCAATTTTATTCCTATCGCATAGTGTTTTAATTCCACTCGTTGTCCGCTGCATTGTGTTCATTTGCTCAGTGTTTTAATTTTACTCGTTCCCATTTCCATTTAATTTCGTTCCCTCTGTATAGTGTTTCAAAGTCACTCGTTCACCCTTTATTTCCATTTTGTTCCACGTTACATTCCATCACGTTTTACAATTTAAGTGTTTCAATACCAATTGTTCTTTACAGTTTTGGTTTCCAGCCAAAATAATTTTGGCAGGCCGTTAAGGGGAAACTATTTTACCACTATTTTTTTTAACGTTCTTGGCGAAAATTCAATAAAATACCTTATCACTGAATTTGCACACACTCCCATTAATTTCCGGATATTTTACATTTCAGGTTTCTAACCAAATTTTAACTGCGTGATGATAAGTCGGTCAAGTAGTACTGTTATTCATTTATGTATATATGTAGATATAAATAATTTAAACGTGAGGATTTAGTATAATTTTAAATTACTATGAATATTTATCAACTTTTAAAAATTTTCACCCCAAAAAAATATGCTTTGAATTTAATTAAAAAATTCATTGTTTCAATTAGTCTATGCCTTCAGGAAAACTTTTTTTTATGATTAATGAATTGTAAGTAATATTTACACCTTCATTTTAATGAGTAAAACGTATATATTAAAATTGAATTTTACTTTTTTAACATATAATTTAGCAAGTGTAAGAAAATAAAATGGGATGTATGTGTTCGTGTGTAATATGTTAGCCATAACGTATGAGTGATATGAATGAAGAGTTCTAAAGCAAAATATTACGTATACGCGCCGGTATACTGCTACAATATACAGAACTAAATAAATAAGTAGTTTGCAAACATTTGTTAATTTTTTTTTAAACAAAATTTCAAAATTCATATTGAAAAAATTATATTAAATTATAAAATTGTATACATTTATTTTTTAAATTAAATAAAATGTTTAAAACAGTTCTAAATTCCCAGTATTATGCATACCAATTTTTCAAACGTTTCGTTTTACCAATTGTAGGTTTATATATTTTTTGTGGTTTATTTAAAGCCATAATCCTGTATATTTACAATAATTACCAGATATTATACTTAATTTTCAAATACAAACTCATAAAAGTCTTGTATTGTATATCCTTAAAATATAATCCTCTTATTACAAGTTTTTCTGTAATATTCCTCAAAATCACTTTATTTTTTATTTGTTGCTCAAGTTTAAGCAATAGAAATATTAAAAAGAAATACTATAATGATTAACTTGTGCTTTCTCTGTAGGCATCATAATACAGGCAAATTAAGTTTTCCAAAGCCATTTGACAGTGCATGCAAATTGTCTTACTAAAGAGCAAAGAACGCAAGTACAAGACGATGAAGACTTGTTAGTAATCAGCATTGCTATTTACATAAAATTATCTTTTTCCTGTAATGTTCTACAAAGACTGGGCTGCTGGTAAAAGTTTGCTAAAGCGAAAAATAAAAACAGGCAAATAATAAACAGAATTAGTTTTTTTTTCACGAAAGTCACTTTACTAAGAATTTTATTAGATAAGAAATTATTATATTATAAAAAAATATTTGAAATATCTCATAATTACAAAAACACATGGCCTAGTCAACAGGTAGTGAGGCATTCAAGGAATTTCTTTTCAAGTCTAATTTAAAAAGTTATTTGGTTTATTTTTTGTTTAATTAAAAAATTAATATTGAATTATATGGTGCATACTTCAGGGTTTAATTGTAGTTTCTATTAGGTACGTAGGACTGCGTTTACATTACACTCCAAATTTAGTTTTAACCGAATTTCTTTCTATTTTACACAAACAAAATTTAAAATCTAATTTAAACGAAATTTCGAACGCTATGTAAAGGCAGCTTAATGAATACTCGATTGCTATACATTATATGTAGTGAATTTTGCTATCTGGTTTGATGCCAAATAATAACTTGTTGAGGCAGTTTTAGTCGGTTAAAAGATAATTGCAATAAAATTTGTATTCTGTGTATTTTCTATACAGTATTTGTTTTTAAATATTAGATTGCAATGATATTTCAACATAAAATATATTTACACAAGAGTCCGCAACGATATAAATTCGCAAATATCGAGCACTAAAATGTTGCTTATTGATTAGAAGATAACGACAAAAATCAAACTCTTTTTAAGCGTTAAAATAAAAAATATGCCCGAAAATAATGGAAAAAATGTGCTTAAATCGGAAAATGTCACTGGAATCCTGGTTAATCTGTGTCTAGTTCTACGTTTTCGCTTGTCACGCATTCTATTCCACATCTTCTCGATTTGGGTAAACGTTTCAATCCCTTTTCGTTCTATTTTATATGGCTATAAACCACAGTGGGATAAAATTTTAGCTATTAAAGGGTATCCCAAGAAGAACGCAATTTTTAAATATGGCAAGATTCGAAGTGTCATTGTTTGACATTTGAACAATTGTTATTGTTTGTTAGTAGAAGGTACGAGGTTAGTAAAAATGGAGCGCTACACGAATGAACAACGCATTCTCATTGTGAAATTGTTTTACCAAAATGGTGAAAGTTTTGCGGCTACAGTTCGCAAATTGCGATCAATTTGGGGTCACAATAATGCTCCAAAAGAGTCAACTGTAAAGAGATTAATGGATAAATTTGCCGAAACTGGGTCTGTTAGTGATGTAAAGACAACAACGCGCCATCTACCAGGTCGATCGACCGAAAATGTCGCAGCTGTACGTGATGATGTCGCTCAAACTCCATCCACCTCAATTCGACACCGAGCTCAGCAAATTGGTGTCTGCAAATCCACTTTGCAGCGAATTTTGACGAAAGATTTGCATCTTCATGCATACAAAGTTCAATTGACTCAGGAACTGAAGCCAGCTGACCATGGACAGCGAAGGGAGTTCGTTAATTGGGTATTGGAGAGACAACATGAAAATGCTGATTTTGCCGATAAAATCATCTTCAGTGACGAGGCCCATTTTCATCTTGATGGCTTCGTCAATAGGCAGAATTGTCGCATTTGGAGTGAGGAAAATCCTCGAGTGATTCACGAGAAGCAAATGCATCCTCAACGTGTCACTGTGTGGTGTGGTTTTTGGGCTGGAGGAATCATTGGACCTTTTTTTTATGAAAATGAGGCAGGTCAAGCGCAAACAGTCAATGCTGTTCGGTATCGTGAAATGATAACCAGTTTTTTCTTGCCTAGAATTGAAGAAATGAATGTGGAGGGCATGTGGTTCCAACAAGACGGCGCCACATGTCATACAGCCAGAGCAACAATTCAATTGCTGCATCAGTCATTTCCCGGTCGTGTTATTTCGCGTTTTGGAGATCAGAATTGGCCGCCTAGATCGTGCGATTTAACACCATTAGATTTTTTTCTTTGGGGTTTTTTGAAGTCGATGGTTTACGCGAATAAGCCGACGACGACTCAAGCCTTAAAAGAGGAAATTGGACGCTGCATTAATGAAATACCGCAGCATTCATGCAAAACGGTCATTGAAAATTTCATTAAAAGATCGCGTGCATGCCAGCAAAGCCGCGGCGGATATATTGTTCCATACATAACCTCATTCTGTCTACTTTACGATATAATAAAGTTTCACGATTTTTTTTAAATATCTGTGTTTTATTTAAAATTTAAAAATTGCGTTCTTCTTGGGACACCCTTTATAAACGGCTGTTAAAAAATTTTACACATTCGTAGCCAAAGTGATTTCGAGCTTAAATTTTCACGCCGATCTTACATACTTAATGCCAACTGGACCATTAGAATGTAAATAAGAACTACTTGAGCTGATGAAAATTTTTAATGCATGCACTCAAAAAAGTTTGTCAGTTTCAACATTACCGTAGTTTATTTAGTAATCAAAATTTATTGTTTTTTACTGTAATTACAGTTATTTTCTATGCAAAAATATGAAACAACTTCTATCACAGATATTTATAAATCAACTAACGAAAATATCTGTATTACGTAACACTCGTGAAAAGCAGTTATTTTTATTATTATAACAAAAATCTACCTAAACAATAGTTTTACAGTGAATAGTTAATTTTTGATAGTTTCTTTTAGAAATTAAATTTTTTGTAGTTACTTTAAAAATTCTTGTTTTATTTGTATTCTTTGGAAATTTTATCATTTTTTTTTTTTTGGTAAACGAAAGAAAGAAAATTATTTATTTTTTCTTGTAAATAAAGCTAGATCTTTTAAAAACGCTACACAGGTTTAAATTTGCGCGGTTTTTATTTGATTAAAATTTAAATAAAATGCAGCAACAGTCACGCCCATATTCTGTTAATAATTGAAAGAAAATATTAAAAAAAAATATAAAAAAACAAAGTAATTCGTGTACCTTTATTAACATAAAAAAATTTTTATTTCATTAGAAAATTCCAATATATCCTTCTTTGACTGTTTACAGTATGAATTTATATATGGATCGGAAGACGCTAGTAACATATGCATGACATCTTCATTTGTTGATATGCGATCAGTTTTTCTAGAGTGGCTTGGGCGATAACTCCTATAACATTTATTACGAGCTTCTTGAGCTTCCTCCGACAACATGCGAAGTGGCAATATTGCTGCTGACACAATTTTACTCGCATTAAAATTAGAACTTTGTGTACAGTAATAGGCATATAGTACCAACCAGCAAAATAAAATCGATGTTATTCTTTACATATCTCTTTTTCAGAACATCCAAAGAAGTTAATAGTGCAAATTTTTCGATTTGTAAGAACTCATTTTAAAAAATTTCCAAAATGTTGATATTAACCCCTACTAGTAAAAAAAAACAATTATTTTGTTGGTCCATAAATGGTTAATTCCTGCACTCATCAAATGCCTTATTAAAAACATATTTTGCATACCAGTGATATTCACTTTGTCCTGGCCAGAATAATAATTCTTGGCGTGTTCAAAATCACATTTTTAAATTAAAAGAAAGCCACTTCATATATTTATTTTGTAGTCCCTGTATTTTACAACTTCCGTAAACTAATGAAAAAGTCCATCTGCTTATCGATTTTTAATAGCACCGAAACAAACTACTTCCTACCAATGACACGCCAATGTTAAAATCATTAATGATTCAACGAATTTTTCACAACTTCGTGTTTAACTACTTCTTCCTCAGCTCTTATTTTGCTGGGCAGCTGTACATTTGTATATATCGTTCTGCAGTATCCAAACAATAAACATAAAATTTTTGTGCATCAATTTCGGAATTACTATTTATAACCTTTAAAATTGTACTAAAGCGGTTAATTGAATTTTCATTAACACCAAAAACATCTGCCGTTATAAAAGGATTTGCAAAAAACGTCTAGAAGTATTGCCATCGTTCTTTGAGCCCATTCCTTGTTTAACTATGCCTAGAACCACAATTTCTTTGTATTTTGCTTCTTCTCTTTCGTGTTTTGTATCTTTAGTTACTCTCCACTTTGAAAAACTTTTGTAGTATGCTATGGAGTGCATATTGTATGGAGTGCATATTGTACGCACTCCATAAATTTTATCCTCGCATGTAAAGGGGAAATTCCAAATTGAAGCCGTCCCTCTGAAACTGATTTTCTCCTTAATACATTCAAATTGTTCATTTCGCTAGGCTTAGCTTGACGTAAAAAACATACAGCCATTCCTGATGTTTGTGTGATTTTATTTGCAACTTTTCCATCAATCATGGTTAAAACAGGAGTATGCAAAATTTCAAAACTTTTGTCATAAATATCAACAACAGTTTTTTTTTTCAAATCTTTAATTTCATTTTGCACCCTTTCAACTTATTTAGAAATAACATTTGCCGTTTCTTTTACAAATTAAAATTTTATTGGCCTACAAAAAAGTTTCTGATGATGGGAAGAAGTTATTGCAAGCGCTACTAAGTGCAATAATTTCTATGTTATTTTATTAGAAAGTACATATTTTTAAACTTGGATTTTGATATTGTATTTTGTGTTTTTTTTACAACAAAGCAACATAGCAAGCAAGCAAAAAAAAAAAAAAAAACTTGTGAAGGAAAATGCTTGTGAAGGAAATTTTTCCTCACTTTTTTTAGTTTTTTATACCGGAATTGCTTAGGGGCAAAAATGGGCAGCTAAATTCGTTAGCTGAGATTTCAAGCTTTAATCTGATATAAGTTTCGGACTAGAGGTCGTTGAAGATCAATAGATACAAGCCATAGAAGTTGGAGAAAATAAATATTTTTGGACAATTTATAGTATTAAAAAACATTTTTTTCTTTAATTTTGAAAATTTTTTTTATTTGCATATACATCATTTATTACATTCAATTGTATAAAAAAATCATAATAGTGTCATTTCAAAAGTATTTTAAAAGCATGAAGCGTAGCATATATAATACGGTCATTTCAAAAGCATTCACTTAGGTCAACTTTGAATGCCTCTAAGAAAAAAGTAAAACAGATATAAGCTTAATATTTTTGATGATAATAAGATTGCCTACACTCATAGAAAAAACGTGCTAAAATCAAGATTTTACGTCCAAAATCAAATCATTTCAATGTTAATAGTCTGTTAAATACGAAAATTCTTAATTCAAGAATAAAATCTTAATTTTTTAAGATCGCATTCAAGAGCACAATCTTGAAAAAATTCTTATTTTAAGAACGCATTCAAGAACACAATCTTGAAAATTAAGAATATATTCTTAAAAATTTAAGAATATAATCTTAATGAAGTTCTTGATTTGAGATCGGTTTTAAGAATGTATTCTTGTTAAAAATACTAATTTGATTTTGAATTTGAATGTCGAAATAAAACGCAATAATTTATTTTTTTATATACTGTATTTACATATATACATATATATATTTGAAAAAAGAGAAAACGCAATAATATAATACATACTTAAAATTATATGAACTTAGGTCTAACATATGTCTTTCCATTATTGATTGGATATAAATGTAAAGGAGGGCTAACAAAATCAGAAATTTTAATCAAATGAATTTCATTCAGTAAAGAACCAACTTCATAGTGTTGGAAGTTTTTATCGAACTGTATTATTTGGATGGCGTTGCAAATAACATAAGTATGGTGAATATATAGTCCTGGGCATCTATAGAAAAAAGAGCAGGGTTAATAAAAATATGCTTTATATACAAACTTCTGTTTCCTACAAACCTTGGTTTGTCGATGATTTAGCATTGCAAAATAATTGTTTGCAAAAATCGTTGTGTATGTTTTCTTCATAATAAAGACCAATTTTAGTTTTAAATCTTTCCCATTTGGAAAACAGCAATTGATCTTTTCCTGGGTACATAGTTTGGAAGTCAATTTTATTCTAAAATTTGCAAGGAACAGTGACTTAAGCTGTAATCAGCAATCTTACCAATTTCGGCGCTCTTGAATGACTGAGTTTTGTCCACCTGCGTAGTAACTCAAGACTTCCCGTTTTTTCCAAATCTTTCTGGCGCATACTGTATGTGAGTTTCCATTTATGACAAACTTCCTCCCAATCAGCATTATCTCTGCTCAATGATAGTTTATAAGCAGCAGCAACACATTCATCAATTTCCGAACTTTGCATTTGATTTGTTGACCCAACTTTTGTTTCAGCAATTTCTTCTTCATCCAAATGAAGTGTGCTTGTATCTACGCTACTACTGTTGAATGATGAAGCTGTCAGTTTGGCTTTCTTGCTTCTTTTGTTTCGATATTTTGAATACAACTTTCCGCTGGGAATTTTTTTTCCCCATTCGTGGAATATATCAGTAGTCCTTTTTTTAAAAACAATATGTAATTGACGATAAAATAATCATAATTATTTTGTAATAACGGGTGAGTTCCAAAACATCAAAGCACGTTACTGTGTTGCGGTTTTAATACTGTTTCGATACAAAGCAAAAAAGTGTCTGTTTACTTTGTTCTAAAATCACTTTGCATATTTTTTACGTCATCGCAGTTTGCTTTTTGAATGCGAATCGATAACTTTTAATTTACATTTAGGTTTTTATATTTAGGAATGCATGACTTTGTTCAGTTACATTACAAATGACGTTTTGGAACTCAGCCTAAATGTTTAACAAAATTAACTTAAGTTCATTCTCAGTGGGAAAAACTTCGCAAATTTCGACCAATATAGTTTGGAAATCTTGGGCACGAAGTGAGTGATCCTTTCTTACAAATTCCTCAACTATGATTCGGATCATTTCTTCTCGCTTATCATTTGTAAGGTTTTTATGTATGCTATAAAATTTAAGTATTTCGCTGCCACTCAATGACTCATTTAACAACGAAACCAAACCCTATATAAAACAAATGGCAAGTTCAAAAGAGAATCAACAACAATCGTGGCAATTATAATTGGAAATGTAAAATCTGACTTACCTTATCAAACATTTTTTTTTTTACAATATGTCGTCCGACAACTCCGATTCAATTTCCTCCGGCGTGCTGCTCATATGATATTGTCCATCAGCCAGCGTCAAAAAGTTTTCACTCACAGGTACACTTATAAGAACTACTTCCCCTAAGTTCTGACCTTCAATTATGTCTTTCTCTAAGTCCTGGTTTTAAATTATTTAATATTTATTTTTTCACTTTTATTAAACACGTGTTCTTCGGTCAGGGTTTTGCAATTTATGACACAACACGCTTTAATTATTGTCAAATTCTAAAAAATCAAGAACTAAATCTAAACTTTAAGAATATGTTCTTAAATTCAAGAATATAATCTTAAAATTAAGATTTCGTTCTTGAATTTAAGAATGTGTTCTAAAAATTTAAGATCACGTTCTTAAATTGAAGAATACAATCTTAAAATTAAGATAACGTTCTTGATTTTTAGAATGCGTTCTACAAATTAAGAATTTATTCTTAAATTTGAGAACGTAAATCTTACCAAAAAATATTTTAAGATTGAAACTTGAAGATTTTTGCATTCTTCATTCAAGAATTTTTTTCTTAATTTTAGAATGTCATATTTCTACCAGTGTATTACAAACTGTGGAAAAATCAGATAGATCAGAAGGCATGAAAAAAATTAATTAATGCCGCTCTTGAACCAGTGTGCACCGCTGGTTTACGATTTGGCATAAATTCTCAGCATATATATTTTGGTGACAATTTTTTACCGGCAACCCACGGAATTGGACCAACATTTTGTTAGTCCAAATCGCTCTTACAATAATGGGGAATGTGCCACATGGCGAAACCTTTTTATGACTCTGTATTAATCCTGTGAAGTAATGTTTATAAAAGCATATTTTAAGGAATGTTATTCAAAATTCATATTTAATAGCTTTCCTTGACAAAACATTTAATTGTTTCCTTTCTGTCGTACAAAATAAAAAAATTAATTTTTTTATTTTAACCTTTTTGTATATTTGATTGCTAAACTCCTTTGTATTAATATTAAAATTTCCTTTGATATAAAAAACACACAAAAAATATGGATTTCCATGGTATATTTTATAATGGGGCAAACAAACAATAACACAAATTAAATAGGCAGCTGTCATTTGCACTGAAAATGTGATGGACAGGCCAACCAAAAGAATACAAAACATCGAAACGAATGTAAGTGTATTGAATTATAAAATACAGCGATAAATAAAGGTTTAACTAGACCTTGTTTTTATTATTGTTTTTTTTTATTATTGGTTGAAATAAAAATATTGTGTTTTATATTTGTTGTAAATTTTACACTTTTACCAGCGCACAGTGGGGTGAATAGTGTTTGGCGATTAATTCAGGTAATTCGTAATCTTAAAATATTGCTACCTTTTATTGATAAAAACCAACATTTAAAAAAAATGTATTAAAAAAAAATTTAACCTGAGGCGCTTTTTTGATTTTGAAAAAAATGATCTTATGTTATTTCACAATTTTCTCAGTAACTTTGGAATGAAAATCCATAAATTAGTAACTGAAATTGTAAATCAGAGCATAGTTAATGTGGTTTAAAAAAAAATATTTTTTAAAAAAATAAAAAGAGAATACATATTTAATATGTTAGTTAAATAGTAAAATTTGATTTTTTTTTCCTCAAATTACATAATTCCACAAAATTAACTTAAAAGAGTCACTTTAGAAAATGTTAAAATTAACCATTTCAGAAAAAATATTGGAAGAAATTTCATTTTTATGAGTTTTTTTTTTAGGAAAATCACGATTATTATGTAGTGATCATCATTTACTTCATAATTACTATTAAATTCATTAAAATAATATTCATCGTCGACATTACATTTTCATTGTGGGGAAGAATAAAAAACTCGAACTTAGACTAATTTTTGGCCCGTCAATAAATACCAATTTTTTGTATCAGCAATAAATTTTTTCATCACCACATCAAGTTTGTCATTACACTCAACAACAAAAAAGTTAGTAGAAAAATTTGTAAACGTGTTTCAATCCCACTTTATTATTTTTGTACTGATTTTAAGTAAAAAAATTATTATTTAGCAAACCTTTTTGCTATTTACATTTTACAAATTACAGAATTTTTACAGAATATTTACAAATTTTTGTTGCTTATTTCAAAAATCATTTTACAAATTTTTGAAAACCGATTTGCTAAAATTAGCAAGAAAAAATTACTAATTTTAAAAAAGTGGATATTGAAGGAAATGTTATTTCTAAGGAAATGTTATTTTTACAAACTTAAATTGCCTTAAAATATTACATAGATTAAAAAAGGGACCGGAAGTGAATTACCCACTCAGGACATCCACTTAAAATAGCACTAAAAAGTTTTTTTAGTTCTAAAAATCATCCCTAAAATAATTAAAATTTTACTTTGAAAGTAAAAAAAATATTACTAAAATATTTTTTAAAACAGAAATTAACAGATAAAAAATAAAAGATAAACACGTTTGTTTTAACAACTTTTAGGATTTTTAAGCCTTTTGAAAAAAAATGAATAAAATAAAAAAATTTTGTTGCTCGTTAAAAAAATAAATTTAGAATTTTGTACAAATTTTAATAATATTTAGTATTTTTTATACCCTCCACCATATATGGTAAGGGTATATATCAGTTTGTCATTCCGTTTGTAACATGTCGATATATAGGTTTAAGACTCCATAAAATATATATATTCGTGATCCTTATGCAATTTTAAGTCGATTTAGCGATGTCCGTCTGTCTGTCTGTTGAAATCACGATCACGACGCGAAGACGCAAGCGGGGGTGCCTATTTTTACCCAGATTATTGAACACCCTCCCGAGCAGTTTGGTATTTAAAATGAGCGAAATCGGTTTAGCGGTGCAAAAGTTATGAGTGAAAATATGAAGGTACCTCTAAATTTTCCATACAAATTTGTACAATTTGTCTGTATCTATTTTTCTTTTTTCTGTTAAGTAAGTAAAAATGTTATTAAGTCTTCTTCTTGTTCTATTACATTTATTGTCTTACATACTATGAGAACAATAACATTCTTAAAGCTATATGTGTGTTACTGTACTAACTAAGCAACAATGTTAAAGTCACTAACAGAGCAGACCTCTGTAAATAACATTACTAAAACTAAATAACAAAAGTTCGTTACATAAATTGACAAAACATATTCATATTACAGTTCATGCAAAATTTAGTATATACGTATATCATCTTCAGCCCCTATGATTGCCGGAGGCTGGGCTCATATAGAATGAGGTAAGGTCCAGAGGAGCTGGATCGTCGTTAAAACGTCCATTAATTATACCGACAGGAGAAAGATATATAGATCCAGCCCAGATGGATTTAGGATTTTCCGTTCAAATATCTCCAATTCTTTGGCTACTATAGGAGATATAGCAAACCGGATTGGGTTTTTCTGGTAAGCTTTGTTGGTTTTTCGTTTCATTCAATAAAATGTATTTTTTGTTTTTGTAACCAAAGACATTTATATCTAAAGAAAGAGCAAAATACATAATTGCTTTAGTGCCGCTACTTTTGAATAGGTGGCGCTGAATTAACTAAAACAATACCCTGCCCCATGGCTAGGTCCAAAGAAATTTATATATAAAAAAGAGCAAAATGCATGATTGCTTAAGTGCCGCTACTTTTGAATAGGTGGCGCAGAATCACATTAAAACTATATCCTGCCTCATGGCGATATAGCCTTGGATTAGGCTTTCAATTAGTTTATTTACCAAAAATATTAGATTAACTACAGTAGTTACTAGTAGACTTATAACATAATTTTAAAGTCAACTTTTCAAAAGTTTGACGTAATAAAAGCATTTGTTTCACATTTTTATGTCAAAAAAGAAATTTTCATAGAGGAAAATAGTATTTTTTTTTATTCCATTTGTATTTTTGAGAAATGAGGGATTGGCAAATGTATATTTATGTTAATTTTTTCTTCTATAAAAAAATACACATGAATAAAGTGCAATATTGTGCTCTTAAACATCTAAATGAATATTGATTTAAAAAATTATGGGATAATATGCACATAAAACATATATTTTTTTTATAGTTTTTGGCCAATATTCATTTATGTTACGAAGAAAATATAAAATCAATAATACTCTACTGCATATTGTAGCACAATATGGCTAACGGAGACTAGCTCTGCAGCAAAATATGCCTAATGGAGAGAATGTACTTTCTGATGGGCCATCTATTGACAAATAGTTACAACTCATGTTCTTTCTTTAACAAATTAACTTCTTTGCTGTATTCTCTCGATTAGGCATATTGTCCTACAAACACATTTAAATTTTTTTAAGAAAGAACATTCGTTGCAACTATTTATCAATACGTGGCGCATCAGAAAGTGTATTCTCTCCATTAGACATATTCAGCTGTGTTTTTTGTGCAGTCCATGTTTAAAAAAACTAGTGAAAATGTAAAGGTGCCCCTAAATTGCCTATACAAATTTAGTACAATTTCTTAGCAGCGACTGGTATATAACATATTTTCTCATATTTTTTTACCAGTCGCTTAGCAGTATATATTTTTTATTTACCTCAAATATTTTTTCACCTTAAAATTTTTTTTTTCACCTCTAAATTTTTTTTCCACCAAAAAAGTTCTTTTCACATCTAAAAAAGTTTTTCACCTCAAAAAATTTTTTCACCTACATAATTTGACTTTAAAAGTTTTTTTATATTATTTGTATCAAAAACAGAAGAGAACATCTTTTTAGGATATTGGTGGAGGGTATTCAAAGATTCGGCACAGCCGAATTTAGCCCTTTTTTATTTGTTTTTTGCTGATTTTAGCTAACAGATTTTAAATTCCACTTTACAAAAAGTTTACTAAATTTATATCATTTGCAAACAATTTATCAATATTGTTGAACTGTTTGCTTGTGGCGCCACATTGTAATAGCATTGCAGACTTTACCATTAAGTACTAAATACTTTTTGTTTTAAAAATATCAGTGAATTTGGAAAAAATAGCCACTTTTGTAACAAGAAAATTGCAAAAATTAAAAAAATTGGTGATTCCAAGAAAAAAATAAATAAAAATGTAATTTTCAAATAATTAAAATTAAAATACATAAATAATTTACAAACTATTCATGTATTAAGAGAAATCTATAAGCTTTTAGACACATATTTTTTGGTTTTTATATTTTTAGCTATTGGGTGATTCGAAGTTTTGGTTATTTTTAATTTCATACTATAAAATTGTTAAAAGTGAAATTTTTTTTACCTGCAGCCAAGGGTTAAACAATATGTTTTGCCCTTTAGGCGATTTTTTCACTATTTTTTATTTATAAATTTTACAAGATTCAATTGAAATATATATTTTCTTTCGTTTTGCATATTTTGTTACTCATAAAGTATACAAATTGTTCAAAAAAAAAAAAAATAATCTTTTATATTTTGACAGTACATTTTTTCTGTGCTGGTATTCAATTGTAATAACATTCATATACATATTTGAGGTTATAATTTTTTTTTTCAAACAAAAAATATAAAATAAAACAAATAAAAAATGAATCAAATAAACCACAAGTATTTTTTGATTTCTCAATCAGTTTATGTGTATTTACACAATCAATTTTTTGATTTCTCAATCAGTTTATGTGTATTTACACAATCAATTTGGTTGTTATTTTTTCATTCTTTTAACAATTCCATTTTTTCAAATCTTTCTTTGTTATATTAAACTTTTCTAAAAAATAAATAATGGAAGTATTAAATTTCAATCATATTTTTTTACAAAAAATATTTAACGACAATATTTTTTATTTTAAATGTACAAAATTAGTTTGTAATAGAAAATAGAACATTGCTAAAGGCTATGAAAAAATAAACATATTTTAAGGAAAGAATTTTTTTTATCAGCCATAACTATTTCACAAAAATAAGTGTTTGCGGATGCTGTCTAACACAAAAAAAAAAAAAATAATAATAATGGCAAAACATGAACAAATAAAAATATTATCAAATAAATTGATTTTTTAATTAAAAATTGTGTGTTGTACGAAGTTTTTTTGACAACAGCAATATATCTCCCATTAAGTATGGTATTTCATTTAAAAATTTTATTTTTTTTAAATAGTTCTTAAAATCATAGTCTTTATTGTAAGCAAATACTTTTTTAGATTTTGAGGCATTAGTGCAATTTTATTTGCATTAAATGATATACCAAAAAATTTCCGAGTAAAATATTCACCAGCGGACATTATTCCAACAACACAATCGATAAGAATTAGTATAATTTAGACTTACTGCACTCCATTTGGTACCCTGTGATTAGTA
>OX456526.1:27169116-27499209 GCA_949748255.1 Eustalomyia histrio | reverse complement strand
AAATAAAATTTAAATAAAGTGCGTTTTAAAATTTTTTATTTGTAGTAACCCTAAAATGACATTAAGGCCGAATTTTCGGGATGTCAGTTAAACTTGGTTTAGTTAAACCCATTCCCATTTCCATGTTTATTAACATAAATTTGTCGGAACAACTTTTCGTTACATACAATTTTGGTCTTCATTGAAATCAAATAAATTAAAACAATTTTCAAAATCTGTATTCAAGTTAAAAACTGCGATAAACTGAGTTTAAAGATAATCTACATCCTAAAAACTCGGCCTTTAAAAGACACTTTTTTAATCGCGTTTTAATTATTCAATAATTTTTCTTTTGAAAATTTCATTTACTCCACAAGGTTCCAAATCCAAAATAGACAACACAGGTGAAAATGTTCATGTATGAGCTCATATATTATTCCATATATGCTCGGATACGTAATGTTTGGGTATATGGCCGTATATGCTCATAAATGGGCATATATGAACGTTCATATATGAGTACTTTTCAGTACCCAGGTGAAAATGTTCATATATGTTCATATATCATCATATATGGCTTCATATATTGTCGTATATGTTTTCATATATGAGCATATATGAGCATATATGTCATGTATGGAAACATATGGGCCAATACATTTAAAGATGAAGTTCATGTATGGTAATATATGAATCCATATATGGCAATATATTGCATATGTTGGTCCATATATTGGTTCATATATGCCATATATGTTCATATATGAGTACATATATGGGGTAATATATTTAAATTTTTATCAGATATTGCGATATATGAGGGAAATTTAAACCTTTGTTGTACCGAATTAAGATACAGTTTGAATTCTTAAGTGAACATAAAGGCAGAAACGTAATTAGATTAAGTGACTTATACTAGGTATTGTATTTCCGTTATATACAAAATTTTTTAAAATTAAAAATTTGTATTTTTAATATTTTGTTTTATACCAAAACAAAGCTTAAGTCACTTAAGCCAAATGTAGGTGCGTCTTAAGACTATTAATAATTTTCAGTCTTTTTTATCCTTCGCCTCTGGCGGAGTAATACGTAACCAAAAAAAAAAAAAAAAAGGATTGTGATCAATAATAAAAATTTCAAAATCTGATAATGTTCCTTTTTATATCTGCATACTGTTTTAAATATACAGTTATGTGCGAAAAAAGGGATATTTTCATGCAACAAATTTAAAATAAAAAAAGACACACAAATTTTTGGAAAAAATACCAATTGGTATTATTATTAATAATATTAATATTATTTTTAGGTTATAGTACAACAACTCTTCATTTAATGTAACAATTCATACTTTGTTGTTTATTTTTTATTATTTATTTATTTTATTTGTAATACTGTTTTTTAATAATAACAAGAAATTTTGAATTGTTATATAAAATGAAGATACTATATTCTAAAAATAATATTGGTAGTCTTTTCCCGAAATTTATGTGCGTTTTTTTACCATAAATTATTGCATGTAAATATCACTTTTTCCCTTGAATTTAATGTTAATTTAATGTTACTTCATTTAATTTTAATAAAAAAAGCAATATTTTTGTTTAAAAATAAAAAAAGCATTTTTAATATACCGAGAAATAGAAAAAGTACTTATATATGACCATATATGAACACTCATATATGTCCATATATGACCATATACGGCCATATACCCTCAAATTTCGGATCCGAACATATATTGAATAATACATGAACCCATATATGACCATATATGAACATTTTCACCTGGATATATAAAATTTTTTAATTTTTAACTAGTATATTGTTTTTTTTTTGTTATTTAAAGTAAATGTAAATTTTTTACTTTCCCAGCAAAAATAAATGGAAGTGTTCATTAAGAAATTAATTTTTCATTGATTTCAAAGTATCGTTTAGATCTGATTTCCCTCTTCTAAGGTGGTTCCTTTTCACAACTTCCAAAAATGTGAAATTTAACACTTTTTAAATGTATGACGGCTAAGTTGTTTTAAAAATAACCAAAGTTAAACATTAATTGTAGATATTTCTATAAAAATTTTGCACATAACTATGGTTTAAGTTATTTGTTTCAATTTTTAACTTACAATTCACTAGATTTTAAATTCTTAAAATCATAGTTATTACTGATACAAAAAGTAAAAAAATTATTGCAGTAAAAATTACAAGAATTTCGAATAAAGTCATTTAATAAATAAGGTCCAATTACTGAATGCCCAGTTATAATTTAACCAAAAGTCAAACTCAGGTTAGGTAAAAGCTAACGGAAGATTGAAAATGAGGCTAAGGCCCGATTACTGATGTCTTGTTAAAATCTAAATTTCATATTCAAAATTTGATTGGGAACATCAAAAGATCTCATTTTTCACAAAATTATATTAAGGGCTTTAGATGCAATGAAAAAGGATCATAAAAGAAAACTTTAACCACTATGAAAAAATCATTTGTTCCGATCCAAATTTTCACAACACCGGAAGCAAAATCACTGCTTCTTCTTCTCTTCTTTTGCTACTTTTTTTTGCAGGGTCTATTTACATTTCGAAAAATTTAGGAATTTTTAACGAACAAGTTTCGAATGCTCGAAGAATATCTTATTTAAAAAATAAAATAAAAACAAACTAATACAAAAATCATCACATTAATTCATTTAGTCTAAAAGCATTAAATTCGGTTTACTTATACACTCAGATTAGGTAGTTTACTGTTTGCAGTTTAATAAAAAAGTTTTCAGTTTTGTTAAAAGGAAAATACATTTATTTGTCAAAAAAATATTTATTTTGGCATTTTTATACATTTGTTCAAAATGATTTGTTGTTATTTGCCGATAATTTCTGATTACAATTATTATATTAATTATTTTTGAAATTAACCACAAAACGGAAATTTAAATTTTGTTTTCTGTAAAAAAAAAGAAAGGAAACAAAAGAAAGAAAGAAAAAAGTATTCAAAACATTGTAATTTGTTTTTATTTAAATTGTTTGTTTATATACAAACCTATTTCAATTCGAATTAAAGGACATCATCAACATACACATATATGGTCATTCACACAAAATATCTCTATAGACATTTTGTAGATTAAAAACAAAAAAAAAAAACAAAAACGGAAAAATTGTCAAATAAATTAATGATCAGTTATTTTTTTATTGAGTTGGTAGGTAAAGTTTTAACATTTACTTTTAACCTGATTAATTATTAGTTTTTTACTGATGTGTCAGTTGTTTAAACAACATTTAAATAT
Organism: Eustalomyia histrio; assembly: GCA_949748255.1. Taxonomy (NCBI): domain Eukaryota; kingdom Metazoa; phylum Arthropoda; class Insecta; order Diptera; family Anthomyiidae; genus Eustalomyia; species Eustalomyia histrio. Next base: position 27,495,956 of record OX456526.1, on the reverse strand, counting down.
AAATAACAAAACCATTTCAGTTAAATAAAAGTACCACTTACTTTTTAAATTAAATATCATTTCTTTTAAATGGTATTTTCTGTTATTTTAACTTACAAGTGTATATTTTGATGTTGTTAACATAATGATGTTGTTAACATAATCAAAATCTGCTATAATAAAATTCTGCTATATCTGTGTTAAAAATTTATTGAAAAAATGTATTTTTAAAATTATTTCAAAGAATATGTTTTTTGAAATGCCTTGAAAATTTTTGTTTAAAAATATCCCAATTTTATAAAGAGGATATTATCCTGAGTATTGCCTACCATAAAAAAAACAGATGTATCTCTAAAGGGTAAATTTCACACAAATCATACTTGGGCATTTTTCATTATCATTTACACTAATGCAAATGAAGAAAAAATGTCATTACCTTTCAATGGTAATTCAATATTTTTCATTAAAAACATTGGTAATAGTAATGAAATCACACATCCCAAACAGCAAAACCACAAGCAATTAGTACTTAATTCTTTGAATTTAGCCATCGTCAAAACACTTTTGTGAGTAGGTGCATTGTCTTGATGAAAAATGATTTTTTTCTTCTTTAAACCAGGTCTTTTCTCACGAATTTTTTCATCCAGCTGATCCAAAAGGCTGCAATAACATTCATAGTTGATTGTTTTACCTTTCGGAAGATAATCAATCAAAAAAATTCCTTTTGCATCCCAAAAAACTGATGCCATAACCTTCTTTGCTGATTGTTGTGACTTCACCTGCTTTGGAGGTGAACAACCAGCTTAAGTCCACTGTAAACGTTCTTGTTTCAATTTAGGATCACGCAAGAAGTCGGTTTTATTCGGCTTAAAACGTTCCAAATTACTTTGAGAAATTTGTTTTCGATCCAGTTTTTGTTGAATTGTTAATGTGTGCGGCACTAACTTTCCAAATAGTTTTTTCATACGTAATTCTTTACGTAAAATATGGAGTAATCGTTCGTCTGAGATGCCTATGGCATCTCACGCTTAGTCAAACTTGGATCTTCACTAACCTATTATGTACCTGCTCAATGATTTCTGCTGTGGTTGCAGTTTTTGGTCGTCCCTTGCGTGGATCATCTTTAAGGCTGGTATGACCACGTTTAAATTCACCAGCCTAAAATTCAACGGTTCGTTTTGAAGGTGAGGACTCCTTATATACTTCTAACAATTGTTCATAAATTTGCTTTGCTTTTAAACTCTTCAAAACAAAGAATCTAATGACTGCACGATATTCAATTTTTTCCATATTAAAAAAAATCAATGACACGTCAACTTCAAATGACTTGTAAACAAAGAAGGAATTGACAGAATGACTTGCAACTTTGCATGTGTTCTCAGGACTGGTATACCAACTTGAGAAAAAAAAGTTTGGAGCTAGCAGTGCCATCTCTCGGTGAGCACAGGAACTTTTCAACCAACCTGTATGGTCATACATACTCATATATTATTCTTGTATGCTCATATTTGCCTTAAGTATGATCATATATGTTCATATATATTTTGAATTTTGCATGGGTTGGAGGAAAATTTATTAGAAAAATTTGTTTTGGACTTTGGTTCTTTGGTTGCCAGCCGAGAACTCAATTAATTTTCAAATATTTTTAAATCTACTCAATAGATTTGCAAGATTAACTGCCCTATTTCTTCACATTTTTAAAGGATTCTTTTAATACCCATTAACATTGCATGATATTTTATACTCAAATGAAAGGCAATTTCATTTTTAATACAAAACCGTAAAAGTAATAAAATATTTTGAATCATTTCTCCCCAATATCGGGCTATAAATTAATTTATCTTATATCAAGGGTGATAAAGGAGGGCCGAAAATGTGATTAGATGGAACTTTAAAAGTTTTGGTAGAAAAATCTGTGCAAAAGCGTTTTTTTTTTTAAATTGTGCCATTTTCATTAATTCAAAAAATAGTAAAGGAAATAATATTATACTTGATATCAATGCAAATGAGAGCATCAATTAATTGGTTCTACCATTTAATTAGTCCCATATATGATACAAACATTATATTGTGTCTTGTGTTATTTAATATACTAAATTAGTACTTTCGCTTTTAATTAAAATTGCTACAGTTTATTTCTCCATACTCACACACACTTTAATGACAAATATAGAAGTACTACACTCATAAAAAAATGTTAGTACAAAAGTCTGTTAAGCGTGTTCTGATTCAATGGAACATATTTGTATATTATTTTGTCCTTGAATTTAGAATTGATATATTTTGCTTTTAATTCAAATTTATCATAGCAATTAATTGCATATATAATTGAATTTATTTTTAATGCTAATAAACAGTAAATTGCAATTACAATTTTAAAAATTTGCCAGTGATATTATATTTTTGTGTGGCCCTCATCTGTCTCACATACAAATGGCACATTTTGCCACATTTTTAACGGAATTATAATGAAACAGTGTATATCTCCGAAACTGAGCGAAATAAAGCAAAAATGGACAAAAACTACTTTGGTTCGAAGAATCCAAAAACCCCAATTTTAAGCGAAATTTTAGACGACATTTTAGTTACATTAAGATCATTTTTATTTAGGTAAAATTAAATAAACTATTCTCAACTTCATTGAAAATTCTGCAGGTGCAAATATAGATACTATTTTTTGTTATTGTATATTAGCAGAATTTACAAATATTTGCACTGGCTTTTTTTTATGAGCGTTTATTTTCACATTTGTAAATGTTTAAATACTCGTTTACTCCTGTCAGTCTTCCACTTTTCGTCTTTTTTTTAAATAATCGTAAAAATGCACACATCGTAAACAAAATTCAAATAAAACTTAACAAGGCGGCAAATTAAATTTCAACATTATACTAATTTTTTTGACACACATTTAACAATTTTTTCTTATTTTGCCATTTAGATATATGTATAAAGTTAAAACTAAAAAGTTTTAAAAATTGTTGTTGTAGGTGGTTAATTTATTAACACATGTGTATAAATTTGCTACAGTGAGAGAATTATATATGATATTAATGAATTTGTGCATTAAATCATTGAAGTCTCGCTGGAGCTTGACTGCTAAATCTTTTTATTTAAACTAATTATTTTTTTTTTTTAAATATTTATTTTGATAATTAAAATTTATGTACACTTATTAAAGAAGTTTCATTTAAAACTGAAATTTATTACATTTTTCATATATTTTGTGAAAAAACTTTCATTGTTTAACTAAAAATTTAAATAAAAATTTCCAAAAAATTATCTCTGTGTAGAAATTTTAGTATAGAGTTACATAACTATTATTTAAACTGCAAGACCATATATTTACGTTATTATTAGTTTGAAAGCCTGATGCTTCGTTACTGGTGGCTTAAAATATCGGAATATACTATTTAAGCGAAATCAAATTCCTTTTTTTAAGGATTTTATTCTCTAAATAAATATGTTTAAACTTTTTGAAGAGGATGTTTCTATTTAAAGTTTATGATTTTTAGCTTAAAGGGTTTAAGGAGATCATTTAAGGTGCACTTTTCCCTGTTAAGTCCCAACTTTACCACGATTTAATTACAAATTCCAAGAAGTATCTATTCAGTGATTAGGCTTATTCGCCAGGAAGTACCTATTTAAAGTGGCTTTTGTTATTTATTTTTAAATGTTGTTTAAACAACTGACACATCCTTAAGAAACAATTGATTAATCAGTTAAAATAAATGTTAAAATTTTACCTACCAATTCCTTAAAAATAAGTGATTTAATCATTTATTTGAAATTGTTTCCGTTTTTGTATTTTTTGTTTAATTTTTTTAATCTACAAAATGTATATATGCAAGGCTATAGACACTTTTGTGTGAATGTGTTTTTGTATGTATGTGAGTTTATGAAGTTCTTGTAATTTCAATTGAAATAATTTTGTATATAAACAAACGATTTTAATAAAACACAAATTAGAATTTTTTTAATATTTTTTTTTGCAACGGACACATATAAACCACAAATTTCCGTTTCGTGGGTTAATAGTTATCAAATTTCAAACAAATTGAAAAAAATAAATGAAAATTGGTAAATGATTCTAAATTATTTGAAAAAATGTATAAAAAAATTAAAATAGATATTCCTTTGAAAAATAAATAAAATAAACTAAGCGAGATAGAACTACTAAACGGAAATTGGACTGATGCTGCATTCCAGTCCATTTCGTTCCCCTTGCATAGTACTTTAATTCCACTTGTGCCCCATTCCATTCGTTTCAAGTTCAATTCAATTGTATAGGGTTTCAGCATACTCGTACTCCGGTCCATTTCATTTTATTCCGCTGGGCTACTTTTTATATCAACTCGTTCAACTTTAGCAAAATTTTTTAGAACCGGTTTCCTTTGAATCCATTCTGGAAAATGTTCCTTTACCACCGGTTACATAGAACAATTTCCAGAAATTATTTCCGAGAATCAAAAGGTAAACCTTCACTGTGCAAAAACCAGTTTTATAACTGATTCTAAAGCAGCCTGTTTTAGTGCGAACGAAGCTTACCTATTGCTAATGGGTTAAACTGCATACAAAGTGAACCGGTTGTAGAACATAAATTAAAATCTAAGCTAATAAAATTTAAGTTGTTTTGTAACCTATTTTTTGGATTCTTACTTTTTACTAGGCCTTGTCTAGTGTTCCACTTCAATTCGTCCCTCGTTTTATTCCATATCGTTCCACTCGTTTTCAGTTCCATTGCATTACGTTTAGTTTGTCTAGTATTACACTCACCAAAAAAAGTCTGTAATGGCAACTGAAAATTTTGCTGTTATTACGGGAAATTCTGCTAATTTGAGCCCAGCGGTATTTTTTGCTAATCTTAGCAACGCATGTCTGTTGACGTGTAGTACAATGAAATTAGTAGAAAAATTAGTAGCTGCTACTTAATTTTAGTAGACTTTTTGTAAAGTGGAATTTAAAATCTGTTTGCTAAAATCAGTAAAAAAAAATACTAAATATTATTAATATTAGTAAAAAGCTTTGAATTTATTTTTCTTATCGAGCATCAAAAATTTTGATTATATTTTTAAAAAAACGAATTAATCATGTTGTTTTAATTTGCTAATTTCCGTTTTAAAAAATATTTTGGTCAATTTTTTTTTACTTTTAAGGTTAATTTTAATTGTTTTTAGGGCGGATTTTTAGAACTAAAAAACCTTTTTAGTGCTATTTTAAGTGGATGTCCTCTTTTAAGACATGAGTCGGTATCTTCACTTCCAATACCTTTTTAAATATATGTAACATTTTAACGAAATTTAAGTTTGTAAGTGTAAGTTTTAATTAGAAATAACATTTCCTTCAATATCTACTTTCTTAAAATTAGTAAAATTTTTTGCTAATTTTAGCAAATCGATTTTCAAAAATTTGTAAAATGATTTCTGAAATTAGCAACAAAAATTTGTTAATATTCTGTAAAAATTCTGTAATTTGTAAAATGTAAATAGCAAAAAGATTTGCTAAATAATAATTTTTTACTAAAAATCAGTACAAAAATAGTAGAGTGGGATTGAAAACCGTTTACAAATTTTTCTACTAACTTTTTTTTTCTGAGTGTAGTGTTTAAGTTCCCTTCGTTTTACGTTCCATTACAATTAGCTCCCCTTGTTAAGTGCTTCAATTCCAAACGTTGCCCATTTCATTCAATTTTACTCCCATCGCATAGTGTTTTAATTCCACTCGGTGTCCGCTGCATTGTGTTCCTTTGCTCAGTGTTTTAATTTTACTCGTTCCCCTTTCCATTTAATTTCGTTCCCCCTGTATAGTGTTTCAATTTCACTCGTTCACCGTTTATTTCCATTTTGTTCCACTTGGCTTCTATTTCAATGCAATTCAGTCTCCGTTACATTCCATTACGTTTTCCAATTTAAGTGTTTCAATACCAATTGTTCTTTTCAGTTTTGGTTTCCAGCCAAAATAATTTTGGCAGGCCGTTAAGGGGGAACTATTTTACCACTGTTTTTTTTTTAAACGTTCTTGGCGAAAATTCAATAAAATACCTTATCAATGAATTTGCACACACTCCAATTAATATCCGGATATTTTACATTTCAGGTTTCTAACTAAATTTCAACTGCGTGATGATAAGTCGGTCAGTCAGTAACGTTGTTCATTTATGTATATATGTAGATATAAATAATTTAAACGTGAGGATTAAGTATAATTTTAAATTACTATGAATATTTATCAACTTTTAAAAATTTTCACCCCAAAAAAAAATGCTTTGAATTTAATTAAAAAATTCATTGTTTCAATTAGTCTATGCCTTCAGGAAAACTTTTTTTATGATTAATGAATTGTAAGTAATATTTACACCTTCATTTTAATGAGAAAAACGTATATAAAGGGTGTCCCAAGAAGAACGCAATTTTTAAATTTTAAATAAAACACAGATATTTAAAAAAAAATCGTGAAACTTTATTATATCGTAAAGTAGACAGAATGAGGTTATGTATGGAACAATATATCGTGCAGATGGCCGCCGCGGCTTTGCTGGCATGCACGCGATCTTTTAATGAAATTTTCAATGACCGTTTTGCATGAATGCTGCGGTATTTCATTAATGCAGCGTCCAATTTCCTCTTTTAAAGCTTGAGTCGTCGTCGGCTTATTCGCGTAAACCATCGACTTCAAAAAACCCCAAAGAAAAAAATCTAATGGTGTTAAATCGCACCATCTAGGCGGCCAATTCTGATCTCCAAAACGCGAAATAACACGACCGGGAAGTGACTGATGCAGCAATTGAATTGTTTCTCTGGCTGTATGACATGTGGCGCCGTCTTGTTGGAACCACATGCCCTCCACATTCATTTCTTCAATTCTTGGCAAGAAAAAACTGGTTATCATTTCACGATACCGAACACCATTGACTGTTTGCGCTTGACCTGCCTCATTTTCATAAAAAAATGTCCAATGTTTCCTCCAGCCCAAAAACCACACCACACAGTGACACGTTGAGGATGCATTTGCTTCTCGTGAATCACTCGAGGATTTTCCTCACCCCAAATGCGACAATTCTGCCTTTTGACGAAGCCATCAAGATGAAAATGGGCCTCGTCACTGAAGATGATTTTATCGGCAAAATCAGCATTTTCATGTTGTCTCTCCAATACCCAATTAACGAACTCCCTTCGCTGTCCATGGTCAGCTGGCTTCAGTTCCTGAGTCAATTGAACTTTGTATGCATGAAGATGCAAATCTTTCGTCAAAATTCGCTGTAAAGTGGATTTGGAGACACCAATTTGCTGAGCTCGGTGTCGAATTGAGGTGGATGGAGTTTGAGCGACATCATCACGTACAGCTGCGACATTTTCGGTCGATCGACCTGGTCGATGGCGCGTTGTTGTCTTTACATCACTAACAGACCCAGTTTCGGAAAATTTATCCATTAATCTCTTTACAGTTGACTCTTTTGGAACATTATTGTGACCCAAAATTGATCGCAATTTGCTAACTGTAGCCGCAAAACTTTCACCATTTTGGTAAAACAATTTCACAATGAGAATGCGTTGTTCATTCGTGTAGCGCTCCATTTTTACTAACTTCGTACCTTCTACTAGCAAACATTAACAATTGTTCAAATGTCAAACAATGACACTTCGAATGTTGCCAGATTTAAAAATTGCGTTCTTCTTGGGACACCCTTTATTAAAATTGAATTTTACTCTTTTAACATATAATATAGCAAATGTAAGAAAATAATATGGGATGTATGTGTTCGTGTGTAATATGTTATCCATAACGTATGAGTGATATGAATGAAGAGTTTAAAGCAAAATATTACGTATACGCGCCGGTATACTGCTACAATATAGAGAACTAAATAAATAGGTAGTTTGCAAACATTTGTTAATTTTTTTTAAACAAAATTTCAAAACTCATATTGAAAAAATTATATTAAATTATAAAATTGTATACAGTTATTTTTTAAATTAAATGAAATATTTAAAACAGTTCTTAATTCCCAGTATAATGCATACCAATTTTTCAAAAGTTTTGTTTTACCAATTGTCGGTTTATATATTTTTTGTGGTTTATTTAAAACCACAATCCTGGGTATTTACAATAATTACCAAATAGTATACTTAATTTTCAAATACAAACTCATCAAAATCTTGTATTGTATATTCTTAAAATATAATCCTCTTATTACAAGTTTTTCTGTAATATTCCTCAAAATCACTTTATTTTTTATTTGTTGCTCAAATTTAAGCAATAGAAATATTAAAAAGAAATACTATAATGATTAACTTGTGCTTTCTCTGTAGGCATCATAATACAGGCAAATTAAGTTTTCCTAAGCCATTTGACAGTGCATGCAAATTGTCTTACTAAAGAGCAAAGAACACAAGTACAAGACGATGAAGACTTGTTAGTAATCAGCATTGCTATTTACATAAAATTATCTTTTTCCTGTAATGTTCTACAAAGACTGGGCTGCTGGTAAAAGTTTGCTAAAGCGAAAAATAAAAACAGGCAAATAATAAACAGAATTAGTTTTTTTTTTCACGAAAGTCACTTTAAAAAGAATTTTATTAGATAAGAAATTATTATATTATAAAAAAATATTTGAAATATCACATAATTACAAAAACACATGGCCTAGTCAACAGGTAGTGAGGTATTCAAGGAATTTCTTTTCAAGTCTAATTTAAAAAGTTATTTGGTTTATTTTTTGTTTAATTAAAAAATTAATATTGAATTATATGGTGCATACTTCAGGGTTTAATTGTAGTTTCTATTAGTTACGTAGGACTGCGTTTACATTACACTCAAAATGTAGTTTTAACCGAATTTCTTTCTATTTTACACAAACAAAATTTAAAATCTAATTAAAACGAAATTTCGAACGCTATGTAAAGGCAGCTTAATGAATACTCGATTGCTATACATTATATGTAGTGAATTTTGCTATCTGGTTTGATGCCAAATAATAACTTGTTGAGGCAGTTTTAGTCGGTTTAAGGATAATTGCAATAAAATTTGTATTCTGTGTATTTTCTATACAGTATTTGTGTTTAAATATTAGATTGCAATGATATTTCAACATAAAATATATTTACACAAAAGTCCGCAACGATATAAATTCGCAAATTTCGAGCACTAAAATGTTGCTTATTGATTAGAAGATAACGACAAAAATTAAGCTCCTTTTAAGCGTTAAAATAAAAAATATCGCCAAAAATAATGGGAAAAATGTGCTTAAATCGGAAAATGTCACTAAAATCCTGGTTAATCTGTGTCTAGTTCTACGTTTTCGCTTGTCACGCATTCTATTCCACATCGTCTCGATTTGGGTAAACGTTTCAATACCTTTTCGTTCTATTTTATATGGCTATAAGCCACAGTGGGATAAAATTTTAGCTATTATAAACGGCTGTTAAAAAATTTCACACATTCGTAGCCAAAGTGATTTCGAGCTTAAATTTTCACGCCGATCTTACATACTTAATGCCAACTGGACCATTAGAATGTAAATAAGAACTACTTGAGCTGATGAAAATTTTTAATGCATGCACTCAAAAAAGTTTGTCAGTTTCAACATTACCGTAGTTTATTTAGTAATCAAAATTTATTGTTTTTTACTGTAATTACAGTTATTTTCTATGCAAAAATATGAAACAACTTCTATCACAGATATTTTTAAATCAACTAACGAAAATATCTGTATTACGTAACACTCGTGAAAAGCAGTTATTTTTATTATTATAACAAAAATCTACCTAAACAATAGTTTTACAGTGAATAGTTAATTTTTGATAGTTTCTTTTAGAAATTAAATTTTTTGTAGTTACTTTAAAAATTCTTGTTTTATTTGTATTCTTTGGAAATTTTACCATTTTTTTTTTTTTTTTTTGGTAAACGAAAGAAAGAAAATTATTTATTTTTTCTTGTAGATCGCTAAAAATGCTACACAGGTTTAAATTTGCGTGGTTTTTATTTGATTACAATTTAAATAAAATGCAGCAACAGTCACGCCCATATTCTGTTAATAATTGAAAGAAAATATTAAAAAAAAAAATTAAAAAAACAAGGTAATCCGTGTACCTTTATTAACATAAAAAATTTCTTATTTCATTAGAAAATTCCAATACATCCTTCTTTAACTGTTTACAGTATGAATTTATATATGGATCTGAAGACGCTAGTAACATATGCATGACATCTTCATTTGTTGATATGCGTTCAGTTTTTCTAGAGTGGCTTAGGCGATAACTCCTATAATCTTTATTACGAGCTTCTTGAGCTTCCTCCGACAACATGCGAAGTGGCAATATTGCTGCTGACACAATTTTACTCGCAGCAAAATAAAATCGATGTTATTCTTTACATATCTCTTTTTCAGAACATCCAAAGAAGTTAATAGTGCAAATTTTTCGATTTGTAAGAACTCATTTTAAAAAATTTCCAAAATGTTGATATTAACCCCTACTAGTAAAAAAAAAACAATTATTTTGTTGGTCCATAAATGGTTAATTCCTGCAGTCATTAAATGCCTTATCGAAAACATATTTTGCATACCAGTGATATTCACTTTGTCCTGGCCAGAATAATAATTCTTGGCGTGTTCAAAATCACATTTTTAAATTAAAAGAAAGCCACTTCATATATTTATTTTGTAGTCCCTGTATTTTACAACTTCCGTAAACTAATGAAAAAGTCCATCTGCTTATCGATTTTTAATAGCACCGAAACAAACTACTTCCTACCAATGACACGCCAATGTTAAAATCATTAATGATTCAACGAACTTTTCACAACTTCGTGTTTAACTACTTCTTCCTCAGCTCTTATTTTGCTGGGCAGCTGTACATTTGTATATATCGTTCTGCAGTATCCAAACAATAAACATAAAATTTTTGTGCATCAATTTCGGAATTACTATTTATAACCTTTAAAATTGTACTAAAGCAGTTAATTGAATTTTCATTAACACCAAAAACATCTGCCGTTATAAAAGGATTTGCAAAAAACGTCTAGAAGTATTGCCATCGTTCTTTGAGCCCATTCCTTGTTTAACTATGCCTAGAACCACAATTTCTTTGTATTTTGCTTCTTCTCTTTCGTGTTTTGTATCTTTAGTTACTCTCCACTTTGAAAAACGTTTGTAGTATGCTATGGAGTGCATATTGTATGGAGTGCATATTGTATGCACTCCATAAATTTTATCCTCGAATGTAAAGGGGAAATTCCAATTGAAGCCATCCCTCTGAAACTGATTTTCTCCTTAATACATTCAAATTGTTCATTTCGCTAGGCTTAGCTTAACGTAAAAAACATACAGCCATTCCTGATGTTTGTGTGATTTTATTTGCAACTTTTCCATCAATCATGGTTAAAACAGGAGTATGCAAAATTTCAAAACTTTTGTCATAAATATCAACAACAGTTTTTTTTTTCAAATCTTTAATTTCATTTTGCACCCTTTCAACTTATTCAGAAATAACATTTGCCGTTTCTTTTAGAAATTAAAATTTTATTGGCCTACAAAAAGTTTCTGATGATGGGAAGAAGTTATTGCAAGCGCTACTAAGTGCAATAATTTCTATGTTATTTTATTAGAAAGTACATATTTTTAAACTTGGATTTTGATATTGTATTTTGTGTTTTTTTACAACAAAGCAACATAGCAAGCAAAAAAAAAAAAAAAACAAGCTGTTATTGCATGCGCAATAATATGCTTGTTTAGTTTTTTATACCGGAATTGCTTAGGGGAAAAAATGGGCAACTAAATTCGTTAGCTGAGATTTCAAGCTTTAATCTGATATAAGTTTCGGACTAGAGGTCGTTGAAGATCAATAGATACAAGCCATAGAAGTTGGAGAAAATAAATATTTTTGGACAATTTATAGTATTAAAAAACATTTTCTTTAATTTTGAAATTTTTTTTATATTTGCATATACATCATTTATAACATCCAATTGTATAAAAAAAATCATAATAGTGTCATTTCAAGAGTATTTTAAAAGCATGAAGCGTAGCATATATAATACGGTCATTTCAAAAGCACTCACTTAGGTCAACTTTGAATGTCTCTTACAAAAAAGTAAAACAGATATAAGCTTAATATTTTTTATGATAATAAGATTGCCTACACTCATAGAAAAAACGTGCTAAAATCAAGGTTTTACGTCCAAAATCAAATCATTTCAATGTTAATAGTCTGTTAAATACAAAAATTCTTAATTCAAGAATAAAATCTTAATTTTTTAAGATCGCATTCAAGAACACAATCTTGAAAAAAATTCTTATTTTAAGAACGCATTCAAGAACACAATCTTGAAAATTAAGAATATATTCTTAAAAATTTAAGAATATAATCTTAATGAAGTTCTTGATTTGAGATCGGTTTTAAGAACGTATTCTTGTTAAAAATACTAATTTGATTTTGAATTTGAATGTCGAAATAAAACGCAATAATTTATTTTTTTATATACTGTATTTACATATATACATATATATATTTGAAAAAAGAGAAAACGCAATAATATAATACATACTTAAAATTATATCAACTTAGGTCTAACATATGTCTTTCCATTATTGATTGGATATAAATGTAAAGGAGGGCTAACAAAATCAGAAATTTTTATCAAATGAATTTCATTCAGTAAAGAACCAACTTCATAGTGTTGGAAGTGTTTATCGAACTGTATTATTTGGATTGCGTTGCAAATAACATAAGTATGGTGAATATATAGTCCTGGGCATCTATAGAAAAAAGAGCAGGGTTAATAAAAATATGCTTTATATACAAACTTCTGTTTCCTACAAACCTTGGTTTGTCGATGATTTAGCATTGCAAAATAATTGTTTGCAAAAATCGTTGTGTATGTTTTCTTCATAATAAGGACCAATTTTAGTTTTAAATGTTTTCCATTTGGAAAACAGCAATTGATCTTTTCCTGGGTACATAGTTTGGAAGTCAATTTTATTCTAAAATTTGTAAGGAACAATGACTTAAGCTGTAATCAGCAATCGAAAAATATCTTACCAATTTCGGCGCTCTTGAATGACTGAGTTTTGTCCACCTGCGTAGCAACTCAAGACTTCCCGTTTTTTCCAAATCTTTCTGGCGCATACTGTATGTGAGTTTCCATTTATGACAAACTTCCTCCCAATCAGCATTATCTCTGCTCAATGATAGTTTATAAGCAGCAGCAACACATTCATCAATTTCCGAACTTTGCATTTGATTTGTTGATCCAACTTCTGTTTCAGCAATTTCTTCTTCATCCAAATGAAGTGTGCTTGTATCTACGCTACTACTGTTGAATGATGAAGCTGTCAGTTTGGCTTTCTTGCTTCTTTTGTTTCGATATTTTGAATACAACTTTCCGCTGGGAATTTTTTTTCCCCATTCGTGGAATATATCAGTAGTCCTTTTTTTAAAAACAATATGTAATTGACGATAAAATAATCATAATTATTTTGTAATAACGGGTGAGTTCCAAAACATCAAAGCACATTACAGTGTTGCGGTTTTAATACTGTTTCGATACAAAGCAAAAAAGTGTCTGTTTACTTTGTTCTAAAATTACTTTGCATATTTTTTACGTCATCGCAGTTTGCTTTTTGAATGCGAATCGATAACTTTTAATTTACATTTAGGTTTTTATATTTAGGAATGCATGACTTTGTTCAGTTACATTACAAATGACGTTTTGGGACTCAGCCTAAATGTTTAACAAAATTACCTTAAGTTTATTCTCAGTGGGAAAAACTTCGCAAATTTCGACCAATATAGTTTGGAAATCTTGGGCACGAAGTGAGTGATCCTTTCTTACAAATTCCTCAACTATGATTCGGATCATTTCTTCACGCTTATCATTTGTAAGGTTTTTATGTATGCTATAAAATTTAAGTATTTCGCTGCCACTCAATGACTCATTTAACAACGAAACCAAACCCTATATAAAACAAATGGCAAGTTCAAAAGAGAATCAACAACAATCGTGGCAATTATAATTGGAAATGTAAAATCTGACTTACCTTATCAAACATTTTTTTTTTTTACAATATGTCGTCCGACAACTCCGATTCAATTTCCTCCGGCGTGCTGCTCATATCATATTGTCCATCAGCCAGCGTCAAAAAGTTTTCACTCACAGGTACACTTATAAGAACTACTTCCCCTAAGTTCTGATCTTCAATTATGTCTTTCTCTAAGTTCTGGTTGTCCATTATTTAATATTTATTTTTTCACTTTTATTAAACACGTGTTCTTCGGTCAGGGTTTTGCAATTTATGACACAACACGCTTTAATTATTGTCAAATTTTAAAAAATCAAGAACTAAATCTAAACTTTAAGAATATGTTCTTAAATTCAAGAATACAATCTTAAAATTAAGATTTCGTTCTTGAATTTAAGAATGTGTTCTAAAAATTTAAGATCACGTTCTTAAATTGAAGAATACAATCTTAAAATTAAGATAACGTTCTTGATTTTTAGAATGCGTTCTACAAATTAAGAATTTATTCTTAAATTTGAGAACGTAAATCTTACCAAAAAATATTTTAAGATTGAAACTTGAAGATTTTTGCATTCTTCATTCAAGAATTTTTTTCTTAATTTTAGAATGTCATATTTCTACCAGTGTATTACAAACTGTGGAAAAATCAGGTAGATCAGAAGACATGAAAAAAAATGAATTAATGCCACTCTTAAACCAGTGTGCACCGCTGGTTTACGATTTGGCACAAATTCTCAGCATATATATATTTTGGTGACAAATTTTTCCCGGCAACCCACGGAATTGGACCAACATTTTTTTAGTAAAAATCGCTCTTACAATAATGGGGAATGTGCCACATGGCGAAATCTTTTTATGACTCTGTATTAATCCTCTGAAGTAATGTTTATTAAAACATATTTTAAGGAATGTTATACAAAATTCATATTTAATAGCTTTTCTTGACAAAACATTTAATTGTTTCCTTTCTGTCGTACAAAATAAAAACATTAATTTTGTAATTTTAACCTTTTTGTATATTTGATTGCTAAACTCCTTTGTATTAATATTAAAATTTCCTTTGATATAAAAAACACACAAAAAAATATGGATTTCCATGGTATATTTTATAATGGGGCAAACAAACAATAACACAAATTAAATGGGCAGCTGTCATTTGCACAGAAAATGTGATGGACAGGCCAACCAAAAGAATACAAAACATCGAAACGAATGTAAGTGTATTGAATTATAAAATACAGCGATAAATAAATAAAGGTTTAACTAGACCTTGTTTTTAATATTGTTTTTTTATTATTGGTTGAAATAAAAATATTGTGTTTTATATTTGTTGTAAATTTTACACTTTTACCAGCGCACAGTGGGGTGAATAGTGTTTGGCGATTAATTCAGGTAATTCGTAATCTTAAAATATTGCTACCTTTTATTGATAAAAACCAACATTTAAAAAAATGTATAAAAAAAATCTTAATCTGAGGCGTTTTTTTTGTATTTTGAGAAAAATGTTCTTATTTGACAATTTTCGCTGTAACTTTGGAATGAAAATCCATAAATTAGTAACTGAAATTGTAAATTAGAGCATAGTTAATGTGGTTTAAGAAAAAAATATTTTTTAAAGAAATAAAAAGGGAATACATATTTAATATGTTGGTTACATAGTAAAAATTGATTTTTTTTTTCTCCAAACTACATAATTCCACAAAATTAACTTAAAAGAGTCACTTTAGAAAATGTTAAAATTAACCATTTCAGAAAAAATATTGGAAGAAATTTCATTTTTATGAGTTTTTTTTTTTGGAAAATCACGATTATTTTGTATCATTTACTTCATAATTACCATTAAATTCATTAAAATAATCTTCATTTTCATCATCGTCGCTATAACATTTTCATTGTGGGGAATAATAAAAAACTCGAACTTAGACTAATTTTTGGCCCGTCAATAAATACCAATTTTTTGTATCAGCAATAAATTTTTTTATCACCACATCAAGTTTGCCATTACACTCAGCAACAAAAAAGTTAGTAAAAAAATCAATCCCACTTTACTATTTTTGTACTGGTTTTTTTGTAAAAAATTATTATTTAGCAAATCTTTTTGCTATTTACATTTTACAAATTACAGATTTTTTACAGAACATTTACAAATTTTTGTTGCTTATTTCAGAAATTATTTTACCGATTTTTGAAAACCGATTTGCTAAAATTAGCAAAAAAAAAATTACTAAGTTTAAAAAAGTGGATATTGAAGGAAATGTTATTTCTAATAAAAACTTATACCTACAAACTTAAATTGCCTTAAAATGTTACATAGGAATCGGAAATGAATATACTGACTCAGGACATCCACTTAAAACAGCACTAAAAAGTTTTTTTAGTTCTAAAAATCATCCCTAAAGTAATTAAAATTTTACCTTAAAAGTAAAAAAAAAAAAATACTAAAATATTTTTTAAAACAGAAATTAACAAATTAAAAATAAAAGATAAACACGTTTGTTTTAACGGTTTTTAGATTTTTAAGCCTTTTGAAAAAAAATAATAAAATAAAAAAATTTTGATGCTCGTTAAAAAAATAAATTTAGAATTTTGTACTAATATTAATAATATTTAGTAATTTTTTTTTGCTGATTTTAGCAAACAGATTTTAAATTCTACTTTCCAAAAAGTTTACTAAAATTTAGTAGCGGCTACTAATTTGTCTACTAATTTCATTGTACTACACTTCTGCAGACTTGTCTTGCTAAGATTAGCAAAAAATACCGCTGGGCTCAAATAATAAAAATTTCCCGTAATAACAGCAAAATTTTTAAAAATTGTTAAAAGTGAAACTTTTTTATCTGCAGCCAAGGGTTAAACAATATGTTTTGCCCTTTAGGCGATTTTTTTCACTATTTTTTATTTATAAATTTTACAAGATTCAATGGAAATATATATTTTCTTTCGTTTTGCATATTTTGTTACTCATAAAGTATACAAATTGTTCAAAAAAAAAAAAAAAAAATCTTTTATATTTTGACAGTACATTTTTTCTGTGCTGGTATTCAATTGTAATAACATTCATATACATATTTGAGGTTATAATTTTTTTTTCAAACAAAAAATATAAAATAAAACAAATAAAAAATGAATTAAATAAACCCACAAGTATTTTTTGATTTCTCAATCAGTTTATGTGTATTTACACAATCAATTTGGTTGTTATTTTTTCATTCTTTTAACAATTCCATTTTTTCAAATCTTTCTTTGTTATATTAAACTTTTCTAAAAAATAAATAATGGAAGTATTAAATTTCAATCATATTTTTTTACAAAAAATAATTTAACGACAATATTTTTTATTTTAAATGTACAAAATTAGTTTGTAATAGAAAATAGAACATTGCTAAAGGCTATGAAAAAATAAACATATTTTAAGGAAAGAATTTTTTTTATCAGCCATAACTATTTCACAAAAATAAGTGTTTGCGGATGCTGTCTAACACAAAAAAAAAAAAATAATAATAATGGCAAAACATGAAACAAATAAAAATATTATCAAATAAATTGATTTTTTAATTAAAAATTGTGTGTTGTACGAAGTTTTTGACAACAGCAATATATCTCCCATTCAGTATGGTATTTCATTTAAAATTTTTATTTTTTTTTTCAAATAGTTCTTAAAATCATAGTCTTTATTGTAAGCAAATACTTTTTTAGATTTTGAGGCATTAGTGCAATTTTATTTGCATTAAAATGGCAAATGATATACCAAAAAATTCCCGAGTAAAATATTCACCAGCGGTCATTATACCAACAACACAAACGCCCATTTTTAATAAAAAAATTTCTTAGTCTGGCCGATAGCAATCCCACATATTATTATTTGAAAAGGTAATTAATATCCATCTCACCAAAAAAAAAATGCAAAAGATGCAGTGATTTTGATTTTAGTGTTGTGAAAATTTGGATCGAAACCAATGATTTTTACAAAGAGTGGAAGTATTATTTTATGATACTTTTTCATTGCATCTAAATCATTTCTTATGATTTCATCAAATATGAGATCTTTCAATGTACCCAAATAAATTTTGAATTTATATTTTAGCGGGACATACAGTAATCGGCCCTTAGCCTCATTTTTCCATTTTCGTCAAAATGAAAAAGAACTACTATAACGAATAAATTAAAAAAAATAAAACACAGAAAGAGTAAAATGTCCCCATAAATTATTTGCTCCCAAATCAATCCTATGCTGGGTTCCTGAATACGAGGAACATGCAGGCAACGATCGGGCTGATAGGTTGACCAACTGCGGGGTCCTTTGTCTCCTCTTTGGGCCTGAACCTTTCTGTGGTGTACCTGCCGGGTATATCAGGGAACAATTTAGGATTTGAAAAGAATCAAAGACCATTGAGTGCTGAAATGCTACCATTGGTCAGCGACAAGATAAGGGACTTCTCTCTCAGAACAGGAAGGACTTAAGGACTTCGACAGGATTTTTAACTGGACACTGTAATCTCAGATAATATTTAAGGACCAGGCGTCTTTTTGTTTCGGATAATTGTAAGTTCTGTGACTTAAACACTGAGACAGTGCAACATATACTCTGTGGACGTCCTAGAATTCGTGGTAGGAGACTTCAATTCCTTGTTGGATATACACTCTTCTCCTTGGAAATATATGCCTAATATATTGATTGGCTTCATTGGAAGCCTCAATATTTAGGCTAAATTGGGCTGCACAAAAGGTCGTGGTGCATAGGGCTTTTCTGATTTAATCTAATCTAAATTATTTATTCGATCGGACCTTTGAGTGAAACTATGTAAAATGATGGAGTTAGTTAAAAATTTTAACAAACAGAAATTTTATATATTTACACTCACAGAAAAATAAAGTGCCAACCGAATTGAAAAAATTCGATTAGCACAACGACACCCAGAATATTATGTAGTTAACTGTTTGTAGTTTAAATAAAATAGTTTTCCGTTCCATTTAAATATAAAGGAACATACATTTATTTTTTAAAGAAATATCTATATTAACTTTTTTATACATTTATTCGAAATGATTTACTATCATTTACCGATTTTTTGCAGTTTCGTTTCTCTTTTTCATTTGTTTGAAATTTAATAAAAATTTACCAACAAAACGGAAATTTGTGGTTTATTTGTGTCCGTAACAGTTATAACAAATTTAAATTTTGTTTGCTGTCTGTTTCAAAAAAATATTCGAAAAATTTCAATTAGCTTATTTTTATTTAAATTGGTTGTATATACACAAAATTATTTCAATTCAAATTACAAGAACTTCATAAACACACATACATACACAAACACATTCACACAAAAAGTGTCTATAGCTATGCATACATACATTTTGTATTGTAGATTAAAAAAAACAAAAATACAAAAAGGGAAACAATTTCAAATAAATAAAAAAATCATTAATTTTTGAAGGAACTGGTAGGTAAAACATTGACATTTACTTTAACTGATTATGTCATTTGTTTCTTACGGATGTCTCAGTTGTATAATCAACATTTAAACATAAATTACAAAAGGCATTTAATTTAAATGAAAATTAAGTAGACCGGTTTTTAAATGAAATATCATTTCTTGTAAATGACATTTTCTGTTATTTTAACTTACTAACTATTTTAAATGCATACTCTAATGTGATTGCTGTTTATTTTGGGTGTTCAAACCAATATTCAGTTGTGTGGCGTAATTTTGATGTGAAAATTAATTTTCAGTTATATCAACTGATTTCAGTCATAGAAACTGAATTTTAGTTGGAAAATTACAAAATTCTTCTCTGTGTGTATGTGCAGAATTAAAAATCTCATAAAGTGTAAGTTAAAAATTGATACAAATCACTTAAACCTAACAACTTTTTACAAAATAAACAAAGTTTAGTACTTAACCATAGTTATGAATATCATAATAATGCATATACCCATTACTTTAGAGGTGATGTAAATATAAGTAATATGGTTACGAGAATGGAAAAAGTAATGTGTCTGAAAATAGATTTTTAAAAAAGAGAAATTTTTATTAAAAAAAAGTTATTACTAATATTTTATTTAAATTATTTGTAATTAAAAATAATGTGGTCAAGATGGGATTCGAACCAGGGAAATCTGGTTGCCAGCCAAGAACTCTAGCCACTGAGCTATCGACGCATATAGTATTTGATTGCTTAAAACTTAAATGAATTGTTGCGCTTAAATTTTTCGCTAGTGTTATCAAAATAAACATATATTACCCTTTTGCTTACAAAAAAACACAAAGTAATGTATCTAAAAATAGAGTTTCAAAAATATTTTAATTATTTCTTTACAGTTATAAATCATATATTACGTAATCAATAATGAGCTACTTGTTACTTTATGCTTGCAAACAATGAAAAAGGTAACGAGCTATCAGTACAAGGTAATGCATGAAAATATCGCACCCATTACCAAAATTTTGCTGGGATTTTTGAAAATTGTGAAAGATATCTGCTTTAGAAGAGGAAAATCAGAACTATGTGGTACTTTGGAATCAATGAAAAAATAATTTCTTAAAAATCACTTTCCTTTTTTCTGCTGGGATAATAAATAATTATTAATAATAATTAATTAATATGGGGACTAAGACCTTAATATTGGGATATGTTCAAATCGATAAGAATCAGTATAATTTAGACTCACTTCACTCCATTTGTTACCCTGTGATTAGTACTTCAATTACACTCATTCTTCATTCCTCTCCATTTTGTTTCACCTGGCTAGTTTTTCAACTTCATTCACTCCGCAAAGCATTTAATTTCGTTTCCCTTGTCTAGTGTTTCAATTTCACTCGCTGCCCATTCCATTTCGGTCCCTCTATGTAGTATTTAAATTTCACTTACCCCACATTTCTATACCATTTCTTTAACCAGTTTGTGTTTCAGTTCTCATCGTTTTTCAAATTTTAATATTCTACAGAGAGATAACCGATAACTTGAAATTGAATTGTTAATATGAACAAATTACGCAAGTGTAGAGTTAGAAAATTTAATTGAGATAGCCCAGGTATGTTTTTAACCAATAGCAGGCT
Source organism: Eustalomyia histrio (assembly GCA_949748255.1). Taxonomy (NCBI): domain Eukaryota; kingdom Metazoa; phylum Arthropoda; class Insecta; order Diptera; family Anthomyiidae; genus Eustalomyia; species Eustalomyia histrio. The sequence continues at coordinate 27,474,905 of OX456526.1, read as the reverse complement.
AAAGATTTCGTTTTTTTAATATGTACTAAATTTGGAACAAATATTGAATTGAAATTATCGTTTTTTAATAGAAAAAGTTTTTAAAGTTTATCTACAAAAATGCAAAATTTGAATATGCAAATGAGAATAACTTTTTTCTTTGTAAAAGTAAAGCAACACATTTATTTATTAATGTGTTGTTTTTTCGGAATAGGGATAGAGCAAAGATGAAATGTGATGAAAGAAGAAGGACTTCAAACAGGCAACACTATAATTGCGCGAGATGGTAAATATTAGAAAAGTTGTTGCCGGTTATCTGATGGAGAGTTTCTGAGAATTGTTAAAGCTTTTTAGTTCATAACCTTTTATGATATCTTATTTCAGTGAAGTTAAGTGCTTATCAGAGAACTGCAAAATCAACTTTTTTCTTGATTTGATCATACACAAAAATTCTTGTTCACATTTAATAATTCAACAAAATTTACTGTAGAATAAAATCAGCATCATGTTACTGAACGCGTAATTGGGATCAGTGTGGACCCTATGTCGATTATGTTTACTGCAAATGTAATCACTCAACAAAAAGTCAGCGTTGAATAAATCAGAAAAAACAACAAACAACGCATATGAGTTTATTCATAATTACAACAAAATAGAAAGACACATTAGGGTGGGACTTAAACCCGCTTTTTTAGAATTTTTATTAGTAATACAATACTAAAAATATTCTTCTTTGTGAAATAAAAATATTTTTGTTTGAAAAAAAATTTAGGTCGATATCTGAGACTTGCCTAATCCGGAAAAATTCAAATATAGTCTAAATTTTTTTTCATCTATTTTGATTGGAAAATTAGGCAATATTTAACTTTAACTGGATTGGGAGAGCCTGAGATATCGACCTAAATTAAAAAAAAATAAATTTCACAAAGAACAATATTTTTGGTATTACTAATAAAAATTCTAAAAAAACGGATTTTAGACCCACCCTAATATGTTTTTTTACAAAACCACCCCCTTTTTATAGATAAAAAACTATTTTGTTTTAATTATGACTACACTCATACACGTTGTTTGTTGTTTTTTCTAATTTATTCTACATCAAAATAATTATTGTTGGCTCGAATGAACAGAATAAAACAATGGTTTAACAACGACCGATGATTATAAACCAGTGACAAAACAATTTGCACATCGTTTGATTGATTTAAAATCATCAACGAATATGTGTGTTGGAGTATATTCAGCGTTTGAAAGCAAACACAATTTATTCTTGTGTTGATTGCGTATGAACGTTTTGCAATCAGCAAATGTAGTTCTCTGGTGCTTATGGGTAATAGATTACAAAAAGGTTACGTCTTTCAAAATCAGTATATAAATAGAAAATTGTTAAGATTTCAAATTTGTTGCACACTCAAGTTGCCCTACTTTGGAGCCTAATAGCTTAGCTCCTGGTTTCGCTGGTTGTGTGAATTTTAACAATAATTTAACCAGCTGGTAAAAATTATTGAGTTATTACCCAATTAATTTAATTCTGTCCCAATAACTTAAAATTTTAATTGACTATCACTTTCGAACGGGTTAAGGCTTTTAAAAAATTCCATTTTTATTTTATTATTAATAGAATAGAATTTTTAAATTTTAAGGGATTTTATTTCTAATGTATTCTTAAGAGGGTATTAAATGTATAACTTTTTGGTTTTCATATTCACAAAAGCCATATAGGATTAGTCTTTATGTTCGCCTGCAAATTTACCTAATAATATAAAATTTTCTTTCCGTATGGCTGCCACAAGTTCTTATGCAAAATGTCAACTTCTGTGCTTAGCAATAAATTTAAAATTCTCTGTCAATTATCATCCAATTTCATGCTTCAACCTATTTGCTTTTACTTTAAATTCATTTAATTAGTTGTTAATAAATTTAATTATAAAAACATTTATATTAAATGCTTCATTAAATTGCCTTTTGCAAAAACAAAAAAAAAAAAAAAACTCCTTTGAATGGCAATTTCCTTGAGGTACTATTTGACCTTTTTTTTAAAAAAAAAGTAATAATACAGAGTCAGCAAAAAATAAAATAAACCTGGATAAATAAGAACAAAAAAATGGCATTAAAAATTTGTTTAACCAGCAGCAATTTTATTTTTATTTAGTATTATAACAAAAAAACAATTCTAAAAACAAAATTTTCCTATTATACAATAAAAGTTAAAATAACCTATTTTAGATAAAAAAAGTAGCAAAACTATTAACAGGAACATGACATTTTTATAAAGTTTTATGTAAATTTAAGAATTTTTTCCTTCAATACTACAATATCTAAGGAAATAATTTGATGTTTTTTTCGTTACTGAAACCCTTTACATATTGTTCGTTTTTTATGTAAAAATGTATATTTGTATACAACACAAATATTTAATTTTCTGAAGTTGTCGTATTGCTGGAAAATATTTTGTTTGTTTGAATGAATTAAGTTAATTTGAAATTGAAAGTTTTTTTTTTCTTCTAGAAAATTCATTTCTGAAATTATGTAAATATTTATTTCTCTAATGATTCTAACAATGTTTTCTGTATTTTATTTTCGAAAAAAATGTTTGATTTTTTTTACCAATTTATGTTTCATAAATTCCAAACAAATCACTACTTAAACTTTTTAACTCTTGAAGGATAAAAACACAAACATGCTTGGCATAAAAAAAAAACTATAGCTTAAAGACAAAAAAGTAAGCAGTTTTTTTTTGGAAAATTTTATCTTACATTGGTTATTCTTAAGAAAAAAATTAATAAAAGATGAGCATCATTATGTCCTTTTTTCTGGTTGTTAAAATGTGGTTTGTTACGACAAACTCATGTGTTTTTTTTTGTATACCCTTAAGTACTATTCGGTCCATTTTTTGCTTATACATTTATACTACTTACTACTTATACTAAAAATAAAAACAAAATCCATTGTAACTTATAAAAACATAATGTTATGGTAGGTTAAAACAGTTTTGTAACACTCATTGTCCCCTTTTTTGTCGAAGATTTTTTATGGCATATAACGAATGTAAGGGCAAAAGTAGCAGAGCAAGGATTATAGGCAGGGGAGTTAATAATAGTCATATTTTCTTTCAAAATGGCAAATACTAAAAAAAAACTGCAAAGGTAAACAAAATAAAAATCAAAAAGAAAACAAAAACGTGTTGAAATATTTCTTAGAGATTAATCACAACTGGGTCGACAACGAGAAATTCTTTTTCATACATTTTGTATGGGAAGCAAATTGGCCATTTGTCGTCACAATAGAACCTATTTTATTTTCGCCACGATTTACTAAAGCTGAATTAAAATATTTGCCAAATTGTTGCTATATTGTTATTTTGAAAAAAATTTCAAAATAACAAAAATTTACGTAAAATGATCGAAAATTGATTCACTTTACTAAAGTAATTGTTGTTTTGGCAATAATATTGTATTTTGATGCATGGATTATTATCGGGGTATCAGAACAGAGTTTCCGAAAATCGTACTTATATATATATTTTTTGTTTTATAAAAAAAAAAATTAAAATAAAAGCACGGAATTTACCGATAAAAAGGAAAATTAAATACAGTGAAAATAAATACAACAAAAATGCAAAACCATATGGGTAGTTGATAAAATACCACAAAAAAGATGCATCTTTTGCTTTCCTCCTTTCTAAACGTCAAAAAATGTCTCTTAATTTTAATTACGAGAATATTTATTGTCGTCCATCGACCCAGTTGTAATGAGTCTCTTAGCTATTGAAAAATAAAACTAGAAAATTATTCTAAAATTATGCTTTAAAAACACTTATCTTTATGGTATGCAATGTATTTAGCCGTGTAATTCATGCATTTTTCTTTGCACTGAAATTTATACTATATACAAATTATTGAGTGCCTTTTTAAAATTTCGTTTTATCGCTGAACTAACAACCGAAAATGTTGAAAATTAATTAATAAAAATCGATTTTTTTTGCACAGACATCTAACGAAATATTTTTTCCTTCTAAATACGGATCTAAAGTAAAAAATGTCCGTGGATTGTGTTTAATATATCTGGAATTTTTTACCCTCTAACCCAGAGTTAAATTATATATGGCTTAATATTGGTTAAAAGTACACTCAAAATATTATGTTGTTTACTGATTGTTGTTTAATAAAAAAGTTTTAAGTTCAGTTAAAAATAAAGGAACATACATTTATTTTTCAAAGAAATATTTATTTTTACTTTTTTTATAAATTTGTTCAAAATGATTTAGTGTGATTTTGTTTTTAATCTAATATTTTTGTTTTTATACATAATTATTTTAATTCAAATTACACACACACATATATGCTCATTCACACAAGATGTGTCTATAGACTGTGTGAGTATACATTTAGTATATTTAAAAATGATGATACCCTACACTACAGTTGGGAAGCGGCATTTTATTATTTTGGGGTAATAAAAATAGCAATAGTTAAATATATTTGGGCTCCAGACTATATGCCTTTAAAATACTACTGATAAAGAACTGAAATATACTGAAACCAAGTTGTTACACACAATTTTTTACTCAGAATGGGCACCGTTTGCGTAATAAATAAAAACATAGCTTAAAAGAACATTAGATTGATAATAATAACATTTAAGCTCAATATATTCAAGCAAAAATGTGAAATTTCCATGTCTACTGAGTCAAAAAATTGACATGATTTGAAAAATTAAATTTTTATATTTCGTCCTTGGCGAAATACAAAAATTAATAGCCTGTTCCTCGATCTCGAACGAAAAACTAGACGAACGAAAGCAAGTCAATTTTTGTTTCTTACGCATTTACAAATCACAGAGATGCCAGATCATATATTTTGACTATTTGTTACAATTTTCTTTAAAAGTAGCAAAAATACTACTAAACTGCTTAAAGACAAAAACAACCCTGTTTAACAGTGATCAGCTGTATATGACAAATGAAATAAAAAATAACAATAAACAAATCAATTTTTATTTGGAAAGTGTGTTTATTTGTGAAAATTTTTGTTATCGATTGGTTGTGGGTGAAATTGTTGTTTGGAGAGCTTTTCTGTTGCCTGTTCGGTGCTAAAGTCCTTGTAAAATAAAAGATGTAAAATAAAAAATGTAAATATGAGCTTCTTGGGCAAACGTTAGCCACAAACAAGACACGCATACCTTTTACCACTCAGCAACAGCGTGATAGGAGGTGAAACTCAGTTTAGTTTTCTGGCCAAATTTTCCTCCTCTGCGGAAAATTTTTTTGCTCCGAACAGCACAGTCCTTCTGGCAAAATCAGGCCTTTCTTTCATATAAAATACAAGCGTCTTCGGATGGTCCATTGTTGATTTTTTTAAACTAAAATTTAAAATTCTTAATAAACTATAAATATTTGTATTATTTTGTACTTACTTTTTGTTATCCATTGCTTTTTTTATTTCATTTTGCTTTTAAAAATATCTAATAAATATTTACTCGACAAAAAAATAGCAAGTGACTGATTTTGACATTTGCGTCCGAGCTGTTCGAAATAGAGAAACCAAATTTTGTATGAAAATAGTTACGTTTTCGTTCGACTTGTCGTTTGAGTCATCGTTCGCATAGAAATAGAGTTAGTGAAACCCAAATTCGAAATAAAGGAACAGGCTATAAGTAGCAATTTTCACCCAATTTTTTTCACAATTGCAACCAGTAATTTGGTAATAAGTCTCGGATATTTTAAATTTAAAATGTCACATTTTACGTGGACATACGGAAGGTCGGGTGGACATCACTTAATCGACTCAGCAAGTGATCTGAGTTGATTGATGAGTGGTTTAATATTTTTTATAAAAACAGCAGCATAAACTGAAGTTAACCTGTGTAACTGTGTGGAACATCATCACATCGTTGAAAAAAAATCAATAATAAATGCATATTTTTTAAATTTTAAACGCATATATTTCGTGCATAAATACATGTTTTATATTATTTTCTAAAACACGATTAGAAATGCATGTAAACTTTTTTGCCCTGCTAACCACCTAAGATATATAAATAACTTCTCTTCTTATTATTTGAAACTGACTAATATATTTTCTTATCTCTCCTTGCAGGTAAAAATATTATTTTGTATGAAATTGAATATCATCGGTCTTAATGTAAGTTTAAAAATATAAAAAAGATTTTAAAAAATATAATAACGTTGCTAAAATATATAAACACAGCAATACATAGTTGACTTGGTTTTAGAATCCAGGCTGACATCAATCCTAATTCCTAGGCATGGGGTATATTAATTGCATCTGAATATTTCATTACACGGCAATTACTCAATAGCTTCCAATGTAATTGAATCCATTTTTGATTTTTGAACTTTGTTTTTTTTTTAGTGGAAATTCAAAAGCACTTTTCTTTATTGGATTGTCGCATACTCCAGGGAACACACATTTAAATTTGAGATTTTCGCATTTTTCCCTTTTTACAGAGGCAGCTTAAATGCAAAATTTCTGATATCTGACTCCAACAGCGTTGACTTAGTGATTATGGGGACACTTTTAACCTTATTAACCCCATTTATGCCACACTCTTATTCCAAATTCTATAAATTGCATCATCAGTAAATTAGCCTAAAATTCAGGGAACGCATTTTTGCTGAGGGGTTTGTTTAGAAAGAAACTCACTTTTTGGTCCCTATAAAAGGTTTAAAAAATCCCACTTATCTGCCAGAAGAGGGACCTTCATGCTCAATTTCAAGTATCAAGCTCCCGCAGTTTTATTCTTTTCTACCCTATTTTTAATACATTCTTATTGAAAACTTTAAAAAGTATATCTTCAGTAAATGAGTTCATATGCCAAATACTATATATCTTATACTTTAGATTTCAAGGAAAAACACTTTAGGCAGGGGAAAACTTATTGGGTGAATTAGTCAATATTTCAAGGAATATGTATTTTAAGTTTTAGGTTTCTAACCAAAGCGGTTTAAGCAGTTCAGCAATAGGAAACTTTTTCCCCTTTAGCGACCCCATTTTTTCCTCTTTCTTTTGGTCAGGCCGCCAAGCTCCCAATTTTGTAGGAGTTGGGAAATATTCCAAAATGTGTCTACCTATTAGCCCATACTTTAGTGAATACATATTTTAAAACTTATGCTTCTAGTCAACAGGAGTATGCCATAAGGTGGAAGAGCTTTTAGCCCTCCAAGTTGAAATTTCCAAAAATCCTCTCGTTTGTGGATTTCTACCAAGTTTCTAATTCCAATGGCTTGAGATTGTGATAAATAGTGCACTTTTCCCCCCTTTTAATTTTTTTAACTGTGAATGAGCGCATACTCCAAGGAATACATATTTAAAATTTTTGGATTCTAGCGAACGCGGTTTCTTCAGACCGTTGAAGGAGACATTTCTGCTTTTTAAACACCATTTTTACCAAATTCCTAGCGAAGGTTTTAAAAAGTACCTAATCAGTAAATTATCCTATACTCCAGGGGACACAAATTATAAATTAAGGATTTGTATTCAAAACAGGTTTGAGCGGGCAGTCAATGGATAAATTTTTCCCCTTTCGATATGATATTTTAAAAATATCATATCATTGAATTACCAACACTTCAGGAAGCACATATTTTTCGACTTCCTATATCAGGCCGTCCTTTCTGAATCAATTTCAAAGATTCTGTCTTAGCAGACGCCTACGCCTAGTCAACTTTTGTTTAGAAACGGTTATCTTTAAATATATTCTAGAACAGCTTTTAGAACTAATTTCTGGCAGTTAAAACATAATTTTTCACTGTTCCAGAATCTATAACTGGTTCTAAAGTAATCGGTTCTATTTTGGAGGAGAAGAACCTATTACTATTAGGTCAAATTCAAAAAGAACCTGTTGTAGAACATAATTAGAACATATGCTAATGCGATATAAGGTGTTCTATAACCTGTTCTTTGGGTTTTTACTAGAGTGTTCAAAAAACCGGCCCTGTGGAAAAACCGGTTTCGGTTTTCTTTGAAAAATCGAATTTTAAAAAAACCGGTTTCGGTTTTTGCAGAAAATACCGGTCAACCGGTTTTTTTCGTTTTTTTTTTTAATTTGAATAAAAAGCTTATATAATTTGTTAATTGTTTTAAATTCAAACAAAAAAAAAAAGAAATTTAATATATAAAGTAATAAAAATAAAAAATACATTCTTTGAAAAAAAATATTTTATAATATTTTCTTATTGTATTTCATTTCAACATTTTATTTATTGGTTTTAATATTTTTTAATATAATATCTTAAAAATTAATATCATAAAACTATATTCATAACATATGAATAGAGATCATTAAGTTTGTAAATTGGGTAAAATAAGTATGTTAGTAATTTGAACGTTTAAAACGTTTGGCATTAAATAAGTTTTTTTTAATATTACATTTTAAATATGTAAAAAGAAAATCTATTTTTCACTTCTAAAATAATATTTTAGAAATAATATTCAATTTAAATGTTTCGTTTTAAGACGATTTTTTTATTTGCTTTTGATAAAGCTAGAAGTGGAAAATACTCTTTTACTAATAGTAGATGTTTTACAAATAGTCAAAAGACAATTATATGAATTTACCAACTTTTCAGTTCTTTTGTCGCATTATTCAAGATATATGAAATCATCATATATCATCTTTTTTAGTATTTTGAATACTGTTTATTGTGTTATTTAGATCAGAAATTAAACTATTTGAATTTGGAATATCCAAAGTTAAGTCTTCATCGGAATCTATCAGACTTACATCTAAATCTTCATAACCAAACAAACGATTATAAAGATGAACAGCAAACACCTTGCCTTTCACCTTAGGGGAATACTTTAGTATGTTATCATTACATGGATATTTTCCTAAAATAAGGTATATAATAAGGGTATTAATAACTTTTACTCTACGTTCACATAATTCATGTGCATATTGTGTATTAATTTTGCTTAAATTATTTAACAAAAATTTGTGAATAGCTTCGCCCTCTGTTAATGTAAGTGAATTCTTTGAAAGCTCCTTTATTGCCACTTCCAACGGCTTAATAGTCATAGTCATAAAAAAACCGGTTAACCGAACAAAAAAGACCGGTTTTCTTCGAATTTACAAAATATTCGAAACCGATCGGTTTAAAAAAAAAAAGAAACCGGTTGACCGGTTTTCGGTTTCGGTTTTTGAATACTCTAGTTTTTACTTTTAGCTGGACGCCTAAGGAGGAATCAACTTGCCAAAGTTCCTAGCTTCAATGGCATGGGATGAGCGACGTTGAGGGAGTCAGTCAGTCAGTCATATATGTCTTTTATAAATACATACGTAGATGTAATTTAACAATAAAATAACTAATTCTTGCATACAGTTTGACAATAAAGTCTACATACAATTAAATTGGTTTCATTATATTTGGTTATATATAAAAGCTTTAAAATTATACATTCGATATTTACTGACTTTTTTCAGTTTAAACTATTATATGAACGAAAAATTGACTTTAATGACAAAAGAAAATAACTGAAAAAAGTTTTTTTATAAGCTATTTATGCCCGTAATTTCAAGCGATAGGTACCTACCAGTGCTTAGATACCTACCGTGTAGACGAACAAAAAGCAGTAGGTATTTACCCTGCGGGAAAAAGGGGTCAGTTGGAAATTGCGATATGTCCCGTGATGGGTGATATCTGGACTGGTTTCGAAAATACATATCACTAGATAGGTGAAAAGAGAATCGGTTCCTAAAGGACCTACCACGTGACCGGCTTAAAAATTATAACAGATTCTTTTGAACCAGTCTTGTGACATGTCACAAAGGGCAATTGACCCCCTTTTAGGACAATCCCATGTTGAAGTGCTCGGTCCCGTGACTGGTTCCTATCATAATGAACCGGTTACGCGACGTGTCCTGGGGTAGGTCATTTTCCCGCAGGGTAAGTATACTCTAATAAATTTCTGTTGAAATTTATCCAACTTATACTAGGAAACTGTACTCCTACTATAAATTGGGTAAATTTAATCTGTGTGCGTAAACGAAAATAAGTACAAACATTATGCGTTAGTTGGTACACACCAGAGAACTGCATTTGCTGATTGCAAAACCTTCATACGCAATCAACACAATAATAAATATGTGTTTGCGTTCAAACGCTGAATATACTTCAACACACATATTTGTTAATGATTTTAAATCAATCAAACGACGTGCAAATTGTTTTGTCACTAATTTATAATCATCGGTCGTTTTTAAACCATTGATTTTATTCTGTTCATTCGAGCCAACAATAATTATTTTGATGTATAATAAATCAGAAAAAACAACAAACAACGTGTATAAGTGTAATCATAATTAAAACAAAATAGTTTCTTATCTATAAAAAGGGGGTGGTTTTGTAAAAAAAAAAACATATTTCATAAATGTTATATGTATATAAGGGTGGGTCTAAAATACGTTTTTTTAGAATTTTTATTAGGAATACCAAAAATATTGTTCTTTGTGAATTTTTTTTTTTTTTAATTTAGGTCGACATCTCAGGCTCGCCCAATCCGGTTAAAGTTATATATTGCCTAATTTTCCAATCAAAATAGATGAAAAAAAAATTTAGACAATATTTAAATTTTTCCGGATTTGGCAAGCCTGAGATATTGACCTAAATTTTTTTCCCAAAAAAAATATTTATATTTCACAAAGAAGAATATTTTTATTACTAATAAAAATTCTAAAAAATCGGATTTAAGTCCCACCCTAATGTAAACAATATCATTTATAAAATGTGTTTCTATTTCGTTTTAATTATGAATACACTCATACGCGTTGTTTGTTGTTTTTTCTGATTTATTCAACGCTGACTTTTTGTTGAGTGATTACATTTGCATAAAACACAATTGACAGATGATTCACACTGATCCCAATTACGCGTTCAGTAACATGATGCTGATTTTATTCTACAGTGAATTTTGTTGAATTATTAAATTATTAAGCACATTATGTCTAGAAATACCTTTTATGTTTATTATTGTATATGAAAGTGTGTACAAAACATTTTTAGTCATTTTTTGTTTATATTTACCGAATTTTCGTAATATTACATAAATCTTTACCCATTTTATTGTAGTACATTTACAAACATTTTTTAGAGTGTACTTGAAGTTATATACGGTGATAGTGGAGTGGAATTCAACTGATTCGGGTCATTATAAAGCAACCATTTCTATACGATGTGAGCTGTGTGCTTCGGATCGTTGTACTGATGGAAGATGCAATTGAACTGAAAAAACATAACACCGTTAATTATGAACGGAATTTTTTTAAAAAGCTAGTGATGTTTAATGTTTACAGATTTTTTTTGGGTACCGAATCCAAGATATTATCAAGTTTACTTACTAATAATGAAACTTTTTTCTTTATATATAAAAACTTTTTAAGCTGCTTTAGTTTCATTAAAAATGCATTTTATATGACTGTATGTAGACTTTACTGTCCAACTGTATAATCCAATATGAACACAAGTTTCATTACATTTAGTTTAAAAACAAAAAAAAAATATATATAATATATCAGATAAATCCCAGCACTTTTGCTGAAAGTATTAAGACTTTAAATTATAGCATACTACGATATACATTAAGGTGTCCTTTAATACCCTACATTTTTCTTTTATTTGATATCAAATGTATGAATTTAATTCTAAATTTTGGGAATAGCTTGCATATAAAGCTTTGCCTACTAACTGCCCTGTCATAGGAAAAAGTATATCGGAACAATGTTAAACTTATAGTTATTTATAAATATGTTTAAAACAGAATATAAAGTAACTTATATAAATTTTTTCCAAAAGCGAACGAAGTCGGCGTGTTTAAATATCGACATATTTATAAATTATTATTTTAAGATAATAATTTAAAGAAATTTTCAAAATTTTGAAAAATTTTCTATATAGGTAGAGTTTTATATAGGCAATTAAAAAAACTAAAATATTTATAGAGCGCCCCGGTAGGTTAGTTGGCATCGTGCTGGGTTATTAGTGCGAGGGTCGTGGGTTCAATTCCCACCAGAAGCTCTGGTCTGTTTTCGCTACAACAGGCCGATAACCTTTGTTGCTAGTACTCGGTTAGGGTATAAAGAAATAAAATAAAAAAGAAATAAATAAAATATTTTTATTTTAATAATTTTGGGCCATTCTGAGTTGCCAGTCTGATAGAAAATTCAATTAAGTGCAAAATCGTTCAATAGGCAAAAATAAAAAAATAACTCAATATTTAGATAAAATATTAATTTTTTTGCAACACTAAGAATTTAGTAGTTCTGAAATGTTTAAATTTTTTTTATTGTATTGTTTTAAATGAATACAAAACTATGTTTAATTTCAGTACCACCTCCAAGCTTATAAAATAACCTGTAAAACACATTGAAGTAGGATACAGAAAATATTGCACAAATTCTTAAGGAGCCTACAAATTAATAATTTGTGTAACAGATTGGTGTAGGGTACAGTACAGATTGCGCAAAGTATTATGGAAAACATAGAAATATAGCAACTCATAACTTAAAACATACTTTTCAATTATAACTGTTCTTTCTACTTTTTCAACTCGACTTAACTTTTATGAAAGAATATAAAAGGAACAAACAATACAAAAAAAAATCACAAGGATATAAGTATGCACAAAAAAGTGTTAATACTAGTTTCAATTAGTTAATAGATAACACAGGAGTGTATGTATACTGTGTGTGTATGTAGTTATGTATGAAAGGATAACTGCGAAATAGTTACCTTGATTAAAAAAAAACAAAGAACATAAAGGAAAGGGTTTGAAAATCAGCAATAACTAACGTGTAATAAAAGAGATTTAAAAAATTTCATTTTGTTAACAAATTGAATTTTTTTCTAGAGGAAAAAAACAACTTAAGAGTTTTGTAAGAACTATAAATTTTTATATCATAAAATAAACACAGAGGCGTATAAAAAAATATGCAAAACTATGCATTTATAGCAAAATATGTAATAATATGCATTAACAAATGCATGACATTTTCTTGCAAATTTGTTGATTCTCAAAAATATTTGGTTATCGTTAATCTCCAGCATATGAAGGCGAACATGTATGTAATTACATTAATTCTCAAGCCCTAGTGATTGCACAAATTTTCATGTATATTTTTACGATTTTATATTTTAAAATCGTTGATTTATTTCTTTTAAATAAAGCGACTTTATTTTATATGAAGCGCCCTGGTAGGCTAGTTGGTAGCGTGCTAGCTTATCAGTGCGGGGGTCGTGGGTTCCATTCCCACCAGAGGCTCTGGTCTGTTTTCGCTACAACGAGCCGAAAGCCTTTGTTGCTGGTACTCAGTTAGGGTGTAAATATATAATTTTAAATTATATGTTTAATAAAGTAAATACATAATATTTTATATTGCAATAATAAACACAGTTGAAGTTTTCTCTAGCAACTCTTTATGTACACACAAATTAAAAAAAAACACTTTCTTGAAACTCTATTAAGTTTCACTTTAACAGATTACACAATTAATCCAATTAATCGCCAATGTTTCTTCTTCAGCATTTTATTACCAACTGTATTTATATGTGCGGCGAGAATAAGAAAATGTCAGCATTGTCCGGTAGTTGTACACCAAAAACATCAAGTGTGTTCTATGCTATGTTGAGCTTGCCAGAATAAAACATTAATGCAATACTGGTTGTGCTGAGGAGTTGCCATTGATGGCAACTGTCTTACATTTCAGGGATGACATATGGGAGTTTATGTTTCTGCGACTAAATGGAAATTGATCAATAGAATTTTCGTAACAATATTTTTCTTATTTTAAACAAACTTTACCTATTACTTTTTAAGCAAACTGTAGTCGGTAACGGGAAATATATTTAAGAATAACAATAATAGCAATTTAAATAACAATTCAAAATATCTATAAGGTTTAACTAAAATTAAAATTATGTTAATTTAAAATTTAACTTAATTTTTTATTTCATCTAAAGAATGATTTTTCTTTAAATAACTACTTCTAATATTATACATTCATTTTACCTCTGTCTGTTTTTAAAGTGTGCATGTGTGTGTGTCTGTTTTTTGAAATATTTCAAGAATGGTCTTATTAAAGGATTTGCAATGAAAAATTACAGCACTTTTAGATTATCGTATAGAATTCAGTTAACGCAATTTTCTCTTTTATTCGATTATAAAAGCAGCGTATATCGTGTGTTTTGTATTAATGATTGTTCGAGATATGTATTCAGACTTCTAATGTACACCCACATTCATATATAGACTTGAAGCAGTGAAATTAATTATTAAACTCAGAAGCTCCCAACAAATTCATACTAAGCGGTAAAATTGTAGCATTGTGTTTTTTTATATCGTTTTAAATTTATTAAAATCCCACTAGCTAATAAGAGAGTGTTCCTTCCCATCTGTAATCTAATAGATATAAAGCACAAGGCTTGGGAATCTCTGTTAAAACATATAAGAAAAACTCATAGAATTAGTTTGTGCTTGACTGGTTACATTTATGTCAGGAATGGCAAAACTCTTTTAATCGCGTGTTAAAAATTAAATTTTATAAGAAAATTTCGCATGATATCTTCCAATATAGAGTTTTAAATATTTTTAATAGGTTGTACAAATATTTCTTTCACATGACTTTACATATAGTACAAAATTTGTATACCCTGCAATCAGTGTAATCAGTATGTGCGTTCCTTCTGTTAAACAGTGATCCATTATAAGCACCACCACGTCATAAATAATACTCCTGGCCGAATAGCCTTGCAGTGACACAAGTCACTCCATAGTGCTACGCAGCAGAGCCGGTTGCCCAACATACAAGCTGCCATGGAAATACCAACACTTTCAAATTAAACATTTAACATTGTTCCTAGCCTTGCAAATCAATCAGTTATGAGCAATTACATTGATCCCAAGGACTTGAATTAAGCTTAACTATCAAAGTAGATGGATGTCGTGGACAGAACATTGTGTTCAAATCGACCTTCTTTATCGTCATCATGTTAGCCGGAAAGAAGCTGCAGTGATCCGGTAATCTTAGAGCTAGCTTCCTATACCCCAAGAAATTTTACCCTGCTTCCTTTGTTATCTGCATTATGTAATTTTGTCTATCTTTATTCGCCCCATCGACACGCAAAATCGTCCAGTCTTTAGTGGGAATGTCAAGATAATGGCTTGGCGGAGGGTGAATTCCGGATTTACCATGTGCGGAAATTTTAAATTTGTGCATATTTTCACAAGCCCTTTAGCTTGGGAACCACTCCTTGCACCCATCACAATATGACATAATCCTTGCAGCTTACTCTATTGAAATAACCCGCTCCATCAAAGGAAGTCATCTGTTGATCTGGTTCTGCTTCCATTTTTTCAACAATATCCTCAAAGATTTGGGATTCAACCACATTCCATTACTCATTAGATATTTGACCAAGTTGATTGCTCAAAACAGGAAGTGCCACGATCAAATGGCGTTTGACTACGTTCACTGACCTTTGCATCCTTAGGAAAATGCCCTGCGACAGCCGTGGAAGTAAATATTGGTCGTTGTGTCAAGGCGATGATGGATTCTAATCGGAAATTGTAATCTGTTAGATCCTTTAGACCCTTTTTACTACGTTTCGGCCTCTCAATATTATTGAGAGCAGCACCTTAGTGAGTACCTGGGAAACCCAAAGAGCTAAATTTCGTCTATTGTTGTGACGGTATTGATAGTCAAGATCTGATTCTGAACATACATCAGCACCCATACATATCAGTCTTCTAAAAGTGACGTCTTTAAGACATCCGCCATGGGACGCCACCATTGTACGCCATCACTGGCGACACGCGAGGAAAAAAGATGCAGTATAATATCCAATGCAACTGATGGTGCATTGGGGTTATGGCCAAATTATTATTCATCATATTGAATTTATATACAGAAAAGCTGTATTTAGCAAAGCTGGAGCTGGACATACCTTAGAGAAGAAAATCATTAATCCCAGCTACATAAAAGAAAAAAATAATGTCTGTTAGATTTATTCCCAGATTCATTGTGACAACCGAATCCCTTGTCAACTAAATAATTTGGTTGCAGCAGCTAAATTATTTGATTGTGGTAACCAAATATATCCGGACAAAATTCTGTTGTAATAACCGAAGTTCTGTTGTATTACCCGAATTTCTGTTGCCACAGGCGAATATATCGGTTGCCCCACCGAACCATTCGGTTGGCAAAACATTTTGTTGTCACAATTAATCTGTTTTCTCTGTATAGAAGCTCGGTTTTATTAGGATTGTTGTCGAGTGGACGGGCATTTCCAAAACAGACAACTCCTTAAGATCCTTCTGCATAATATCCTTCAAGGTGGAAGGAAAGTTCTCCTTCAACACGTTGTCACGCCTTTCACAGAAATGGAGATAGCACATTCCCGTAGCACATCTTCTAGAATGCTAAAACCACCCCCAAACTCGAAAATGCCGCAATTATTGGCTCCAGATCGATGTTGTTAAAAGTCCCTTCATGTCTAAGAAGGCGTACTCTTTCACCGCAAAGACTTCTCGATGGTACAAGCAACTTTGTGGAGAGTAGTCTCCGATTACTTTCTCTTTATGAATGTATGTAGTAATGCAGACAGTAGTTTGGGGTTAATGGTTTCCGCCCAATTAAAATTCAATCGTGATTTTCATTGTTTCAATATAAACGATGATAGGCTGATGGGCCTGAAGTTCTAAGGACACGATATGTGATATCATTCCATATTTGGAAAATGTAAACCATTCTCGTATCCCTCCACATTATGGCTATATACAGCATATAAAGACGGCCAGTGTAAAAAACGGAACGAGCAGTTCAGAAACGCGCTGAAAATCAGCTGGAATATTGTTATCCGGCGTAGATTATTTGTAAGGTTTGTACCCCCGTCCAAGTCAACTTAGGCAGAGTGAATACCTAAAGAAATATTCCTGACACAAGAAAACAAAGGATCTAAAAGAAATTATAGTTAAAAAAAAAAAATAATTTGACAAAAAAAAAATATATGTAAATTGAATCGAACACAAGACCTTCTGTGCTCAGTGCTTTGTCAGTGTATTATTTTTGGTAGTATTAACAATTTCTATCTGCTATGTTTTTTAGCTCTTATTCGCTACATACCTTAAAATGAAAACTATTTGAATTAACAAAATAATATCATTAAAATATCGCATGACATGAAGACATTGTTTTCGTGCCGTAGTTTTGCCAATCCTTCGCTATATCCTGATACACTTCATCATTATTAATGAAAAGATGTGCGTACATGTAATGGTAGTTGTGCACCTAGTCGGGAATTTTTGCTCATATCGTTCATGGATTTCTGTAGTAGTTAGTTTTTGTCTATGAGTATGTATTTTTCTATCTTGTAACACCATATGTATGTATGATTTTCATTTAGTTGATGATGTTTTCTTTATTATCTATTTGAAGTGCTAGACAATTGCAGAAATATGAAAGGGGGATGTCTCTTTATTTTATATTGAATGGCATGTGTTAATGTTATTAGTAATGCAAAGCTGTAATTGGATAAAACTTTAAGAGTTTTTGAAAATTATTATAAAGAGTCCTTACAAAAGTAATAATAAATGAAAATTCAATTTTAAATAGATATGGTAAGGCAACTAAAATTTTAAGGTTCTTAAGAAATTTTGCTATACTTTATTGATATCAAAAATAAGTATTAGTCGATTCAAAGGTTTCAGTTATAATTTTGAAATTGTGAATAATTTCTTTCAAATATCACAGAATATCACAGAATACCACAGAATAGTTATTTTTAGAATAATTTCCGATAGAAATGAATACCAAAGTTGGGACAATATTTCTTCACAGCTGCATGTGTTTTTACGAAATAATGTAAGTAAAAGGCTTTTTCGAAATTTGTTTTTTTTTTTATAAAATAAAAATTTGTTTGTGACCCCAATGGAGTCTTAAAGCGATCTAGAGGGAGCCACATACCATAGATCATGAAACAATATAAATTTTTGAGATCCTGCGGAAATTTCCTTTCATTGTGTGGGTACTCACACTTATATGTTACTACGCGTACTGGGTCTGTGAGGCCCCCAGGCCTAGAAAATTAAAGATAGAAAAACATTTTCTTTTTTTATTCTTATTTTTTTTTTTTTTTTTGAGCAACGCCCGACAAAATGCACTTCATACGAAATTTTTTTAAAAATGCTTCAAAAATGAGAGAATAAAAATATTAAAAAGCTTAAAACTGAGTTTTAACATTTTTCAAAAAGTCTTGATTATTCAGGAAGATTAGAATTTTGAGAGCAAGTTTTTTTAAATCTGGATTCATTGAAGAATTTCAGCCTGTCATCGTTTCGGTTTTTGTTCAAATATTTGGATCAATCTTATTTATGTACAAGTCCTTCGGCATATCAATTTTCGTTGCAAAAGTGGCACGATTTCTTAATTCAGGAGAATATTGCTGAACAACGTGTCATATTTTTTGTAAATTCAATGCTTGCCAAAGCTTTGATTCTGGTACCGCTGGCAATTCCTGACTGGAAAGTACTGGAAAAACAGTAAATTCTTTTAAGTGCTTTTTTTATAAACCACTGAAATTTTTGTTAAATAAATACTTCAAAATGCCTTTTGGCAATTGCTGATAAAATGTCCAATATAAATGTTCTGCTAATAGTTTCAAGGGTCCCCAGTGCGTTGCCAGTACTTGATTTTTTTGTATCACTTGCAATTTCTGATTGAGTATATAAGCAAAGCATTCAACTGCTAACAACAAATGAATTGAATTTTCTGTATTAAAGAATATCTTTTACACTATTTTATTACCTACAAGTCTTATTAATACCACAGTTTAATCCATAATAATAAATGTTAGTAAATAAGTAATAAAAAAATAAATAAACTGTTATATAGCATCAGTAAGATTAAGTACATTTAGTACGTATACTCGTATCTTGTACAAAAATAAAATTACACATCCATAAATATATGGTTATAGCAACGAGTTATCTTTAGAAATACACACATTCATATGACTAACTGTTAACTATAAAAAATCCTTAAGTGCGTTAATTCATTAAAAGTATAATCAGGATTAAAAACGAAAAAATAGAGCGTTTGTTGGAAATGAGTTACAGTATTTTAGAATACAGCTTTTTCATTTAATGTATTTCAAAATTAATATTTAATTAACATCTTGTGGTACTTAAGACCCAATCAAGTAATAGATTTTAAAAACAGAATCTATTAAATGTACTTATGGACCTTTTGATAATGTATTAAAACAAAATTGTTTTTGAAAAAGAAAAAAAAAACAATTACCAAGACCTTTTTTTCCTTTTTTATGTAATGAATTGGTTAATCTCATTTATTTTACTAGAATATTACGAAAAAATGCTTTACATGCGCTACATAAAGTTGAAGCGGTATTTTAAGTTTTACACAGAGAAAACTTTAATCAAGTTTTTATTTAAATATTTGTTCTTTTTAAATAAAAATTTAATTAAACCAACATATAACTAAAGTAATTAAGGGTTTTTTTAATTAAACTGTTAATCATAAAAATTAAAAGTTTTCAGAAAATTATTACAAAAACATAAACTAGGTAGGTTAAATATTTTGTAAGTCCAGACTGCACAATATAGACCTAACACTGGACATGATTTATTTTTGGATATACGCTTAAAATAGTTAATAGGTTAAAATAACACAAAATGACATTTAAAATAAATGATATTTCATTTAAAACCGGTATACTTAACTTTTATTTAAACCAAATGGCGTTTGTTATTTATTTTTAAATATTGTTTAAACCACTGACTCATCAGTAAGAAACAAATGATATGATTAGTAAAAATAAATGTTAAATTTTACCTACCAATTCCTTTAAAAATAAATGATTTTATCATTTATTTGAAATTGTTTCTGTTTTTTTATTTTTTTTAATATACAAAATGTATGTATGCATAGACATTCTTTAAGTGAATGTGTTTGTGTATGTATGTATGTGTGTTTATGAAGTTCTTGTTATTTGAATTGAAATAATTTTGTATATAAGCAACCAATTTATATAAAAAAAAAAATTAAATTTTTTTGATTTTTTTTTCATATACACGTTTTAGTATAACATATGAGGTATCTTTGGAAAAAAGTTCAATTAAAAATATTAATAAATAAGTCTGTGAGAATTAATCTCCGAAGGCGCCTCGAAAAAAAATTGTCATGCGGTGAACTCCATAACTCGTTACCGGCTCATCTAAACAAAAAAAAAAAATCGAAAAAAAGGATTTTTTTATTTTTGGCAGCATTTGTGAAAAACACGATTTTCGCTAAAAAAAAAACTCTTAAATTTGTTATTATAATACAGAAAATATTGTAGAAAACTCCCTTTTATTACCCGTTGATTTCTGTATAGGAATAGTTATTAAAATTTCAAAAGGATCGGTCAATTATATTTTGAGTTATAATGTTTACATACTTCGAAAATAATGTTTGCAAGAAAATAAATTTAAAGTTTTTTAATACGAAGACCCATAAAAGTTTAAAGCAATTTGGAGATTACAAGAGACTTGAAGCAGCTTCCGCCGCACGTCGCGCAGCTGCCAGGTACGTATAACAATAGATCATAAGCTGTATCTTTGTCAGTTTTTCTCTGATTCTCTTGAAATTTTGATGCAATACTCTCGATAAATTGTACATTAAGGAAAAACCTAAACAACGTTTATAAACCTTACCTCCCTGCCCTTAAGAAATCTTAGTAAAAATGGCAAGTATTTGAGTTAAAATATAGGTCTGATGCTCAGTCGAATTTGAACGTACATGAAAGTATACATCAAGCCGACTTTTGGGCTAAAGGGTATGTCCTTTTTTGGAAGAGTAATGCATCTTCACTTCCGATTCCTTTAGAATCGTAGGCTATAGAACTTCTAAGCTACCGATCGGATCGGCTAAAATGTATAGAACTATTTCAGAAGAAGTCTTGTTCTACCACCACATTATATAAAAGCGCACTCTAGTAAAGCACAGGGTGATTTACATTGTTGTATCTTTATATATACCTTCCTTATAATGTACCCTCTAAGAGTGTTACAACAGTCTTGCATTTTTGCACTGGCACCTTGATTAAATATACCCACCAACATCGGCATAATGACAATAGTTCAAATGACGAACTATTTTCTTCAAATAGTTGGGGTGAAATGGAAAATGCGTTACTTATACTCAAGGTTAAATACTTGTTAGTTTTATCGATCTTATTGATTCATAAATTTGTTTAAAATGAGCTTAAGATCTTTTTTATATATAAAAATTTATTTATTTATTCAAAAGTTTCGTCACAATATTGGGTGACTTTTCAGGGGAAATTTGTTTTTTTTTCTTTGTAATTAATTATACATACAATTTTCCCTGAAGAAGTCACCCAATATGGTATAAAATATTGGAATACATAAATAATTGTAATTAATTTTGTATATAAAAAAATATCTCAAGCGTATTTTAAACTAATATATATATATTCAAGGTGACTCAAAATGCATCATCCTATCGGAAGGTGCTATAACTTTTGAAATCCAGCAAAATAAAATGGATGTTATTCCAAAGAAGTTAAAAGTGCAAATTTTTCGATTTGTAGGAAGTCATTTTAAACAACTTCCAAAATGTTGATATTAACCCCTCCTAGTAAAAAAACAATTATTTTGTTGGTCCATAAATGGTTAATTCCTGCAGTCATTAAATGCCTTATTGAAAACATATTTTGCATACCAGTGTTATTCACTTTGTCCTGGTCGGAATAATAATTTTAAATTTAAAAAAAAGCCATTCCCTATATTTATTTTGTTGTGCCCATATTTAACAACTTCCGTAAACTAATGAAAAAGTCCTTCTGCTCATCGATTTTTCATAGCACCGAAACAAACTACTTCCTCCCAATGACACGCCAATGTTAAAATCATAAATGATTCACCGAAATTTTCACAACTTCGTGTTCAGTAGATGTAGTCTTTAACTACTTCTTTCTCAGCTCTTTTTTTGCTGGGAAATTATGACAGCTATCAGTTTTGCTTTAATACCCAGCAAAATAAGAGCTGAGGAAGAAGTAGTTAAACACTACATCTACTGAACCCGAAGTTGTGAAAATTTCGGTGAATCATTAATGATTTTAACATTGGCGTGTCATTGGGAGGAAGTAGTTTGTTTCGGTGCTATGAAAAATCGATGAGCAGATGGACTTTTTCATTAGTTTATGGAAGTTGTTAAATATATGGACTACAAAATATATATAGGGAGTGGCTTTTTTTTAAGTTAAATATGTGATTTTGAATACGCCATGAATTATTTTTTCGACCAGGGCAAAGTAGACATCACTGTTATGCAATATTTGTTTTCAATAAGGCATTAAATTACTGCCGGAATTAACCATTTATGGACCAACTAAATGATTGTTTTTTTTTACTAAATGATTGTTTTTTTTTACTAGTAGGGGTTAATATCAACATTTTGGAAGTTGTTTAAAATGACTTCTTACAAATCGAAAAATTTGCACTCTAAACTTCTTTGGATGTTCTGAAAAAGAGATTCGTAAAGAATAACATCCATTTTATTTTGCTGGGTATATGTGTAGAAAATATATACAGAATATACATCGACAAGGCTTTTTAAGCCTATGTGAACATGCCACGGACTCTTAAAGATCTCAACGACAATATTACACCAGATTGCGAAATCTTATCGCCTAAAGTTCCCTTCAGAGGGATGGAAAACGCGATAAAAATAACCCAAATGATTATCAAAATTCGCGGCGCCCACTTGGCAGATATATTCTTCAAACATATATGAAAAAATAAAACGTCCAAATAAGTTTTAAGAAAAGCCTTTAAACTATTTTGGTTCATATTAAAGATATAGGAAACCAACATTGAAGCAATCCTATGGCGGTATAAAGTCCCCTTTCCAATGCCTTACCCTACTCCTTGCGAAAGCTGAGCAAAAACAAAGGAAGCGCTCCAGTGTCTCATCGTCCCGACGCTTAAGATTTCAATTGACCAGCCCAAATACGTTTCACTACTCAGAACCTTTGTGATCGCACCAACATTATCCCCATTTCAGTCATGCTTGTGCAAACTGGTGGCCCATTGTTCTTGTTCCCTTTTCGCCATCCGAAAAGGTTTCGGATTTTGAAGTTTAACAGACCAGATTAGATCCATCCCTGACCAGCTCGCCAGCTTACTCTCAATTCCACCCCATGTCTGGTTATCCATATCAACTTTAAAAGTTCTCTGTCAGAGTAAGCGTTTATCACCCTACTGCAGTTCGAAAACGTATTCGATTTCACAGACTCCCTAACAGAGCTCTGACTGCAGCCTCACTTACAGTTAAGATGACTTCAGCCCCAGAATAATTAGTCACAGTTACGGCTCTATGTTCCTTGCAAGAGTAAAAGAAATATATGTAACCGAATGAAATCTGTAATAGCAATAATTTCCGACTGAAAAACGCTGTTATGGTCCCGGAGCCTAAATCAGACTTTCATGCCCAAATCTCCACAAAAGAAGCCTACCACAGCTCCAGTTTGAAGCCATTGGTGTATAATTGAATTCCGTTGGTGTTATCTAATATTCCTTAGTCGCTCTAGCGCCCCCTGTCTGGGCCGTACATTTTTGGAGCTCAAAAAATGTTTCTCACTTCAAAAAAATATTAAAAATATAGCTAATTCATTTAAAATGTAAATTTTTATTTTTTTCGCTGATTTAAGATCAAACTGTTAACATCAAATTTTGGTAAAGAAGCCCTAATTTATGAAAGTCTGAAAAATTCAAAGAGAAACTACTTAAGTTTGTTATTGTCTATAAAAACTAACCAATCAACGAAACAAAAACTAACCAATCAACGAATAATGAGCGGTAAGATAAGTTTTAAAAAGAGGAATCATAAGTAAACAGACTCATGTCCAAAAATTTGACATACAAGCCTGAAAGTCGACTTGAATTGCGCTCTTAGGTAGCTTTGAATTTCAATTGAGGATAGAACCACTCATTTACCTTAAACACCTAAAATTTTTTGAGGCTGGCTGCCAACTGAGTTCAATCAACACCGGATTTCCAGCAAGTCTCAAACCAGGCAGTTTTTGAATAAACAGCAAATGGAACTTTGTTTAAAAATTGACAAGATATAATTTTTGTAATTCTTTATATAAAAAAATAAATTATAAATTTTATAATAAGATCATATTCCAAAATGTGTTTTTCTCTTTCGTAGAATATCTATAAGAATCAAAAGTTTCCCAATTACATAAATTTATTGTTTTTTAATATATCGTATATGCATATTTATTTTAATATCGCTAAAAGTTATACCATATGTTGAAGTATTTATATGTAGGGTATGTTTATAAATGAATATATTTTGTTGTTGTTAAATAAATGGTGTTAAAAGCTTTAGGATTTCATATACAATATTACATCTAGAATATAAATGTGTGTTTTTAGCAAAAAAAATAAAAAAATGAAAAATCTCAATAACAGGCCTTAAAAGAGCAGACGACCACCAAGGCTGGTGTTAAAGGAATTTGTTTATGAATGCATGTATATATGTGTGTTCTTTTTATAAATATGTAGGCCTTTGTGTCTATGCGTGTGGTCTGCCATATAAATGTTATTATCATACATACGAGTATAAAAACAGTTTTTGTTTTTGTTTGCGTTCTCTGTAGAACATACTAAAGCCTCTAAGTAGGCTACTGTTACAAAGTCATATGAAATGTTTATTTCAGTTGGTTTTTTGTTTGTTCATTTTCCAACATAAATCTGTTCAACGAGTTTTATAAGTGTTTGAAATTGCAAACAAGGGATATTTCGTTTCTTTTTTTTTTTTTTTTGTAGTGTGAATGTGTTTTTTCCTTTATCAAGTTTTAAGCTTTAAACATAAGCCGGAATACACGTAAATGAAATTTATATTTTCATTTCTGGTTTATCAGTCAACAGTGGCTATAACTCCCCCTTTTCAGGAGTATTAAACAAAAGAATTTAAGGTTTTGATAATTTATTAGAGGTTAAAAGTAAAGATAATGGTCTAGACATATACGTACTATTCGTTAAATTAATACGTTTAATGGTAGTTGGTTAGATGATACACAAAAATTGGGATAAAAAATAACAGATTGTGAGATTACATTTTTTTAGTGGTAGTATTTACAGATTTAGAGATAATAATTTAATTTTATTAATTTACTAATGCTTTAAACATTTAGTGCTCGAATTTTAAATGCAGAAACGGTGTTTTAAACTAAAATTTTATTTTGTTTTCCGTCCTAAACCTTACAGCCAAAATAGTTTGTAGTTTAAATTAACTGAAATTTTAATTTAATTGATTATATTTTTTTTAAACTTGCAATATCCGTTAAAAATGTGTACAAAAATGAATTTATTTAAACTGTATGAATTAATAGTGGTCTTATTTACCTTAACTGAAGAAATAATATCTACATTAAGTTTCTGATTTCTCTAACTACATTGAATCAATTTTTGTTTTTTTACTAAATATCAATAAGGCAACGAAGTACCTTTAAAAAAATGTAAATTAGTATTTAGTTATTGTTAAAGGAAAGATCCAAAAATAAATATATAAATCACATATACGAAAATGGCTTAGTGTATGAATTAATAGTGGTTAGGGCTCTTACAACAGAAGTGGCAGTATTTATATAGATTCTAACTAGTAAAACCGTTAACGGTACTTCCTTTTTTTGCATTGTCAGCCGCCTTTTGCTTTTTTACTAGTTACAATCTTACTTGACAACTATCTACACTTATATACTTTTGTATAAATAAATAGAGACCTTTTATATAAAAATAAATAGAGGCCTTATCTCTACTGTAAAACAAACCTTTTTGAAAATATATTTTTCTTAGTTTTTAAATATTTGACCATTTAAAAATTTTTAAATAAACTGCAATCAGTCACTGTAAAAATATTTAAAGTGCAAATATATATTTTTTTTTTTTTGCAAATTATACATGCCACCCCACTTTTGTTCCGAGACTAT
Organism: Eustalomyia histrio; assembly: GCA_949748255.1. Lineage (NCBI taxonomy): Eukaryota > Metazoa > Arthropoda > Insecta > Diptera > Anthomyiidae > Eustalomyia > Eustalomyia histrio. The sequence goes on along the minus strand of OX456526.1, from coordinate 27,448,894 downwards.
ATACTACTTTACTAGTGAAGACTCATCCAACCTTGGACTCTACCTTTCAAGATACTGCGCATTATTTCAAAACACAACGTTTTCATTAGAATTTACAGATTTTCAGAGATTTACCTGAATATACACTCACAATATTATTTCGTTAAAAATAATCGAAAAAACAATCAAAAATAGGACTACGGATTTTTCATTAAATTCAACCCATTTTGTGGTTTATTTTCAATCATTGCTTAATAATCGACAAAAGTAGTGAAAGCAATCGAAAGTCATTAAAAATAATAATCAACTTTTAACTGTCAAAATGTAGAAAATAACAATTGTTTTGGTTTGTTTTTCAAATTAATTTTTTTTATTTGTATGTAATTTTACAAAACACAACACACACAGATGTACATATATATTCTTTGTGTGTATCTATATTTGAATAATTTCTTGTAATTTTTATTGAAATAATTTTGTATATAAACAAACTATTTTGTTAAAAAACATAAAATTTTACATTTAATAGAAAATATCAACTCCTACTGAATGTCTGTAAATTTGTATAGTTTGTTTTTTGAATGACTGATTCAAATAGTTAAAATATATATTTCTATAAATTTCAATTGATTCTTCATTTAAAAGAAAACTCTACGTATTACTTTTTAAATAAACTAAAATCTGTTACGGAAAATATATTGTGTGTACAAAAAATACGAAAAATGTAAAAATTAAAAAAAAACGCTCAACAGGAAAATTTATGTATTTTCAAATCGATAATATTCCTAAAACTCCAACCTCGATTCACTTCATATCGTTCCCTGTGTTTAGTGTTTCACTTCCACTCATTTCCCGTTCCATTCCATTTAATTCCCCTTGTCATTTGTTTCATTATTACCCATTCCCCCTTCAAACGCATTCCATTTTCCATTTTTAGTGTGTCAATTCCACTTGTCCTCAAAATTTAAGCTTGTCACTCAAAGCGGGTTGGGTTTATCTATAAGGCTGGAAATTTTTACCATTCGAATGGCTATTTTACACGTTCCTGCCGAAAATTGTATAAAGTATCTTATGAGGAAATTATTTTGTACCTCAATGACCACATATTTCAAATATTCTAAAAGGTATGGGCAGGCCCTTACAGGCGACAATTTTCCTGTCGAAATGCCCAAAAAGTAACTTGCGTACAACATATTTTTTACATTTCAAGAAACTAGTCAGGGCGTCGAGGAAGAAATTTTCTTCTTTTGCACCTCCCCTAGGCCAAGATTGCTGAAAAATATTTTAGTAAATACTGAAATAAGGTTGTTTACCTGACCACCCCCCCCCCCCCACTCTCCAAAAAAAATTGGAAATGTCCACATTTTTAAAAAATATTTTGGACCAATATGAATGAAGAATGGTAAAAACTAAGGAATTCGGCTATATAACTTAAAATCGATTAAAATTTATATACGCGATTTGTTCTTTTAACAAAATACATTCCTAATTTAATTAAAATATGGGATTTCAAACGAAATTCTGTTGCATTAACAGAATTTCGTTCGCCACAAACAAATATATCGGTAGCTCCAACCAAACCATTCGGTTGGCAATAAATTCGGTTGTCACAATAAATCTTTTTCTCTTCCTAAATTTTTTAATATAGCGTTCGCCAAATAACTTTTTTTTTTGAAAATGCTATAAAAAAAAACTACTGAATATTTTCTCAAATTTCTTTTTTTATTTGAAAGTACAATTCTTCCGGTTAATAATGGAAAATAATTTCATTCAAATGGCTGCCTCGGCTGGCCATGCAGTAGCCTACACGATCGGTCCAATTTTTAAGTACATTATTGATTGTGTCCAGCTGTATTTCACCAATGGCTTCACGAATATTATCCTTTAAAGAGTCAATTGTCTCTGGCTTGTCGGCGTAACACTTATCTTTGACGGCACCCCACAAATAATAGTCCAACGGTGTCAAATCGCAGCTCCGAGGTGGCCAAACGACATCAGGCCTGCGGCTGATAATTCGATCTTCAAAAACAGGGCGCAAAACATCGAGTGTAGCTTCGGCTGTGTGGCACATACCGCCGTCCTGTTGAAACCAAATGTTGCCAATATCCTCCTCTTCAATTTTTGTGAACAAAAATTCGTTCAACATGGCCCGATAACGATCGCCATTGACTGTAACGGCCACTCCCTGCTCATTTTCGAAAAAAATTAACCAATTATGCCTCTGGACAAAAATCCGCACCAAACAGTGACTCGTTTTGGGTGCATCGGCTTTTCAATGTATGCGTGCGGGTTTTCTGTGCCCCAAATGCGACAATTTTGCTTGTTTACATACCCGCCAAGGTCAAAATGAGCTTCATCTGAAAAGCTGACATTGAAAAGATGACATTCTGCAACATTACCATGGTTTTCAAAGTAGTGTCGCAATATTTCCCAGCGTTGTTCAAGCGTATACACAACCATATTCGTTCAGCGGAAGGATAAAACTAATTATCTGTCAAATCAGACATGAGCTAGGTGTTACCATTCACGAAATAAGCACTAGTTGAAAAAAAAACGTTAAATGGCGGACCCTTTATATACCGGCAACTTCCCCCTTTTTGTAGAATTTGAAGAACTTGTTCCATTTTTTTTTTTGTCATAGAGGACAATAAATATTTTTTATTAACTGGACAATTGGTATGGAAGGCCTCATATTGTGATTAAATAAAATCAGTTGCCTATTTAATATAAAAATGTGTTTTTTTTTCAGTTGCAAAAAAGTTTACAAATTTAATATTTATTGCTTTAACAATTGCATATTAATACTGTCAAATTTGTTTCACCCTTTACAAAAGAAAAAAAAAACGATAAGTATAACCATATCCAATCAATTTATTTTTGCATATCAATCAATTGCACTGGTTATTATCCAAAACATTTATTAAAATCTTTATTATGTCGCATACAAAGAAAAAACAGACAAATGAACAGAAAAAAAAAATAAATTATAACAATACCCTGTCAGTCAGTTGTTTTTCCATTAAATGACATATAATTTACCGAGCCAAATGATAAATTTATCAATTTTTCTTCGTTATTCAGCATTTGCCTTGTGTTGTCATAAAGTAGGAGCAAAAAAAAAAAAAACAAACACACAGATATGAAATAATATTTCGCGTGACATAAATTTAAACTGTAAATGACGATATTGAAATAAAAAAGATGGAGGAAATAACCAAGAATAATTTACAATAACACGATGACAGTTTAATGAGTTTTTAGGTTCATGAATATTGAAAATGTATTTCAACTAATTTGATAAAGTGCGAAAGAAAAGAATGATGAGGGAAAAATATTAACCTATTAATGTGATATAAATTTAAAAATTTACTAAGTTGGAATTTCAATACCTTACGATTTTTTAATTGTCTAAAATTAGTCATCCTGTGCTTTAAAAGGTTAAACACAATTTACAATACTATGAAGAAATTATACCACGAGAAATAAAAAGGAACTTGATTTATTACATGAAAATCAATTTTTACAATTAAATGTAAAAATTATAGTTTAATGTAGGAATGAGGAATTGTTTACTAATTAGGGAATTACAAAACGTGACACAAGTAAATCTTTTGTACTGTATTTGTTTATTTCCGGCATGCGTTTGTACATGTATTTGGTTGTGTTGCTGTTTTGAAATTAATAAAATGTGAAAGAAGCAAAAGAGAAATAAAAAAAAAAATACTTAAGCTTGACAGTCAGTAGTGACATGGTTAAGTGGAGAATGTGTGGCAACTAACGGATGTAGGGTATTTGTGGAAGGAGTTCAGTGTATGGTTTTAATTGTATATGTTATGCATGCATGCGTAAGTTTTTCTGGTAATCAACTATTTCATGTTAGTTTTAAGTAAACAACTAAAAGACTAACAGTGTGCGACAAAAGAAAGTGTACAAAGTGTTGGAAATAAAGAAAATATATTTTTTAAAGAGCATAAAATTTTGAATTTAAGCATCCCAAAGACACTTTACGAACTCTCCGACACATACGGATTCATGATAAGTAAAATAAAACTTGCTATTTAAAATTAAAAATTATTTAGACAAATCCGTTTTTATTGGAAAAAAAACGCTAAACGTAAACGTCAACGGTCCGTCATTGACGGACTTTCAACGAACATCTCCCTTTTTCATCCGATATATCGGTCCGTCGTTGACGGACTTTTAACGGACAACTGCGTTTTCAATCCGATATATCGGTCCCTAAACGGTCCGTCATTGACGGTATTTCAACGGATTCGAATCAGTTTCGATGTTCCTTAAAATCCGTTTTCTGGTCCGTATACGGATCCAGAAAACGGTACGTAACCGGAGTTGTATTCCGTTTATGACGGACCGAAAACAGTATGTAAATGGAACGTATTGTTTATTGGGATGTTACAAGAGAGCATTTTATTTTGGTCCTCACTGTTTTTACCACAGATACAGGTTGGTTGAAAAGTTCCTGCGCTCGAAATGAAAGAATACTGTTTTTGTTACGAAATATATTTTTTTATTCAATATAATCTCCTAGAAACTCAATACACTTGTTTCAATGATCTTCCAATAATTTTATCCCATCCTTATAATGGTTTTCCGGAAGCTCTGCAAAATAACCGTCTACGGCTGCTATGGCCTCTTCATTCGACGAAAAATGCTTTCCACGAAGGAATTGTTTGAGATTTCTGAAGAGAAAGTAGTCACTGGGAGCCAAATCTGGTGAATACGGTGGATGTTCAAGCAATTCGTACTTTAATTCTTTGAATTTAGCCATCGTCAAAACACTTTTGTGAGCAGGTGCATTGTCTTGATGAAAAATGATTTTTTTCTTCTTTAAACCAGGTCTTTTCTCACGAATTTTTTCATCCAGCTGATCCAAAAGGCTGCAATAATATTCAGAGTTGATTTTTTTACCTTTTTGAAGATAATCAATCAACAATATTCATTTTGCTTCCCAAAAAACTGATGCCATAATCTTCTTTGCTGAACGTTGTGACTTCACCTGCTTTGAAGCTGAACAACGTGCTTCAGTCTACTGTAAGCGTTCTTGTTTCAATTAAGGATCATGGTGGTAGATCCAAGTCTCATCCATAGTTATAAAACGACGCAAGAAGTCGGTTTTATTTGGCTTAAAACGCTCCAAATCACGCTGAGAAATTTGTTTTCGATCCAGTTTTTGTTGAATTGTTAATGTGTGCGGCACTAACTTTCCAAGCAGTTTTTTCATACGTAATTCTTCATGTAAAATATGGAGTACTCGTTCGTCTGAGATGCCTATGGCATTAGCAATTTCACGCTTAGTCAAACTTGGATCTTCACTAACCATATTATGTACCTGCTCAATGATTTCTGCTGTGGTTGCAGTTTTTGGTCGTCCTTCACGTTAATCGTCTTCAAGGCTGGTACAACCACGTTTAAATTCACCAGCCCACAACTCAACGGTGCGTTTTGAAGGTGAGGACTCCTTATACACTTCTAACAATTGTTCATAAGTTTCCTTTGCTTTTAAACCCTTCAAAACAAAGAATCTAATGACTGCACGATATTCAATTTTTTCCATATTAAAAAAAATAATGACACGTTAACTTTAAATGGCTTGTAAACAAAGAAAGAATTGACAGAATGACTTGCAACTTTGCATGTGTTCTCAGGACAGTTATACCAACTTGTGAAAAAAAAAGTTTGCAGCTAGCAGTGCCATCTCTTGGTGAGCGCAGGAACTTTTCAACCAACCTGTATATATACACTTTTGCACACAATACATATACTTACTCCAACAAATTGCACATATATATATAATTTGTCGTTTACTCACTCACACAATGAAAAATTCTATGAACAAATAATATAAAGGAATAAAAAAAAATAAATATCAAAACTTTTTTGTATGCATGTATATGTTTGACTTAATTGTATGACAAATGTAAAACACAACTATATTACTCCTCAGTTTAAAAGAAAAAGCGTGTAAAAATTACGTATATAAATTTTTGAAAGCACATATATTGACAAACATAATTCTAATTGACATACTAGGAAGGTATGTCACTGAAAAATCCAGGAAACATTTTTGCAATCGATAGAGAACAAGATCTTTGCTAACTTATATCTATACAATACCCGAAATGTTAAATTAATTGTATACTGTTAACACAGAAAGTGAGACCAAAAGTGTGTAATTGTTCTTAATTAGATTAACTGAAAGCTTGAAGTTTTCCCTAAAATTCTGTGGAATTATTTTGAAAATACTATTGTTAGTTTTTTTTTTTAGTTTTGGAAATAAAAGAGCTATATTTTACTGGCTGGTCAAAGTATTCTTGAGTAAAAGTTCTGTTCACCAAACTGACAGTCTACCAACAGCTTTTTCATTAAGTTTTAAACTAGGCACTCAAACTAAAAATTTACCATTATGTCATACTCTAGAGAGAAAAAATAAAGAGAGAAAAAGAAGGGAATAAAAAATAGAAATTGGATCAAAACAAGAAAAGAAGAATAAAGAATTTCCCGCATAGAATTTCACAGTTCTCCTTATAAATCCTAGAAAATCAGGCAGGGGTAGTTTAAAAAAAGAGTTCATAAATAAGAGTCACTACCCAAAGTATTCCGTTTGGTAATGGAAAAATCGGGAAAATAACAGACAAATTGTTCTGTTGTGCCCACACCCTACAGACATAAATCAGACTATGAGTCATTGACAATGCCCATCCTCATAATATGACGAGCACAAACGTTGTGTCCAGTAATCAGACCAGAAAATCAATTGCAGTAAGCTCTACTCCAACTGAGTATATATCTTGCCAAATTTATATCTGGTTGCTCTAAATTAACCATCTCTCAATGCAGACAGATTTACTATATGAGCTGATCCAACATATTAACCATGACATGCTGATACCCAGCTGCGGTTTTGGATTCATGAGATATGGTATGCGATATAGTGTAGAAAGACACAATTTGTATACAATTTCTATGCGTGAGAATTAACGACGATGATCTGAATAAATAATGCTTAAACAAATATCACTCATATGAATAATGTCAAATTTTGGGACTAAACCTCCACACTGCCTAAAACTAATGAGAACTGGGTCGACTTCGTGATCCTGCTCCAAAGATTTTATCGAGTCAAAAGTAGTATTAAATTCGTATAGATTTAATCAAAAGAAAAGTCGTTTTGCAGATTTAGAATTCAATTTATTGATTGGTGTGTTGCTTTCGGTATATCTTTAACAACTAAACTTAATATCATTTTTTAAAAGACAATTATGTACATGGTTTTACTGTGCTAAATTTGTATGTACATAATGTGTGTCAAACAAAAGAGAGAGAAATTCCAATTGCACAGTGGGGCGAGTACCAAATTCCATTTGCACAGTGGGACGAGTACTTAACAAGTAGCATAGTCAAAAGCCCCCTTAACGTCAAAAAACTCACAGCGAGTATTTCTTTTTGTCTAAACCCTTTTCGATCTGCAAACAAGATCATGAAGTGCCGACAGACAGGATTTAACACACCCAAGGCAGCCAAATGTGTGAAGTATTTTCCGCATTTCAAAATTACAATTATTGCAATAGCCTCATCTAGTATTTTGTAACTAACTCTTCTATCAGACAACGTAATCTCCAATTCAATATCTTTTCAATAATTAAGATGGGATGCTTTCAAAATTAAAAAAATACGAGTTTTCCTCCGTTAGCTGGGATATGGTCGCGGGGCTAGTGATCGTTAGAGAATTTTTTTTGATTTAGTGACAGATATAGTTTTACAAAAACGCTTTAAACTTTACTATCTTATATCTAGATACATCAAATAGCTACAATAGTGAGTTTGTTAAAGATAACAAAAGGGAACAATCTGAAGGGAGAGATAAGGTTCGCTTCCGGCTGAATCTAGGAAAAGCAATTCACAGTGTTATTCCGTCTATGACTATTACAGGCTGTCATAAGAATCTTCGTAGGAGACGACATACTCATAACACACACTTAAATGATTTTCATAGGAGGTGACCTGCGCACGGCATACTCTAAAAATAAATCCAGACTAATTTTGATAACATGGAGGGATATTACCATAAAACACATTCATAGGAGGTGATCACGCACGGTACACACTCAAATTATGTATTTTGGATAACACCATTTTAGGATCTTTACAGGTTGTCTGTAGTACTCCAGTAACGCCCGTCAAAGAATACTCGCAAAGAATACTCAAGGGGTATTCAAAGGAATAGCCATTACTTTTTCTGGTTTTCTTATTTAATTCTCTGGCATTTGAAAGAAATCAATAAAATAAATATAATTTTTTACGGATTTGTGGTTTTAGTACTTAAAATAAATAAAAAATAATTTTTTTTCTTAAAGATATTGGTAGGGTTGAAAAATAAATGAGAAGTTCTTTTGATTTAAATGCAGTTAGTAGAGTGGTTTCAAAGGATTTTTCATATATTTTAAACAATGTTTTTTTTGGCAAGAGGAAATTCTTCCTACTAATTAATGTGTTGCTTTTTTTGAAAAGGAAATAGAGAAAATATGAATGCTGGTTAAAGATGAAGAAAAGTGGTGAAAGATGAATATGGCAATATTATGACATAATTGCGCAAGATCACAGTTCTTAGAACAAGATCTGATGAAGAGTTGGCAGAATTGTAGAAGCTTTTTGGTCCATAGCCCTGTTATGTTATTTTAATTCGGTGGGGTTAAGTGCCATGGGAACACTGAAGGAGGATGTTGCGATATGTATGAGAGATAAAAACTCATACATATTATTTTTCTAAATTGATGTTAACGTCGTTAGGATCGAACCCACAACCTGGTGTGTAACAGTCCATGAATGATATTTAGTTGGAGTTTAGATCATATAATCATATTCTTTATTAACTGTTTTGAAATGCAAAGAAAAATTAAAAAGTTTTATTAGTATATTATAGAGAATAAAAATTGGATGAATTCGATCGGAGCCAGCTACAAGGGTTAATACTTTGATGATTGTCTATTTTATATTAAGTGTTTGGAAACAAATTAACAAAGCCGAAGACAGCACGCAATCTGACTAACATCAACGAAATTTAACAATTTATATTTATCCTCTAACTCTTAAAGTATTCAGAAAAACAAAGCATGTGAAGCCCTTAATTTAAAATATTTGCTCTGATCAATTTTTAAATCTACAGCATAATAGTTAATGTTTTAGCAATATTTTTTGAACTATACCTTTTCACTGTAACCTTGTGTGGGAGGTAAAGAAGTTTTTTTTTGTATTGTTGATCTGTTATTTTGGTAAATGAATAATATATGGTTGGATTGTAGATCATATAATAATATTCTTTATAAATTATTTTCAAATGCAACTTAATATCATTCATGTACCAACAAAACAGATCAACAATACATAAAAACTTCTTTTGTATTAGGCTAGATAAATGTTTTAATATCTTAATGAAACTTTAATGGCTAGTTCAAAATAGGCTAAAAATAATTTTTGGACCCTTTTTTTGCCTGAGATTTTCCCGACCAGCCATATCTCGACCGCTGGGATAATTAGAGCAACCAATTTTCTAAATAATATGATATGAAATATAATAAAATATATGGTAAATAAAGTTTATTTTGAAAAGCTACAGATGAATAAAACGATCGAGGAATTTTGTTATTAATTTTATTTATTTTCATTCGTTGAATATTTAAAAATTGTAGGTAAAACAAAATTATTCAAAGTTATTATAATTATTTTAAATTTTTGTGGTAAGCCTTGAAGCATTTGCCCACATTTAAATTTACTTTACATTTAGCGCAAGTGCATACTATGGTTCTTACATACGAGTATTTTGCATCTGCGATAGCAGTGATATACACTCACAGGGGGGTGGGCGGTCTTTGGAGTCTTTGTCACTTCCATTTTCTTCATCAAATGAATTCAATTCGGTGTTTGTTATCAGTTTGACGGATAACAACAGAGCTTTGGTTATGGAGTTATTAAAATCAATTTGACTCATGGGTTTCTGTTTAGTTTTTTCAGCCATCATGCAATGCAATTTTTATGCATTTACACAAGCACTGTCCAAGTAGGTAACCCAAAGTGGCCACCACCCATTTTGCCTCTGATTCCAAGTCAACTCTACCCATATAAAGGGTGTCCGAAGAAGAACGTAATTTTTAAATTTTAAATAAAACACAGATATTTAAAAAAAATCGTTAAACTTTATTATATCGTAAAGTAGACAGAATGAGGTTATGTATGGAACAATATATCGTGCAGATGGCCGCCGCGGCTTTGCTGGCATGTACGCGATCTTTTAATGAAATTTTCAATGACCGTTTTGCATGAATGCTGCGGTATTTCATTAATGCAGCGTCCAATTTCCTCTTTTAAGGCTTGAGTCGTCGTCGGCTTATTCGCGTAAACCATCGAAAAACCCCAAAGAAAAAAATCTAATGGTGTTAAATCGCACGATCTAGGCGGCCAATTCTGATCTCCAAAATGCGAAATAACACGACCGGGAAATGACTGATGCAGCAATTGAATTGTTTCTCTGGCTGTATGACATGTGGCGCCGTCTTGTTGGAACCACATGCCCTCCACATTCATTTCTTCAATTCTAGGCAAGAAAAAACTGGTTATCATTTCACGATACCGAACACCATTGTCTGTTTGCGCTTGACCTGTCTCATTTTCATAAAAAAAAGGTCCAATGATTCCTCCAGCCCAAAAACCACACCACACAGTGACACGTTGAGGATGCATTTGCTTCTCGTGAATCACTCGAGGATTTTCCTCACCCCAAATGCGACAATTCTGCCTATTGACGAAGCCATCAAGATGAAAATGGGCCTCGTCACTGAAGATGATTTTATCGGCAAAATCAGCATTTTCATGTTGTCTCTCCAATACCCAATTAACGAACTCCCTTCGCTGTCCATGGTCAGCTGGCTTCAGTTCCTGAGTCAATTGAACTTTGTATGCATGAAGATGCAAATCTTTCGTCAAAATTCGCTGCAAAGTGGATTTGGAGACACCAATTTGCTGAGCTCGGTGTCGAATTGAGGTGGATGGAGTTTGAGCGACATCATCACGTACAGCTGCGACATTTTCAGTCAAATCGACATCACTAACAGACCCAGTTTCGGCAAATTTATCCATTAATCTTTTTACAGTTGACTCTTTTGGAGCATTATTGTGACCCCAAATTGATCGCAATTTGAGAACTGTAGACGCAAAACTTTCACCATTTTGGTAAAACAATTTCACAATGAGAATGCGTTGTTCATTCGTGTAGCGCTCCATTTTTACTAACCTCGTACCTTCTACTAGCAAACAATAACAATTGTTCAAATGTCAAACAATGACACTTCGAATGTTTCCAGATTTAAAAATTTCGTTCTTCTTGGGACACCCTTTATTTGTTGAAACTAGCTATGAGATTGGCTAACGGTACATCAATACGTTTCTTTTTGTTTTCTTAACGTATCGCATTAGAGTTCTAATTGGATCCAGCTGAACATAGTTCTAGGTAGTTTGGTTTTTAGGCCAGCGCCTACCAGTCTTTTTGCACAAAACCCTTTTTCATTTAAAAGGCAACGCGGGTGGTATCCGGTAAAAAAGTTATCGAAATGGACAGTATGTTGTCTAGGATACCAAGTAGTTTTGAAAAAATTTAAAAAACAGCCTTAGGCTGTTATGACTTGTGGCCACAGATATATTGAAGTTTTTAAAAAAATCTACTGTCACCAGAAAAAAAATTGTAATTACAACAGAAAATTTTTTACAGAAAAACTTTTCGAAATAATAATTTTTTAACCAACAATCTCTACAAAATAATAAAGTGGAATTGAAAGCCGTTTAAAAATTTTGCTACTAACTTTTTTCTGAGTGCACTTGACTGATTTGTTTTGTTTTCATTCAAATTCGCTTTAGTAATTAAGATGTCACCTTGTATACATTCAGTGCGCTAATTATCCTAGCGCTCGAGATTTCGAACAGTAATGTTCAAGGCTGTTTGGCGAACAGCTGGAATAGCTTTAATAACAAGTGTGTGTATAAAATTAAATTTATTTGAACTGTTAACTCTTGAAATCAATAACGCTTTTTTTATTTTTCTTTTTTATGCCTTTATTTAAAATTAGCCTATTTTAATACCCTCCCTTATGAGAATTTAAAACTTTCAGGTTTGATTCAATCTTAATTATAAATTAAAAAAAAAGTTTAATTCCATAACCTAATATTTTTAATTATTCAATGAAAAACATCAAAAATTTGTGGTCAAGATCTCGACTGCTGAAACAAAATGGGTTAATCTACGAATTATTTTAAGAATGCTTGTGATATTTCTCGGTTTTTCTGAACAAGAAAAATGTCAGAGAGATTAAAAAGTCTTGGATACTCAATAATAATAAGTAGCACAGCCTCAACTGGGATGCCCAATGACTGCTAAAATGTTAATTCCTTGAGTGTTTCCTCTGCTGTGAATAACGTATCAAATGCATGTATATGAGCTTTCTAAATCATAACCAGGTCTATGTTTCTATTTGTCAGATAAAAAAACTTGACAGATTTTTTTATGTAACATCGTAAGAAAACCTTTGATTTCATTTTTTTTGCAAATTTTATAATTTTTGTTAACAATGATTTTTTAAAACATTTTAATATTTTTTCGTCCTTGTGCTAAAAAAGGATTAAAATTGACACACATTGTTATGTGTCGACGTTAGTTTCAAACAACATCGCACACATAGTCAAACATACACAACTACATACAATCTTTATTTAGTGACGTTGACATATATTTTGTATTTGTAACACTTTTATACACTTAAGGAAAAACTTGATAAATCTTTGCAACATTAAACGATTTTATAAATATTTATTAAACGTTTCATAATAAAACGGATTTAATGGCATGTTTTATTTTCGGGCATGATCCGGTTGTGATACCTCCGATTTTCTTTTAAGTGTATACAAAAAAATTGTTCATTTGTTTATATATATTATAAATAAGCATGTGCATGTGTTTGCACTTGATTCACTCACACACAAAAGTATGTATGATATGTTTTATAAGCAACCATTAGATTTACTTTTTTCTGTAAATTCATGTTTTGTATGTATTTTTCTCTTGTATTCAATTGTTTGTAGTTTTCGGTTTTATTTTTTTTAAGAAGACAATTTTGTATATATTTTTATTTGAATACTTAGTTAAGAAGGGCGCATTATAAAAGCGGCATAAGTTCAGTTTACGAAAAAAAAAATAAATATTAACGAGGATGTTCTATAGTATTTATTATTTGTTATATAACGTATGAAAAGTTTCAGTCAAACGCTTAAATATTTCTAATGTTTTAATGGTATTCCTATATTTTCTGTTGTTACATTTTTATTCCCATAAAACTATTACATTTTCAAGATATTTAAGTCCAAAAATCAATTCAGTACATGAAAAACCGACGACATTATCACAGCCATTTTATCTCATTGTTTTAGAAACTATGGACTTATACTAATTTAAAAATATAACCTTCATATATACAAATGTACAAATGCATACATATTATAAATAAATTTTATGTTGATGAGTTTGTTTGTTATTATTCTCTACTTACATGGTTGGGATGTGGATTTATTTTTAAAAATTTTCTTTTTCTCAAAACTTTGAAATCCTTTTTATTTTTTGTAGTTGTACGCAAATAAGCATTAAATAAAGCACATTGGAGAAACAATAAGGAAGCCAAAAAGAAGTTTTTCTTTTTAACATGGATTTTCCATTATTATCCGGTTGTATTAAGCATCAACAATATCATTGGGGAGGGCTTCAAAAAAACATTAAATTTACATATGATAAAGTAAAAATTTAAAACAGCATGGGAGGAATTCAATGAATTATTTATATTTAAAGATTTGCTGCTTCTCAAATAATTTATATCAAATTAAACAAAAGGTTCCCTATATACCCTTTCCGAATGTGATAAAGATTGGATTTTACTGTTTACTTCACAAAATTTCAGGCTTTTGGGCTTTCTAGATCCAGCAATATAATTTTTGAAGAAAACTATGAAAGTGGTCTCTCATAATTACACCCAAATTAAGAAAAATTTTTAATTTTAGAGAAAAAATTAAAGTTTGCATAAAACATTAGATAACGTTACTAAAGTTTATTAAAGTTTGAGTAAAAACGTAATCGATTCAATAAAATCATGGCATTTTTTATATAACTTAATTTTATAATTTTTAAGATTCAAATTCGTTTATCTTTAATGTTTTCTTTATTTTAAGCTTTCAAAATCTTCAGCTTTAGAAAATTATTTGCTCTTAATTATGAAAAATTTTGTAAAAACTTTTGCTTATTTTAGTAACCCAGATTAAAAAAAAAAATAGTAAAATTCTTTACAAGTTTGTTTTCATAAAATGCTGAGACATAACTCAGCAATTTCCGGGGTTCGTTTATGACGAAGATAGTGGACAAAATTCGTTTATTTTGTTTTTTCTTAAGCATTTAAACGTTATCTAAAAAAAATATTACAACACGATCAAACATATATGATGGATTATTTATTATTTATTATTAAGTCAAAATCTGGCCCAACGGCCAAATACAGATACTATGGATACTTAAAAAAACAATTTCTTGCCAGTGGAATTATTAGGATATTGACAAGGCTAATCTCAGCCCAGGGAAGGGAGACTACAGTCTAATAAACGTTTATCCATATAACTATTAGGGAGGAGGATAGTAGTTTTAACCTTTATTCTTGATTTCTAACGATCTTCAAGACGCGGAGCGTAAGGTGGAGAGAGTAATTAAAAGGCTAACCTCAGTACTTCGAATACGACGCGGAGAAAGTTTTAAGGCTAGCCTCAGTTTCTCTCGAATACGACACGGAGAGAGTAAGTTTAAGGGCAAACCTCTGTTTCACTTGAATACGACGCGAGAGAGTGAGTTTGAGGGCTAGCCTTAGTTTTACTTGAATACGACACGGAGATGTAGATAAAGAACGTTTAAAGTCTAACTTCAGTATTCTATGCCACCATCCGATTATTAATTGTTTCTTTACTACAAAATAAAATAACTTTAATTGGGGAATTCAAAAGTCCACACCCACTAAAAGATTCTACCTTGCGATCACCAGCGTTGCCTTTTATTTATTTATTTTTATTTATTTATTCAAATATTCAAGAACCAAGCCCTCTGGGCCAAATATGGTTCGTATACTACTAATACACTACTACTGTTGCAACATGGTTATAGAATTATCACTGCTACAATATTATGCTTGCTGCATTCATGTTGGGATGTCACATTCAAGTTAATGATTTATATATAGATTAATATGGTCTTGTTTCAATAAAAAAATTGTATCAGTTCAGTCTCCCATGTAAAATTTATAATATATGTTAATATTCAAAAAATTTAAGATTTATTTTTTAATTCTTTTCATTAAACACAATTATATATATATTTTCTTTAATATATGTACGTTTATCAATTTACATCTTGTACAAAAATAACTTTCTTGTGAAAAAAGTACTCAGAATATTAACAAAAAATTTTTTATATGAAAGAGTTTGTAGAACTCAGGAGTTGCTTTGTAAGAAAAGATTTCTTATACAAAATATAAATTTTTCTAAAAGAAATATTTTTAGATTGTAAGGACTTTTCCTTAAAATAAGACTCTCAGACTGATTCCTAGAAAAAATATTAGATTCTGGGGATTTTTTCATCATAATAAATACTTAGATTCTAAGAACATCTTCAAGTAAAAAAATTCTGATACTCTAAAGACTATCTAAAAAATTCTTAAAAATGTCCTTAGATTCTAGGAATTTTTCTATTAGAAAAAGTCCCAGACTCGCTGGACCGAATTTTGCTAATTTTTAACATAAATCTTCTGGGAAGAACTTTCATTAACATAGATAATAAGCAACTCAGCTTACGTCTTCTCGCCGAAAGCGTCATTCGAAAAGACATCACTAGATTGACTTAATATTATATACTAGATGGGTTTTTAACTTATGTTTTAACATGTACAAATTAAATGAGAAAAGTATATATAAACTCTTCACATATGGTTGATGGTATAATCATATTCACAAAGTTAATGAACCGTTTGGTTATTTTGGAGTCCAAAAATAGTCGAAATAGTCAACAGTGTCTGACGATATTCTTAAAAAAATAAAAAATTAAATAGCATTCAAATTGTAAAACTGTATATGAAAAACCCGAAAAATTGAATTATTTTGTAAACTAGTGTTATGCGGTAACATATCATAACCTCCAAGAACGTTATTTGTGTGTAAAAGACTAAGATTTTTTGTTCATAACCTCCAACTCATAGCAAGGACTATGGGCAACGTTTTTTGGTCAAAATCACCAGTCAACATCACTTTTTAAAAGGACTTAATGCCCGTTATGAGGAAAGTCATAGCTTAGAGGTTTTCTACTCTGTGGTATATTTAAAACCGGCTTTTCTAAGAAAAGTCTTTTGCCGAAGGACACCTTCGGCAATATATCTCTCAAAATCACCATGTGGGCTATGACGATTTTGTTCATATACCTCGTTTTCTTGGTACTACACTCAGAAAAAAAGTTAGTAGAAGAATTTGTAAACGGTTTTCAATCCCACCTTACTATTTCTGTATAATTTTTGAAAAAAAATTTAATTAATTGAATTTTTTTGCTATTAACATTTTACGAATTACAGAATTTTTACAGAATATTTACAAATTTTTGTTGCTAACTACAAAAATCCTTTTACAAATTTTTGAAACTCATTTGCTTAAATTAGCATACAAATTTAATAATTTTAAAAAAGTGGATATTGAAGGAAATTTAATTTCTAATAATTAAAATTTATACATATAAACTTTAATTGACTTAAAATGTTACATAGGTTTACTTTACAACCGACTCATGTCCAAAAATAGAACATCCACTTGAAATAGCACCAAAAACTTTTAAAGTTCAAAAACCAGCCCTTAAAACAATTAAAATTTGAATTTAAAAGTCAACAAATTAAAACAAAATGTAAAATTCGTTCATGTTTTTGCTATTTTTTTAGCCTTTGATTTTTTTTTATTTCGTCAAAAATATTTTTTGAAAAAAAAATAAAAAAAAATCTTGCTCAATAAAAAAAATTTAAATTTGTATATTCGAATTCGTAAGACAATTCCAAAATAAATTAGCAGCTTTGAACTGTTTGTTACACTTTAAAAATAATTGAGTTAATTTGGGCATTTTAATAATAATTTTTTTAAAATTAAAATTTTGGAATTTAAATTCCACTTTAAAGAAATTTTACTAAAATTTAGTAGCGGCTTATAATTTTTCTCTTGATTCCATTTTACTACCGTCAGCAGATATGTGTTGCTAATATTAGCAAAAAATACTGCTGGGCTCAAATTAGCAAATTTTCTCTTAATAACAGCAAAATTTTCAGTTGCCATTACAAACTTTTTTTGGTGAGTGTATGCTCCATACATTGGAATTTTTCATTACCATTATTTGACAATAGTGCAAATGAAAAATTTTTCATTGCGACTTAATGGTACACTCACCAAAAAAAACCTGTAATTCCAATTTAAAATTTTGAAATTAGCATACAAAATTTTTAAATATTCTGTAATTTGTAAAATGTAAATAGCAAAAAAAATTTCAATATAAAATAGACAATCATCAACAAGCAATGACCGCAAAGGGAGAAGAAGAGCATGGATATTGACAAGGTTGGGTAGCGCCAACCAAAAATATTAAGTATTCTATCCTGCTGGCTCTGTGGAATTTCTCAATTTTTATTCTTTATAACTTAGTAATAAGAAAATTTTTTATGTTTCTTTACAATAAAAATTAGTAATAAAAAGAATATGATATGATCTTAAATCCTACTATACTATTCAATTATAATATTAAAAAAAAAAACAGTACAACAATAGTAAAGTGGGATTGAAAACCGTTTACAATTTTTTCTACTAACTTTTTTTCTGAGTGTAATGAACTTTATTTATTAAAAATTTATTTATGAATGGTAATGAAATACCTTAAATGCAAAAAAAAATAATTATAAACAGTAATAAAACAAAATATACAATATTAACCCACATTTGGCTACTGATAAATTTTTATAAAACTGTAACAGGGTGATTACTTTGTTTTTAATTTATTTATTTTTTTTTTTTGTTACAATTATTGTAACAAAAAATTATAAAATAAATGTCATTTAAAATGTTGCTGACGTTTTTTTCATATATACACTTAAAAAAGTTTGTATGTTAAAATAACTGAAAATATCATTTAAAAGAAATGATATTTCATTTAAAAACCGGTCTACTTAATTTTCATTTAAATTAAATGTCATTTGTTATTTATTTTTGATTAATCAACTGACACATCCGTAAGAAACAAATGATATAATCAGTTAAAATAAATGTCAAAATTTTACCTACCAATCCTTAAAAAATAAATGTTTTTTTTTATTTATTTGAAATTATTTCCGTTTTTGTTATTTGTTTTTTTTTTAATATACTCGTACAATACAAAATGTATGTATGCATATGAAGCTATAAACACTTTTTGTGTTAATGTATTTGTATTTGTTTATGTATGTGTGTTTATGAAGTTCTTGTAATTTGTATTGAAAAATTTTGTATATATACAACCAATTTAAATAAAAAAACAAATTGAAATTTTTTGAATATTTTTTTTTTTAAACAGACAGCAAACAAAATTTAAATTTGTAATAACGGTTACGGACACAAATAAACCACAAGTTTCCGTTTTGTGGGTAAATTATTATTAAATTTCAAACAAATGAAAAAAATAAATGAAACTGAAAAAAATGGTTAATGATAGTAAATTATTTCGAATAAATGTATAAAAATGTTAATATAGATATTTCTTTGAAAAATAAATGTATGTTCTTTTATTTTTAAATGGAACGGAAAACTTTTTTTTTTAAACTACAAACAGTTAACTACATAATATTCTGAGTGTAATATTATATGACAGTATTTTAACAAATCATTTTTAATTAATAAATAAATTTATAAATTACTTTATGTGAAATACAAAGAAAATAACACTTAAAATAAATGAAATATAAATAGAGACACCATTTCAACAATAAGACGTATGATTAATATCTATTGTATGAAATATTACTCATACCACCCGTTGACTTTAATAAATGAATGTGAATGTGGACCACAACGGTCCACAAAACTAAGGGCACGACAAAATGTTTTTAATTTGATTTATATTATTTTTATCTATAAGTTTGTACTTTTATTATATTAGAATTATTAAGGTTCGAAATCAAAATTAAGAGCAGATGAAAAAACTTTGAGGATTATGATATGTCTCTCCTTATGAGTTATTTGTCGGTGTGGCATTATTTTGCTTTTTTTTTATAGATATATTGGAATTAAAAAAATGTTGCTGTATCCTTAATTTTGCGGGCCACTGTATAGGTAAGTCGTTATATATCAAAGCAAGTACATACTACCATTCTATCATCACTGTGTTTGCCTTAAGGCATATTTCCTTTAAAAATATTTCAACTGTGATATTTTTAATTACATATTTGCATTCGAAATTCAATAGCATGTAAAATGAGTTGTCACACCAAAATTTAAACTGATCGAATATTCAAACTGGTAAATAAATTGAATATTGTTTTATAAAATATTAATCAGGTACACTTTTGCCAAAAATTCTTCGAATTGAAATTGAGTGACTTACCTGTTCTAGCTTTACCAAGCACTGCAACAAAAAAAAAACATATCAATTAAATATTAAAAAAATATAGCATTCAGTTTTTTCTCACAACGCCAATAAAAAGTTTATTCCCTTATATATGAAAAGTGGATATACTTTTAATTTTATTTTTTGTCCGTAACCACTGACAATTGCTGACATAAATCATCACATTCAATGACATAATGACATAGATATTCAAAAAATGAAAAAACCTTTATAAAATGTATACAAATGTGCACATTGAATAACGGTATAAAACCTTAAAAACATCTCTACTTTTTTAATTAATAAAAAAAAATAAAAAGGAAACTTTTTTTTGTAAGTCTATTTATAATAAAAAGATTTTGAATTAAAGACAATTTAAACTGTCAAAAAATATCCGAGAAGCAGAAAGTTTTTCTATAAAAATTCTACAGAAGAGTTAGAGTTTTTACGATAGACCGACACCCAAGTGATGCTCCTATCAATGCATGGCATTGAGTTGGAATTAGGAAAATTGGTTATTGGAAGGAGGAAAGAGGGAGTAGTGTTTTTGGACATGTGACTTGAATATCTCTACATTGTAGGTAACAGGGAAAACCTTTGTGGGGAGTTTATTCCATATATGACTTATTCGACTGATAAACGAATTTTCCATGTAATAAGTCATGCGATTCATTGGACAGTTGACCACAAATGAATATGATCTACTATATAAGCGAGTATTTCGGATAGAAACCCGGACTCTTGGAATGCATTCACTAATCTCAATTCCCATGGTAATATAGATACAATAATTATACACTACGCACATACCAACGATTCTCCAATTAGTGAATAAAGCTGCATACCTTGCTGCCATTAATGATTACCGATGCCCGCCTTTGTATGAGCTTCAATGGCTCCACTTCGAAAGTTCTACCCATATATGAGAGTTGTATTTCATCTACGGATGGCATAAAATATTTCTCACACCGTTTTAGGAAACTTAATCAGTTAAAATCACCTTTCGGCACTTAAAATCCGTGCACACAGAGAAGAGATTCGTTATGACAACCGAATTTTGGTTGCAGCTATCAAAATTTTTCTGTCATGAAATCTCTACTAAAATACCATTCAATAGATTCAACCGATTATTAAATAAAACACCGTTTAATTATTTTCTTAATTAATAAATATAATTTTACGCTACTTAAGAGATACATAATACACTCACCAAAAAAGTCTGTAATGTCAACTGAAAATTTTGCTGTTATTAAAGGAAACTTTTCTAATTTGAGCCCAGCGGTATTTTTTGCTAATCCTAGCAACACATATTTGCTGACGTGTAGTACAATTAAATTAGGGGGAAAAAATAGTAGCCGCTACTAAATTTTAGTAAACTTTTTGTAAAGTAAAATTTCAAATCTGTTTGCTAAAATCAGCAAAAAAAATTTACTTAATATTATTAATATTAGTAAAATTGAATTGGTATCAAAAATGTCTAAGCGCTGTTAAACTTTGGTCAATTGCTGTTAACTCAATGAATTGTAAAATATAGCATTCTTGTAATTTATAAAAGAAAATTATTAAAATGAACAAATTAACTCAATAATTTGTATACATTTGTAACACTTTAAAGCTGAGAAAATTTTCTTTAAATATTCTTTAAAAGTTCTGCAATGTGTAAAATGTAAATAGTAAAAAAATTTACTATATAATAATTTTTTGGCTAAAAACCAGTCCAAAAGTAGTAAAGTTGAAAACTGTTTACAAATTTGTCTACTAACTCAGCAAGTGTACAAAAATTCTTAAATTATTAAGTGAAAAAATGACTTTACGTTGTACAGTGGGCTGAAAGTGATGTTTTTTGCTCTATTGGTTTATTAGTAGTTTCTTTTCATTTGTGATAGTCAAATATAATTCGAAAGTTTTAAAGTTTTTTATTTTTGGTGTTGTAACTAAAAATCTATTACAAAATCGGAATTACAAAATTTAACGTTGGTTAATGCAACCAACATTTAGTTATTGAATTTTAGTTATTCTAGTTTGGTAGATACCACTAACATATAATTCCTATTGCTAGTTATTGGTAAAAACTGTGCTTTTTTACGAATTTAAAATAGTTGTCATTATCGAACTTGTTTATGCTATTTTGATTGTGTTGTAACTTAGTTGGAAACCCCGATTTTTAAAGCAAATATTTTTCTTTCTTAGTTCCAATTTTTAGTACCCAGCAAAAATAAATGAAAGTGATTCTTAAGGAATGAATTTTTCATTGATTCTAAAGTATCGTTTAGTTCTGATTTTTCTCTTCTAAGGAAGTTCTTTTTCACAACTTATAAAAATGTGATTTTTAATGAAATTAAACACTTTTCAAATCTATGACGCTACAAAAAGTAAAAAGTTTACATATTGTAGTAAAAATTGCAAGGATTTCGAATAAAGATAAATAAGGCCCGATTGCTGAATTTCCCGCTAAAATTTAACGAACAGTAAAACTCAAACTTTGTATAGGAAACAACAACAAATGTGTCAGTTAAATTCCCAGGTAGAAGCTAACGGGAGATTGTGAAAATGAGGCTAAGGCCCGATTACTGATGTCCTGTAGAAATCTAAATTAAAAATTCAAAATTTATTTGGGAAGAACAAAAGATTTAATTTTTCACTAAACCATAAGAAGGGCTTTAGATACAATGAAAAAGGATCATAAAAGAAAACTTCCACCCTATGGGACTTCTATGTAAAAATCATTGGTTCCGATCCAAATTTTCACAACACTGGAATCAAAATCACTGCTTCTTTTTCTTTTCTTTTGCTACTTTTTTTTGCTGGGTAATTATCGCTAACATTATTCTTGTAAAAATCGTATTACGTAGCCGTAGTAAAAATAATGTTGTAGTATTAAAACTATGGCAGATAAAGAAGATTTTTAATTGATTAATTACCTGTACAGAGAAAACAAATTCATTGTGACAACCGAATTTTTTCTCCAACCGAAGGAATTGGTTGGAGTCACCGATTTATTTGTTAAGACATCAAAATTTTGGTTAAAACCCGCATATTTCAATCGGATCTGGAATATATTTGATTGGGAAAACTGAATAATTTGGTTGCTGCAAGCAATTTATTTAGTTGGCAAGAAATTCGGTTGTAATAATAAATCTATATTCTTGCTGACAACTGAATTTATAGCCAATCGAATGGTTCGGTTGTGGTAACCAAATTTTTCGATTGTGACAGCAGAAAACCAATTGGCACATGAGTAATTTGACTGTGGCAACAGTATTCCGGTTGCCTCAATAACAATTTGGCAATGACAACCGAAAAACTCGGTTACTGCAACTGAACCATTCGATTGGCAACAAATTCCGTTGTGTGCACGAATCTGTTTTCTGGGCGTGGGGCCGAAGTTGAGGGGTCATCAGTAAATGTGGATGGTGTAGATATCGAGGAATCAAATATTCTCTATAATTTGGGAATGGGAATTCAGTGTGACATGCGTTGGAATAAACACGTATTTAAAGTCTCTAAAAAAGCAGTCAAGTGTCGTGATATCCTAAATAAGTAAAAGAAATATTTTACTTCATCCGATCTCCTCACTTATCCGTCTTCAGATGAAATACAACATCTATATATGGGCAGAAGCGTCGAAGTTAATTTTGGAGCTTTTCGATCATATTCAAAGAAGGGCATCAGCACACTTCAAATGACAGTAGGTTATTCAGCTCTATTCACCCACTGTCCCGGTTTATATCCAAAAAATTGGCATATCTAGTAGAGTACATCCATTTGTGGTCTGTGGTCGACTGTCCAATGAATTGCACACTTATGTTATTACAGTGAAAATTCGTTTATCATGCCCGTTATTTCAAGCAGGGTATCTATTGTTCGAAATTACAGGTCGTACAAGTCGTACGTGGAATAAACTACCCACAGATATCTTCTCTGTTACCTAAAATATAAAGAAATTTAAGTCAAATGTCCACAAAGACTACTCCCTTTTTCCTCCATTTCATGGGCTATTTTCTTAATTCTAACACAATTCACTGCATTAGTAGGGGCATCCCCTGAGTGTTGGTCTATTGTAAAAATAAAATAATTTAGAACTTTTACAGAAAAACTTTCTGCATCTCAGATATTTCACATCTTAATTAATCTTTAATTCCTAAGTTTTTTGCTATTAAGATATTTTTATTACAAAAAAAATTTTCCGTATTAAACAAGTTTCTTATATCAACTTATTTTAAGTAATTAATCATTTCGACATATTAAAAAGACTGACCAAAAATACATTTGTGCATCATTCGACCTTCGCTAAAGTTTCCGTGTTCTTTTTTTTGTAAACATTGTTAATTAAAAAAAAGTATAGATGTTTTTAATGTTTTATACCGCTATTCAATGTGCACATTTGAATACTTTTTTTTTTGAGGTTTTTATTCCATTTTTTGTTTAATATTTATGGCATTATGTCATTGAATGTGATGATTTATGTCAGCAAATAACAGTGGTTACGGATAAAAAAGAAAAAAAAAAAGTATATCGGCTATTCATATATTGTCCATATATATATATTGTAGTATATTAAGGAGTTAAACTTTTATGTATGACAAATTTTTCCTTGATTAAAATAAAAAAATATTTTTATTGGCGTTGCGAGAAAAAAATTAATGATATTTTTTTTTTTAAATATTAAATGGTGGTCCGTAGCTACATCTAAAGTGGTCCGAGAGGAGTTCGGAAAAATCTGTTCAAAAATAAGCAGGCAATAATATATAATATTCCAATAATAAGTAATATTCCAAAATAAAAAAATAATGAATATAGTACGATTTTCAAAACTTTTGAGCTAAATAAGAACTGTGTGTAGCATAAAAAGAAACTCTAATCAATAGTTGGGGGTATTCCAAATCTTAGGACTACTCAGACAAATATTTTGTTTATATGGATATATATATTATTTTTTGTTACTCATCAGAGTTTGTTTAAGAATCAATATTATAGTTTTATTTTATATAAAACCTCTCAAAATAATAGAGTTTTTAAGGTTTTTAGGGTAATTTAATTGAAAGAACCCAGTTAAAAATAATAATACATGACCATGTACTCCAATATTTTGAGTCATGTATGAACCTGTATGGACGCATATGAATCATGTATGTTATTCATGAAAGCATATATGAGGTCATACATGCAAATCACCAGCCAATATATATTAATATTTGGAGCCATATATGAAGACATGAGACATACATCCACATACATGAATTCATATATTGTTACGAATATGAAAACATGCAATATACATATATCCACGCATATGGATTAACATATTGCAAAGTGAACACCTTTTAAATGATTTTCTTTATAAACCCTTAAGCTAGATTCACTAAAAAAAGAGAAGGCACAATACAAAAACTTTGTAAGGGCAAAGGAAAGGGAACAAAACCCACTCTGCATAGTAGAGTACTCTAAGCTCAATATTTAATTTCTTTGTAATTTCTGCGAAATTACATATTAGTCCAAAAACAATTTATTTACATTTTATAGATATGAAATACTCGTATGTAAACAATTTTATTTCAATTTTAAAAAACTATTTGTATTTTTGAAAACATAAAAAATAAAATTATTTGAAATTTCTTTCAAATTATTTTTGTGTAAATAAAAAATGTTAAAAAATTTTTTATTATTTGAAAACTAATAAAATTGCAATAAGTCCGAAAAAGCGGTTTCTATTAGATTTCTGGAGACCCGAAATAGTTTGAGTTTTCTACAATTATTAAAGACCTGTATGAGGATTCTCTTGTTTGGATTACTTATGGTTATAAAACAAATTTTATCGCACATATAAAATTATCTTTTTAGAAAAAACAAGTTTTGTCGTACATAAAAAGGGGGAAGTTGATAAGCTCAGAACAAATTCACAAAAGAAGCAAAACGTTAATGTTAAATAATAGTAAAATGAAGTTGATTTTTCAATCATGCATTTTGTTTTACGATGGTTAATTATAAGGATTTATAAATCTTTCAAATTTCAAAATAACAACAGCCAGGTTAGAAGACGCTACTTTGAAAGTTCCCGAGAAGTTCTCTCCAACTGCAGTTTAACTTGGATATGAAATAGAGGAGATAAAATTAACAAAAAATACATATTTGTTGCATTCCAATCTCATTTCCATGAGTTAGTTTATTTTTCAAGAAACCAAGAAAAAATATTAAAAATTTTTACCTCTCCTATATTGGATTTGATTGTAATATTCGTCTCCTGTAGCACATATTCAAATTTCACCGATATCGAAGAGGACACCCACAGGAAAATGGAAGATGAAAGAGATTCTTACTTTTTGTAGAACTGACTGAAAAAGTTCCAAATGCTACAAATTTGTTTTAAAGTTCTGTCATTTTTACTGGATAACCATTGAAAATGAATATAAGATTCTGTCGGCTACAAAAGGGTAATTGGCATGGTCAAGTTTTGCCAAATTTAGGGAAGAATGTGCTGTAAATTAGGATTATACAGTTTGGTCGCAAACTTCAAAACTAAACCTAACATAACCTCATAGCTTAACCTAACATAACTTTATAGCTAAACTAAGCCTTTTCCTTGAATTTGGCACTCAAATTTACATTCAATTGTACTTACAATAAGTTTTAATATACAAATTTTAATCATGATTTTAAATACCGGATACCTACAAATTACCGCATTTTTCGAACGAACTATTTGGTCGCAAGCGGCAAGAAAATATATTTCTAATCGTGAGAAAGCCTCCGTTTTTTAGTATGCCGAAGTATCGTTATTAATTTTTAAGAATTTATTTTATGTTATTTTAAATTACTATTTTCTTTACTTAATTTCGTATACAAAATTAATACTTTTTTTTGTAAATTATTTTGTAATGAAAAGAAAATCGAATAAAATCCATATAACTTTACTAAAAAATAATAATGCTTAAAATTACAAAAAATATATGAAAACCAGAAATATATGTATAGACATGTATGAATACAAATATGTCATTATTTATCTTCATACATGAGCATAAATCTACATATTACCTCAATTTTCAAGTATGGAATCATATATGATCGTCCATACTTAGACATAAATAAACATATATGATTATTTTTAACCGGGAATCCTAAAAAAGTTTTATCTCTTAAATTCTGTAAATTCTACAATAATAAACAAGTTTTCCACCTTTCATATTTTTTGTACTACTACTATTTTTTCTGAACATTGTTTTTATTTAAATATAAAAAATTTTGAAATTCAGAGTTCCATCAGCCAGTAAAAATGTCTAAAGGGGTCGTTGAAGTAAAAGTTTGTGGGAACCGCTGATTGATATGTTATTTTTTCGTTACAGTTCTTGTCAAAGCTAGTAGGTCACTCTATTTCAATTCGAAGAATTTTTGGTAAAAGTTTAGCAATTTAATATTATATAAAACAAGATAAACCCTATTTTTAGAAAAAATATGTTTAATGTTAATGTGTTAAATTCTGTCTACCAATTTGAAAATGCGATCAGGTAATAATTTTGGTATGGAAACTTATCAAATGCAAGTATGTAATTAAAAAATCACAGTTGAAATGTTTAAAAAAAAAAAAAAAAATGGTGATGGTAGCATGTACGTTTCTTTAACATACAACGACTTTACAGTGGCCCGCAAAATTAAGGAGACAGAAAAGTTTTTTTTTTAATTGGTTGAACAAAAGTGTTCATATTAAACCCAAATTTGTTCTTTATTTTTAACTAAAAACTTTATATTGGTTTATATAAATTCAAAAAAAAAAAAAACTAAGAATGTTCATATAGCAACGCAAAATTGAGGGCACACTTATGGTTTATGGTACATCAGAAATCATAGAGAAGCAAAAGTCAGTTGTATTGTTTAAGGAGCATCGTAATTAACAGGAATAACAGAAATAAATTAAATGTTTTACATTATAACGTCAATATATCTATAAAAAAGCAAAATAGACGCATAAAAGCATCTAACTCTTATGGAGAGGCATATTATAATTGATTTGTATGCGATGATCCTCATAATTTTTGTGTTGTATCTTTAGTTTGACGGGCTACTCACTGTATGTACGGGCTACTGTATTTCATATAATACATATTAATCATACGTCGTATTGTTGAAATGGTGTCTCTATTTATATTTAATTTATTTTAAATGTTATTTTCTTTGTATTTCACATAAAGTAATTCATAAATTCATCATTTATTAATTAAGAATGATGTGTTAAAAAACTCTCATATAATAATATCTGTGGGTAAAACATTAGCAACATTTTTATTGACATTTATTTTATCATTTTTTGTTACAATATAATTGTGCCAAAGAAATTATAAAAATCGTTATTATAAAAATACCCAATAAGATATCATACTCAACAAAAATATTAATATATCGTTAATAATCGTTTCTGTTCAGCACCCAGTAAGAATTTTATTTGACGAAAAATAATACAAATGTAAACTAGTGAAATTTTTCTTCACAAAATGAACCAAATAATTCTTAAAATAAATGATATTTTATTCCTACACTCACAATATATTTTCCTTTACCGACTGTAGTTTATTTAAAAAGTAATACGTAAAGTTTGTTTTTAAATTAATAATCAATTGAAATTCATAGAAATATATTTTTTAACTATTTGAATTAGTTATTAAAAAAACAAACTATAAAAATTTACAGACATTCAGTAGGAGTTGATATTTTCTGTTATATGTATAATTTTATGTTTTTTGTTTTTGAAAATACAAATTCCTATAATTCCTTATTGTTTTTTTTACCAAAATAGTTTCTATACCCAGCAAAAATAAATGGAAGTGATTCTTAAGGAATTAATTTTTTATTGATTCTAAAGTATCGTTGTGTTCTGATTTTTCTCTTCTAAGGAAGTTCTTTTTCACAACTTATAAAAATGTGATTTTTAATGAAATTAAACACTTTTTAAATC
This sequence comes from Eustalomyia histrio, assembly GCA_949748255.1. NCBI lineage: Eukaryota > Metazoa > Arthropoda > Insecta > Diptera > Anthomyiidae > Eustalomyia > Eustalomyia histrio. The sequence continues at coordinate 27,420,230 of OX456526.1, read as the reverse complement.
TATGACGCTACAAAAAGTAAAAAGTTTACATATTGTAGTAAAAATTGCAAGGATTTCGAATAGAGATAAATAAGGCCCGATTGCTGAATTTCCCGCTAAAATTTAACGAACAGTAAAACTCAAACTTTCTATAGGAAACAACAACAAATGTGTCAGTTAAATTCCCAGGTAGAAGCAAACGGGAGATTGTGAAAACGGGTCTAAGGCCCGATTACTGATGTCCTGTAGAAATCTAAATTAAAAATTCAAAATTTATTTGCGAAGAACAAAAGATTTAATTTTTCACTAAACCATAAGAAGGGCTTTAGATGCAATGGAAAAAGTATCATAAAAGAAAACTTCCACCCTATGACACCCCTATGTAAAAATCGTTGGTTCCGATCCAAATTTTCACAACACCGGAATCAAAATCACTGCTTCTTTTTCTCTTCTTTTGCTACTTTTTTTTGCTGGGTATATACAAAATTATTTTTATAAAAATTACAAGAAACTATTCAAATATACATACACACAAAGCCAATAAAAATGTATACATCTGTGGGTGTTGTGTTTTGTAATAACACACAAATAAAAAAAAATCAATTTGAAAAACAAACCACAAAAGTAGTTTTTTCAAACTTTTGGCAGTTAAAAATTGATGGTTATTTTAAATGACTTTCTATTGTTTTTACTACTTTTGCTGAATATTAAACAACGATTGAAAATACACAAAAAATGGCTGAACATAATAAAAAATCAGTAATCCTCTTTTGATTGTATTTTCCATTAATTTAGTATGTATTTTAAGTTGTTTTTAACAATATAATATTGTGAGTGTTCCTTACGTGAATGTAGCCATAAATGAATAAAATAAAGTTTCCAATAAACTTTATGAAAACTTGCATTAGATTAATGAACAAATTCAATTCTATAATATTTAAACAAAAATTCTAATTTTCATTCGTTAAAGTTTTTTAACAAAATTTTTAAATCAAATGTAATCCAAATAAGGGTAGAGCAAAAGAGGCAATAGTAAATTATTTCCCTCCAAAAAAATGTTCTAGTAACTTTTCAGGTCGTAATGCCCTAGATTATAAATAAGTAGCTAGTATTTGCGGAAAATACCTTTAACTATTTTTTAGATACCTACCTAAATATTACCAGTAAATCTTTGTTTATCTTTTATAATGAAAACGATATAGTTAAGGATATTTATGGACATTTATATTATATACAAAATCTATTTTTCAATTCGGAATATTGTGAAAAATCTGGCCCATATGTAAACAAAAACGTTGTTCATAATTGAAATCATAAATTTTGAAACGCTGTGTTATAGAGGCACTTGATAAATTTTTTTTTAAGTTGAGTAAAATATGTAAATTTTGTATATTATTTGATCTATCTGTTTTAATTATATATTACTAATTTTTATCAGGCTCAAGATCATAATTCTTTAATGTTACTAACGAATAGTAAACACTAATTTATTTTATTTAATGGAAAAAATTGTAAGGATTAGCGCTAGAGGGAGTGCGTAGTCAAAAGTGCGCTGATCCTTACAATTTTTTCCATTTTATAAAATAAATTAGTGTTTACTATTCGTTAGTAACATTAAAAAGTTATGATCTTGAGCCTGATAAAAATTAGAAATATATAGTTGAGTAAAATATATTAAAAAATAAATCTCCCCATCTTTTTTTCCCTTATAATTTAGAAACCAAAGCACAATAAAAAAAATATTAATTTTCCACATACTTTCTGAAACGAAATAACAATATGTTGTTTTTCAATTTATTTTTGTTTAATATTGTTTTGTTTGACACAACAATTCCGTGTGATTACAATTCGTTCCCATTGTCAAATGTTTTAATTCCACCCGTTAGACGTCTAATTCGTTCTCCGTTCCATTTAATTTCGTTCTTTATAGAGATTGCATTCTACTGGATTCCAGTTCAATGCCCTTTTTGTACCTTTTTCTAGTATTTCAATTCTGCTAGTTCCAAGTTTCATTCCATTTCGTTTCCAAATATTAGTCTTTTAATTTCATTCGATCTTCAAATTTCAGATTTTTTGACAAAGCATATTTTTACTTTCAGGTTTCTAACCAAAGTGGTTTAGGCAGGACGCTAAGGGGAAGGCTTGTCGTCTTTGGAACCCCCACTTTTTACCAGGTTTTTGAAAAAAATTTCAGAAAATAATTTATCACTGAATTAGGCATTATTCCAAGAAACACATATTTTATGAGTATTTCAGCTTTCTAGCCAAAGGGGGTTTTGCAGGAGGTAATTCCAAAAAGTTCATAATCAATGAATTAGTGCATTCTCCAGGGAACTCAAAATTTAAATTTAGGATTCCCACACAAAGGAGTTTGGCAGAAACCTCTCTGCTTTTTTTGTCTTTATATGGATATTACAACCGAGGGTCAGTTTGAGTCTGAAGTAAAATAGCATGCAAGTTCGTTCTGTCTCTTTCATGCTAGCGCCAATTGGAGACACCAATTGATGTTAAATCCTGCTACACCTGGTCACTCCCACGGAGGCTACGTTGTCCACCGACGCGTTATTTCTTAAATGCTTTATGAGATAGAGTGTCGTTTTCCATGCGAAAATTATGTCCCTTAATCATTAACCTTAATGCGTCTGACTATGTCTACATCAGCGTAAAGTACGTACAGCTCATGGTTCATTCTAATACGGAATTCATCATTAAAGTGAATAGGGCCGTAAATTTTATGGATAATTTTCCTCTTGAACACTGCCAGCAAAGACTTATGTGACTTTTTCATTGTCCATTGCGCACAAAACCAACGAGTAATCTCAGGGCTGCCTAGAGGAAGAGACCGCCTCTCACCTTAGCCGGTAACTAGCGGGTACTGATTGCCATTACCAGAGATTACCACGTGGAGGATACCACTGTTTTTCCAGTGATGGTGTCATCAAAAGTGATGACACGGATTGTAAACGACATTACCAAGTTAAAGTGATCGCCATGTTGCCCTGCGAGAATTAGTCCCCAATCGTGTCCGTAGGACTTTCAAAAATTCCTTCTTAGTGAATCTTTACGCAAGAGGAGCATCCTACCTATCAAATTTCAAGTTCAATTTGAAACAAATTTTGTGTAACTTGTGTGGTCTATTGGCAGAATTTTCCGATACTGTTTGGATTTGCTGGGAAGTTACACTTCTTTTTGTGCGCTCACACATATACAATTGCACCTACTTACTTTGTTTTTAGAGTTTTTATGTAGTTTTACATAAAAGTACGTTTTGGATAAAATGAGTGTCTGTAAATCTTTTAAGTTTTTCTGCGTGTGTTAGCTTTAAATGTGTCTATGTGTTTTTATGTATAAATGTCGTACTTTTTATGTCCATTACACAGGGCAACAAGAAATTTCAGCAGCAATATTTGCAATGCAAAAAGTAAGTTTAACATCAGTTGTATTAAAACGCTATAGTTTTGTGCAATGTAAGCTCGGTTTTTTATTTTATGATCTCTTGAAGTATCTGTTTCCCAGCAAAACCACTCATTACCAAATAATGGGTAAAGTAATGTATAGCCATAGGGGCCGATGGATTACTTTACACCTTACTTCATTGATGAATTTACAGTTTTACGGTTACTTATATGGTTACAAGAATGGAAAAAGTAATGTGTCTAAGAAATGATTTTTGAAAAAGAGGAATATTTATTTAAAAATAAAAATTATTACAAATATTTTATTTAAAAATTAAAAATAATGTGGTCAAGAAGGGAATCGAAGCAGGGATATCCAGTTGCCAGCCAAGACTTCTACCCACTGAGCTATCGACGCATGCACTCAGAAAAAAAAGTTAGTAGAAAAATTTGTAAACGGTTTTCAATCCCAATTTACTATTTTTGTACTGATTTTTAGTAAAAAAATTATTATTTAGCAAATCTTTTTGCTATTTACATTTTACAAATTACAGAATATCTACAAATTTTCGTTGCTAATTTCAGAAATCATTTTACAAATTTTTGAAAACCGATTTGCTAAAATTAGCAAAAAAAATTACTAATTTTAAAAAAGTCGATATTGATGAAAATGTTATTTCTAATAATTTAAACTTATACATACAAACTTAAATTGCCCTAAAATGTCACATAGGATTAAAAATGGGATCGGAAGTGAAGATACCGACTCATGTCAAAAAATAGGACATCCACTTAAAATAGCACTAAAATTTTTTTTTTAAAATCAGCCCTAACAACAATTTAAATTTCACCTTAAAGTAAAAAAAAAATTGACTAAAATATTTTTCAAAACAGAAATTACCAAATTAAAACAAAATGATAAATTCGTTTATGTTTTAAGAATTTTTAAGATTTTTAAGCCTTTGATTTTTGATGCTCGATGAAAAAAATAAATCTAAAACTTTGTACTAATATTAATAGTATTTAGTAATTTTTTTTTGCTGATTTTAGCAAACGGATTTTAAACTCCACTTTACAAAAAGTCTTCTAAAATTTAGTAGCGGCTACTAATTTCATTGTACTACACGTCAGCAGACATGTGTTGCTAAGATTAGCAAAAAATATCGCTGGGCTCAAATTAGCAGAATTTCGCGTAATAACAGCAAAATTTTCAGTTGCCATTACAGACTTTTTTTGGTGAGTGTATAGAATTTTATTGCCTTAAACTTAAATTAATTGTTGCGCTTCGTTTTTTCGCTAGTGTTATTAAAACAAACATACATTACCCTTTTGCTTACAAAAAAACACAAAGTAATGTAAATAAAAATAGATTTTCAAAAATATTTCAATTATTACTTTACATTTATAAATCATATATTACGTAATCAATAATGAGTAACTTATTACTTTAAGCTTGGAAAAAATGAAAAAGTAACGAGTTATCATTACAAGGTAACGCATGAGAATATCGCACCCATTGCAAAAGTTTTGCTGGGTTAGTTTAACTTTGCAAAACTCTGTAGGGTTTTGGGCGAAATAACGCCCAATTAAATAACACCCAAACAAAGAAATAAAATAATCCACACTGAAAAAAATCCAAATGAAGAAATAGAATTACTCTTAATGAAATTAAGTCTAATAGTAATGAAATAAGTCCCAACGAAAAAATTAAATAATACCCAAGTTGAAAAAAAATATAGCTAAAAGATAAAATGTAATAATCTCCAAATAGTTGATAAAGAAGAAATGCAATAGCTCTCAATGAAATAATCTCAACCAAACTGACGTGTCCAAAAAAAAAAAATTATTAATTTCATTGAGAGTTTATTTATAATGAATTGATCTTCAAATTCAAAGATGATAAAGATATCTTCAAATTTTATTTTTTTTTTGTTTTTGGCTGTTATGTCGTAGCGCCATAAACTATACGGCAAATAATATTTAAGAACTTTCACACAATTGAACATAATTTTGTGTAGGGTTATTTATTACCTTTTTCATTTGGGCCTTAGTGTACTTTCATTTCGCATTGGTATCATTATGCCTAACGGCAATGTCCCAAGATTTTGTTGCACAGTGTTATAGGTATAAGAGTCCTTGTTTTTGTTTTTCCGTATGTAAAAACTAAATGTGGTTGATTGCTAACACGTTTTCAAAATAATCACTCAAGTTGGTTTTGAATCATTTTTATGGTCGACCTATACTTTGAACCAATGGACAGTGTGTTTGTTGTATAGTAACAACAACTACACCATTTGTGTTTAAGTTTTGAAATTCTCTAGTTCTTTTAATACAATTTTAGTTTTCAAATTTGCATACTACTTTACATATATAAACTAATAGGTTTAAGTTTTTTCTTTTTGTTGTTTGTTGTTTTTCTTTCATTTTTATCTTCATGAAAGATGTTGTTAAAGTTTATGATGTTTTTATAAAAAAAAAAAATTAAATCATCTTCAAACTTTATGTGTCAAGAATTTGACCAAGCTTAAATTGAAAATGAAAAAATAATCTTAACATTTGCAGAAATTTAAATTCATAAAAAAATAACCACCATAACATAATAAACTTTTAGGAAAACAAACTTGTTGTTTAACAAAACACTCTCTTAAAAGGAAAACCATTTTTAGAAAGTTCGAAAAAATTAAAAACTAAAAAACTTTCGAAAACAAAAATGTTCCATCATACTCAAATAAAATCAATCAAATAACTTGAAATGGATTTAAGCAATAAAAACCTTCTGGCATGGAAAATCTAAATACTCATGAGATATATATAGTTATATTTTTTTTTTCTCTATAAATAATTTGGTTTCTTTCATGCGATTTCTTTTATATTTTAATAGTTTTTCTGTAATACGTTTACAGTGTCTTAAAATAGTAATAAAGTGTTTTTCCAAAATTCGACTGTTATAGAAAGCAGTTGTCCTAAGAAATTTTTCTTTAAAATTTTTTAAAGTTTATAGATTTGGCTTTACATTTCTCTTTTAGTTTGTATTCGAATTCAATACTGTGTTCAGTATAAACGTGTTATTGTTTTATGGACACTTATTCGATTTTTCTATTATATTCTTTTCTGGTAAAAGCCTGTGTTTACATTGTACTAAAGTTGAAAATGGAAAAACAAGATTTTGCATATAAAAAAAAGACAATACATATTGTTAAATTTTACTTTAGCCATTGATATGTATTTGTTTATTGGAATATTAGAAAAGAAAAGTTTAAGAAAAAAATTTAAATTGTTTTCCATTTTATTTTCTATTTTTGTTCAAAGTTTAAGTTATATTATTCTTGTTTTTTTAGATGTAGGTAAATATGTATAAATTGAAGAAACAAACAAAAGTTTTAATAAGTTTTTTTTTTCTTTTAATCTTAAATGGTCATTGGAATACCATTTACAAGTTTTTATGTTGAACTGTAATACAACTACTTTTCAGTTTTTTTTTTTAATCTAAGTATTATGTTTTTTATTTGATTTCAAATTATGATACAGGAAATTTCGAGAAAAAAGATTGACTAAATAAAAACTCTAATTATTATTTTTGAGGAAATAAATATAAAGATTTTTTTAGCCTTTTGTGTATGAGCACACCATGACGATGCCGCTCACGTAGTACAAAACGTTCTATTGGTTTTATATGGGCAGATTACAAAGGTTCGGCATCTTTTCTAATTGTTTTTTTTTTTGCAATTTCTTGCGATTTCAATTGATTTTCTTTGCAAATCCAATTAGTTTTAAGCAGATTTCACAATTGCATTTGAAAAAAGGTTTAAAAATCAGCGAATTTTGCTCAAATTTTTGGAAAAATCAGGGAAATTTGTTAATTTTGCCCTGTTTTCTCTCAGTTTCCGAACCTTTGTATTCTGTATAAAATTTTATTTGGCCGCTGTCGGCGTTGCAATCTCTATACTATTCTTACTCAATGGTATGAGTAAAAACAATATAAAATAATAATCATACGCACCCAAGTACTACTATTAGATATAAAAGTTATGTTCTAATTAATTATTAGATCATAACTTTAATTATTAAAAAATTTTAACAAGGTGTGCACCCAGCTTTTAAACTTCATTCGAGTACGTTGAATTCAATTAACCCAGAGAAAAAGTAAACGAATATTCACTATAAAAATTTTATAAATATTTATGGAATATTTAAAAAACTTCTCAATTATTAAATTTTACTACATTAATATGATAAAAAAAAAATAATATAAAATTTTTTGCGTGTTTTAAAATGTTTCTAAAACACTCTGACACGTTACACTGCCCAAAATTTATGAAATATTTCATCTTAATAATGAAGTTCTTGTTAAAATGATTTCCAAAGTTAGCCATTACTTTCGCGATATTTGAGATTAAAAATTTTATCCAGAAACGCGAAATTTTAATACAGTTTTTACAATTTAAAATTCGACAATGATTTTTAAAAAACATTTCCGCTTTGGTTGATTTTAACTAATAACAAGTAAATAAAAATTATAGTCGGTAAAGTCCGACCAAGAGAGCCCAACACAATAGTTTGATTGGGTAACATTTCGGTATGAAGACTCAAAATTTAAAAGACACAGATAAGTAAGATGGATTTCCATCCATTTTAGGTGATTTTTCACAGTGGGAATTTTTAGGGATTTTTGATAACCGGGAAGGGTAAAATAGATTTGTTCATATAGACGATAGGGATAGCATCGGTAGGTTATGAAGATGGATTTTTATCCATCTGGTGCAATATCGGTGGGTGGGTATTTAAGGGATTATCCAAAATCCGGCAATTGATAACCAAATATATTTTTTTTATTTATTTATTTATTTATTTACTTATTAAAAATTAACGTATAATTAAATTTAGATGAGCAATAGCGACTTCAAATATAATGCGATTAGATCAATAAGTGTTTTTGTTGTTTTAAATGGAATTATATATGTTAGTAGATTTCAAATATTTAATGATTGCTGTTATGTTTTCATCGGTGGGATCCGCAAGAAGTTTTATTGGATCGTTATTTCCAAAGAATTACGTCCTTTGAGTAATAAAATAGGGACATTCTGAAAGGAGATGTGAAGGATTAGTGGGTAGGAGAAGTTGCAATTACCTGGGTATATGTTTGTGAGTTTTAATAGGCACCCATGTGTAATTTGTGTATGTCCCAAACGGAGCCTTGTGATTTTGATATGATCTAGTCTATATGTTTTTGACTTTATGTGGATGTTCCTGACGATTCAATCAGATGTCATTTGGTATGTGTTATCGTTTTGTCTGTAGTTACACTTTTTCTGTGTATTCTCCATGTTTTTCTGTGTATTCTTCATGTTTTTCTGCGTATTCTCCATGTTTACTTAAATTTAAAAATAAGGAAAAAAATTTTTTATTTGAAAAAACTTTTCCTATGATCTCGAATCAAACTAAAAATACATTTTCATACATATAAGTATTAAAAACATCAACTTTAAAATATAAACTTCACTATTAAAATATATCTTGGCACGGTTAAAAGAATTGTTTAAACATATGTAAAAACAATTTTAAAAAACACATGTCTTTAATATTAGCTAATAGCTAATTTGGACATACGGTAAACAAAGGAGAATATAAATAACACAAAAATAGGTAGTAATTTTAATCTATACTCAATAACAAAAATCAACTGTATGTAAGCATAAAATAGCTTTTTGCGTTGATTTGTGAGTTAAATAAAGATATTCACAATTGGTATTTTGACACAAAAAATGTTGATGAAAGTCGTAGCTGACCAGAAAATTCATTCCATTCGGCTGGTGTCTAATAACTTTTTTTATGTATTCTCCATGTTTACTCAAATTAATAAATAAGGAAAAATTTTTCATTTGAAAAAACTTTTCCTATGATCTCGAATCAAACTAAAAATACATTTTAATACATATAAATGTTATATATCTAGATATATCTATGGGATTTTAGTTTTCTGTTGTAATTAAAGGTGCTCTCTAAGAGCATTTGGCTACTTTATCCGCGTACTCATTTCCTGCGTTCTTTTGATTAAGATATTTCGAATTCGGAAAGTGTAGATATTGTTGTGGGAAATATTAGATATAAATTTAAGAGATGAAAGTGAATTTGTGCACACTACATAATTATCTCTTTTGTTTACAATATATCCAAATAGCTTTATCTTTAGCGACTAATTCTGCAGTGAGTATTGAACTATGTTGTGGTAAGTTTCATAAGTAGATGATGTTATTTTCAGTTGTGATACTATACCCGACATTGGTAACATTTCTGGAACCATCTGTGTATATAAAGTTATGGTTATTTAATTGTTGTTGCAAATTTTTGAAGAGAGTGTAGAATTGGAGATGGTTTTGGTTGTTTTTAGTGAATTTATGTAGAGATAATTCAGTGCTGTCACTTTTGAAGAGACATGGAGGAAGATTTTTAATTTTAGATTGCCGTAATTTGATTGGAATATTGAGTTTATCGCAATTATGTTTTATTCTGTTCATAGTTGACAAAATTCTGGGTGTTCTTTTTGCTTCTTTTAATTATACCCTTCACCATAGGTGGAAGGGTATATATAAGTTTGTCATTCCGTTTGTAATTTCTACAATATTGATCTTAGACCCTATAAAGTATATATATTCTGGGTCCTTATGAAGAGCGAAGTTGATTTAACGATGTCCGTCTGTCCGTCTGTCCGTCTGTGTGTTGAAATGGGTTTTCCGAAGAACCCAGACATGATGAGGACTTGATTCTTTTTTATTTCTGTTACATGTGATCCATTTCTGTTTGCTATTAAAAATCAGACAGATCGGTTAATAAATGGCTGAGATATTAGCAAAAAACCAGGACTACCTCTAATTTTTCCAGTAAAATCCCTTTGTTTAATATGTATGTAGAATTTTGAGCATAACAACACATCCATGTGTTAAAATTCTTTTCTTTCATCTCCACCTTTTATACACAAACAACACACATACAAAGATTTGTCATTTAAATAGCTCAGTTGTCTAGACGCTGTGTCACAAATACTTTTTTTTTCTCTAAGGCCGTGGGGTTCGAGGTTCAAATCTCGGTGAGGTCAATTCAATTTTTTTTTTGTACATTTTTTTTTTATTATTTTCTTAAGACTTTTTTTTTTGCTTATTTTTGTTTTTTTTTAACATTTAATAATTAATTTATATAAAATTTTATATTAATAATTAAAATTCTTTTCTTTCATCTCCACCTTTTATACACAAACAACACACATATAAAGATTTTTCATTTAAATAAAAACTAAACAAATCTCTAATGAACGAAGACTTTTATATATGTACCTCTATTGACGATGATTTTGTGTGAGCTTCAATAGCTCGAGGTTCAAATCTCGGTCAGGTCAATTCACTTTTTTTTTTGTACATTTTTTTTTATTATTTTCTTAAGACTTTTTTTTTTTGCTTATTTTTGGTTTTTTTTAACATTTAATAATTAATTTATATAAAATTTTATATTAATAATTAAATAATCCATAAATAGGCTAAAAACATCAACATTTTTATAAAAACCCTCTGATACAAACAAAATACAAACGTTTTTATACCTTTCACCACAGGTGGAAGGGTCGCGGGTTCGTTAAGATTTTTTTTTGTTTATTTTTTGTTTTTTTTTACATTTAATAATTAATTTAAATAAAATTTAATATTAATAATTAAATAATCCATAAATAGGCTAAAAACATCAAAATTTGTATAAAAACCCTCTGATACAAACAAAATACAAACGGTTTTATTTCTATTTTTTGCTCCGATTTAAAAGAATTTATAAAAAGATTTTTAAACCATTTTATTTCTCACATATTAAGAAAATTGTATACATAATTTACCTTTGAGTGCAGCTATTTTAGGTCATAACTTATAATAATTTATAAAAAAAAATTATAAACTATTTTCCTTCAAATTTTTAAAATTAAGCTTAAGAAATTACAAATATTTCTAATAAAAAAGCGAAATAAAATCCTTAATGCAAATTTGCCAGCTAAATCAAACTATTTTGTAGAAATAAAACACATGCAGTTCTAGTGATTTCTTTCAACGATTTGTTGAAATTCTTTTCTTTCACCTCTTAACCTTTTATACACAAACAACAAACACTATTCTAGAGCTGTATTATGACCTATGGATACGTCTTATATAGCAAAAGATCGAAAATCTTTAGTATAACATATTTGCCGAAAAACTCGGAAATATCGGTTCAGATACAAAAAAGTTATGCCCAAAACATACATTTTTTTAAAATACATATTTTCTGGAACCATAAATCTTCCCGAGTCCAAGTTTTATCTCCAAACTAAATGGTTAATTTTCTCTTAAAGGCGTCCTTATATAAATCTGTCCATTTCATATATGTCCATATATAAACTTCAGTTTTTTCCCAACCATGGTGAAGGGTGTATAAGATTCGGCATAGCCGAATTTAGCCGCTCTTACTTGTTTCACCATAATTTTGTTAAGTGGGTATTTTTTGTCCAAGAATGCTCGGTATAGTTGTGTTGTTACGATGTCCCTTTGGCTTTCAGGTGGTAAAATATTAGCTTTGGCGTACAGGTTTTTTGCACGAGTGGTGCGAAAAGCTCCTAACGAGAATCTGACGGCAGAGTTAATTTGCTTATTTAGTTTTCCAACTAGAGATTTTGGAGCATATCCGTATATGGGAAGGCCATAATTAATTTTGATTAAAATGAGAGCTTTGGCGATTCGAATTAAAGTTATAGTGCTGCAATTAAATTTGGGACTGGACAGACATTTTATGATATTTAGTTGTTGATTAAGAGATTTTACCAGGTTATTGATATGTTCGAACCAACTATATCTTTTGTTTATATGAAGACCTAATAAGCGTATATTTTCAATTAGCTGTATTTTGTCAGATATGATTACAAAGTTACAGTTTCTTTTCCGACATATGTGCACTTAAAAAAGTTTGTAAGTTAAAATAACTGAAAATATCCTTTAAAAGAAATGATATTTCATTTAAACCCCGGTCTACTTAATTTTCATTTAAATTAAATGTCATTTGTTATTTATTTTTAAATGTTGATTAATCAACTGACACATCCGTAAGAAACAAATGATATAATCAGTTAAAATAAATGTCAAAATTTTAGCTACCAATCCTTAAAAAATAACTGTTTTTTTCATTTATTTGAAATTATTTCCGTTTTTGTATTTTTTGTATAATACAAAATGTATGTATGCATGTGAAGCTATAAACACTTTTTGTGTGAATGTATTTGTATATGTATGTGTGTTTATGAAGTTCTTGTAAATTGTATTGAAAAATTTTGTATATATACAACCAATTTAAATAAAAAAACAAATTGAAATTTTGTGAATATTTTTTTTTTGAAACAGACAGCAAACAAAATTTAAATTTATAATAACTGTTACGGACACAAATAAACCACAAGTTTCCGTTTTGTGGGTAAATTTTTATTAAATTTCAAACAAATGAAAAAAATAAATGAAACTGAAAAAAAAATGGTAAATGATAGTAAATTATTTCGAATAAATGTATAAAAAAGTTAATATAGATATTTCTTTGAAAAATAAATGTATGTTCCTTTATTTTTAAATGAAACGGAAAACTTTTTTATTAAACTACAAACAGTTAACTACATAATATTCTGAGTGTGGATAATCAAATTTGTTCCAGTGGATTAGGGAAATTCTTATAATAGTTGTAGGAGTGGCAGAACTACTTTCCTCAAGTTGGGAGTTGTGTGATGCAGTTTCGTTTCCAGCTAGGGTTTCGCTCAGTCTGTTCAGTTCGTCAAAGGTCTGTTTTCTTTAAAATAAAAACACCATGTCTTTTATCGGTTTACTTAAAGCATCTATATATTTATAAGCTACCAAATATTTCGGTTCTGATAACAGAAAACTAATTGAGACATGAGTAATTTAAATGTGACAACAGAATTTCGGTTGCCTCAATAACAATTTGGTATTCACAGGTTGCTGCAACTGAACCATTCGATTCACAACAAATTCGTTAAGTTTAAGGGAGTTAGTTTTTCATCTAACCAGCATAAAGAGGGATTATATCCGTTAATAGCAGGATTCACATCCACCAGAGAGGAGAATTCAGACAGTGTCTAGAGAAGAGGCTCGCGGTTACACAACCAGGACGAAAAGGTTTGATATTAATTCAAAAAAGGTTTAGAGTTGTATAAGCATCGGCCAACCTTAGATTTTCATCTTACAGTTGGATATACATCCGACAAGGTTTCGGGCAGGAGGCTAAAGGGCTAACTATATTATACTTTTGCTAACTTAAGCTACTGTCAAAAATTAACGAAAAGTCTGTCAAATGCTTAATCAACTTATTGAAGACTTTTGGGTGGCTACAATGTACTTTTTAAACTTAAATACTTACTACACTTAGTTGCAAATATTTGTACTTTTGTAAAAACTATTTTCTTCTTATATTTCCAAAATATATGTATCTTTTCGAAAAATATTATTTAATGTGTTCAATTTACAAATATTTTACAATTAACAAGTAAATCTATATTAATTTTAAATAATTAAAAGAAACAAATGAAATCATAAATAAAAAAGTACTAAAAAATGCAACAGTGCTTGCATCTCAATCGAAAAACAAATACAAAACCCACCCCTTTTGTTATACATGCATGTTTGTTTTTTAAAATTGCAATTACATTTTCTATAAAAATATTTTCCGCGTACATTGCAATTTGTTTTTTTTTTCATAAACAGTTTTTCTAAAATCACATGATTCCTTAAGTAAAGTGCGGTCAGTTTCGCTGTTTGCTTAAGCAAATGACACTTGACGAAACTTAACGAAAAGTTTGTAAAGTACAATATAGTCATACACATTTGATTACATGTATTCGCACATTTGCTTAAGCTAGCAAAAGTATAATATAGTTAGCTCTTAAGACTTTTGAACTTCACGATCAGAGAAGCAGCAAAGCGGATAATCCGAATCAAATTGTTTAAAAGGTCGGATAGTAAAGTTTTTAAATTTGGTAGCATGATTTATATATCCGTGGTTTTGTGTGTTTAAATATCTTTTTAGACCAATTCAGATAGGATATTTATATGACAGTGATATCGGAAATGGACAAATTGGAACCGTAATTTAAAGAGTTTTCGTACTTGATCTAAAGGAAGCCTATATACAAAGAGAAAAAGTCATAGTTAAAGAAATTATTTTATCAAACTCGTATTTAAATTAAAATTCCATTTTCTTTAGAACTTTTATAACTTAAGTATGCATCGTATTAAAGTAAATATGACTTTTAGACTTTTTAACATCACGCAGAGAAAAAACATGGTTGGGACAATCATATTCGAAGAGCATCATAAATTTTTTGGTTTATGATTGTGCCAATCATAGTGATACTATATTATGGTTATCATATAATGATAATAAAATAACTATAATTTCACCATAATATGGTCCCTACAGTTATAATATGATTCAAAAAATACCATATTATGATTCTAAATAAACATATTATCATAATATGATCGCATGTAATCATAGTATACTCAAAATGTTATCATATTATGGTCCCCGTAGCTATATTATGATTCCTGGATTATCATTATATGATCGCTACAATAATATATATCATCCTTTATATTATATTACGATTATTAATATACATAATATGATTCTCTCATATCATATTATGGCGCATTAATAAGCATATTATGATTCTCATATATATATTATAAATATAAAATCCCAGCATTTAACAATATATGATTGTTTTTTTAAGAAATGTTGTAGTAAAAACAAACTGACTGAACTGATAAAATATTGGTTTTAATGAAAACAAGACAATATTATGACTGTAAATGTCAAAGTCATGTTTTAATTCATGTATAATTATTTATTGATTGTTACCAGCATTTTATGGTTGCATAATTGTCATATTTTTTTTCATAGTCAGAGTTTTTGTTACCACAATATGGTTACAGCCAATTATGTTATGATATAGAAGGTCTCATGCAACAAGCACAATATCTTATTTGTGATTATGTCGCAAACATGTTTTTTCTCTGCGTGTTTGCAAAAATAAATATAAACATATATGAATTAAAAGAAAATCACAAACGTTGTTTGATTTCAAAGTTGATTCTATTTACTTTTAAGTTGTTATTACTTGTTTAAAAAAAATTCTAAAGTCTATGGCAAATTTCATCTTAGTAATTTTTTATTTTCCACCTGTAAACTGATAACGAGAGTTAAATGGACTAACGGACGAATGGAGGAAAATACTGTGTTGAATAGTATACTACGAGATAAGTTGGGTCTAGGTTATATATTTTTAGTACCCTGCGGGAAAAAAGGGGTTAGTTGGGAATTGGGATCTGTCCCGGGATAGGTAAAAACTGAACCGGTTCCGAAAAAACATATCACGAGACAGGTGAAAAGATCACCGGTTCCTAAAGTACCTATCACGTGATCAGCTTAAAAGTAACGACTTGTCCTTTTAGACCAGTCCTGTGACATGTCACTGAGGGGAATTGACCCCCTCCTAGGACAAGCCCATGGTAAAGTGATCGGTCCCGTGTCCGGTCCATATTACAATGAACCGGTCATGTGACGTGTCCTGGGATAGGTCCTTTTCCCGCAGGGTAGTTACAGACATCAGCACAAACTTATTATATGCTATCTAGGTAGTGGTGTAGAATATAAAACAATGGAAATGTATGATATAATTCACTTTTGGTACAATTAAAGATCGAAAAATTACTGTTTTTAATAATGTTTGGTACCTACTTGAAATTTTGCGGCTGTAATTTTATATTATAATAGTATTTATCAAGTTCCCAGTAAAGCTATTTATTTTTTAATACTTAAAATTGATCAAAAGAAATTACCTGTGTTGATTGTGCGTAAAAATACATAAAGAAAAAAAAATTGCGTACTTTAATCTACAGTGTGATAAAAAAAAAGAATATTTTGTATACGTTAAAACTGAATTTTTATTATACAAATGTAGCATATTTTTTAAAGTAGTTTATATTTTTATATCCAAAACTTTAAAAAGATAAATACAGTCCGTTGCATATAGATATATGGCACTTGTATGAAGCTATAACTTGAATATAAAAAATAAAAATTAATAAATCCTTGTACCCCAACAAGTTTTTTTTTTTAATTTCATTTTATAAAATGGTCCATATCTCAAAAATCTTGAGAGCACCTTGTGAACTTCTTTAATATTTTTACTTTAAAATCTTTTCAATAAATATTTAAAATGAAAATAAAACATTTTAAAACAAAATACAATTACATTACTTTTAAAAACGTAAGAGTATTTATTTTACTTAAAACATATTTATTTTATTACGCGTTAATAATTCTATACAATTTCAACACCTTTTGTAATTTATTCTTATGTTTTTCTTGTTGTCTACAGATGTTATTAAATTTCTTGTATGTGTCTGTCCTTTTTTTTTTTAAAAAATCTGAAGTAAAATAAATGTTTGTTCTTTGTTAACACCTTGAACACAATTTTAGACACGTGTAGACTGAATTCAAAAGAAAAATTAAAATAAAATTTATTTTCCAGTCACGCATATTAAGGGTCAAAAAAAGAATAAGAATAATTTGAAGAAAAATATTCAAAACTAACAATCCAAGACGAATTATCGAAATACTACATTACATATATTATTATTTAAATTAAATTAACGAGAAACTTTTATTAATAAAATCTAAAAATCACATTCTTTAATACTTTTATTTTTAATAAAGTAAGATATTTTATAGTATTATTTGTACAATTTTTGTAATATCAGATACCAAAACATAGTCGTTATTTAAGGAAAATAAAAAGTTGTATTGTAAATTTGGATAAAAGTATAGAGAAAGTTTAGCTGCATAATTTTCAATAGTTGAAAAAAGTTCACTATTAGATTAGTAGTGGTTTTAAATTTAAGCTAAGGGGAGATCAAGAGTTCAAAAATGACATATTGTATCTTTTTGTAAAGTTAGGGATAAATCGAGCATAAATTTGTATTATAAAAATTAAAATTTATTGATGCATTTATAGAAAATGGAATTGTTCTCACTAGTTTCTTTGAGAATTAATAATGGCGGCAACACAACTAAAATTTGGCATGTGTTGTGGTTGCGGATGACTCCTGGTTCCTTGTGATCAATGGTGAACGCAGTCCAGCTTGGGCTACAAATATTCTAAATACACTCACTTTCTTTTTTTAAATTTAAAAGATTTTGTTTTGTTTTAATTTTAGTTCAGGTTTTATTTTCAACTGTTTTCTTTACAATTTTAAACTATATTTAATTTCTTTCAAGGTTTTTCTTCAATTTAATTTTAATATCAATTTAATTTATAATGTTCTTCAATTTTAGTTTACCGTTTCACTTTTTCTTTGTTTTTGCTTTCTTATTTTTTGCATACTTAATGCAGCCGGTTGCTGTGGCTCTTATTCAGTTAGTGGGGAGACAAGTGCAGTAAAGAAAACAAAAGAGCTACATTCCCACTAGCTGAATAAGGATGCCACACTGTTGTACGTACCAGGCGGCGGGCTCGCGCCGTTGCCCAACAACATTTGCCGCGTGAACAGCATGCAAATATAGAATTTTCATATAAAATGTTAAAAAATCTTAAAAAAAACAGTTTTGAAAACATACAGCATTACTACAAAAAAGTTAAACATAAAATTCTATCACAAATCAGGAAACTCATCCTTCTAATTATTTCGTTGATTTTTTTAAAAATGGGATAGAGGAGAGATGAAATGTCGTAAAAGGTAAAGGGCTTACATATAGCAACACTAAAATTGTGTGAGATGATAAATTTTAGAACATTTGTTTCCCGCCATTTGACGGAGTGTTGGCGAGATTGTTGAAACTTTTTTGTTCGACGCCCTTTATGTTATTTTACTTCGGTATGGTTAAGTGCTGTGGGAGCAACAATAGAGAGCGTTGCGACATGTCTGAGGGATAGAAAATTCACACGTAAATATTATTTTTCTAAATAGTTGTTGCCGCAATCTGAGTAACTGCGCTAACCAATAAAACCTCGTATACCCTCGTCAGATTGTAAAAAATATGACCATAAATTTAAAATATTCTTTTTCAAACTTCATTGGCCCTTAAAATATTAATTATTTATTTCACTGAAAATACACTTTATAGTAACATTTTCAAGTAACGCACTAAAAATAGGCGTTGGTTCAAAAGGGAAAAAGTGGCATCATAACGTCCCAAATCACATTGGATAGCAATCTGAATATAAATGGACAAGTGGAATCAAAACACTAAAATTGGAAACGAAATGAAATGGAACAGAGAAAAAGTAAAATCGGGACACCCTATAAGGTGAACGGAATGGAGTGGAATGGGGAACAAGTACATTGTAAACAATAGGGAAGTGGAACAAAATGGCATGCAACGAAGAACAAGTGGAATTGAATTCCTGGTCAAGGGGGACGAATTGTAATTGGACAGTGAACAGAAGAATTAAAATACTAGACGAGGGTAACGAAAATGAATCAAACGGCGAATCAGTGGAATTGAAACACTAAAGACAAGGAAGTAAATGAAATGGAAATTCAAGTTCTCTGGAGTACTTACTAAGCCAAAAAAAGAAACGATACTTCTTAAAATTTGAAATAGTATCGTGGGAAAGTTTTCGTTAAAAAGGAAAGAACTGCGCCCTTAATCAACCATCACAGACAGATGGAGCTAGCATTTTGAATTTTTTAGGCTACTATTCCGATGTAGACATCCAGCAAGACCAGGGCTCTGAAATTTTTACGCAAAGGAAAAATTTTGCTAGAAAATTGAATTTAAAAATATGTCTCCTGGCCGCTTAAGCTAATTTAGATACCTTTAAGATAAAGTAAGGGTTAAAGTGAGAAAAAATGTTTTATTAATCACACTGAATGCCTGGATTGTTTTCCAAAAGTGTAGAAAGTACACCAGGATTCTCTGTTCTGTTTTCTTGTACCGCAACTTCCAGTTTTTGACCTCTCGGAAATCCTATCACAATTCAATTCTGTAACTCGTCTAAGATCTTCTGTTAGTTGGTCCTGCGATGACCATTCACCAGTTACATTTAGCTGAAGCATAGCCAAAGTGAACTTATATTTTAGCCGAATCTCAATAGATTCTGTCAAAAAAATTTTCTCCAATGCCCTAGTGGATGTGATTCTGATGGCTGGTAACATAGGCGCTGTATGCCTAGGTAACATAGGCGCTGTATGCCTAGGTAACGTAGGCGCTGTATATTCTAAAGTGGCGTGATATTGTACTTTCTTTAAAATTATGTCTACCAACTACTGCCGCGTAAGTCAATATATCTCTGACAATGCTTGTGTAGTACGTTAATTTCGTATCTGAAGCCCATTTGAAGTTTACAGATCTTCTACATGAGGCCCACACTCGTTGGGTCTTAGCTATCTTGCTCGCGATATTTTGTATCCAATATAATTTCTTGTCAAGATTTACTCCTAGATATTTCACCGTTCCGAAGACACTAATGGTTTTTGCCTATTAAACGAGGCTCATTATAACTAATAATAATCGGATATGTCAAATTCCTCTGGGTTCACATTAAATCCCCGCGGCCTAATACTGAATTCTTTAAAACTAATTTCCCCTAAGAGAAGCGCCCCATCGTATATATATTAGACAGGTTGGAAACCCTCTTTGGCTAAAATGCTTAGGAAAACTGTTCATGGTGATCACCAGAGAAGACAAATTTGCCATTTTTATTTAATAATTTTAGTTTTTTCCTGATTTTTTTTCCAGTTTTAGCTTTATGGGGTTATTCTATAACTACAAGAAAATTTGCCACTTTCAAATATTTAACTCTGATATATTTATCACAGGCTTAGTCACTAATATAAAAATTATATTTGGGTAAATTTTTGTATAGACCTTTAGGAAAATTTAACATTATGTGACTTCTCCTATCCTAAGTATGGTACAGTCGCATATTCCGATGTGACATATAGTTAACAGAATAACCCCATTTTTCTTAATATTTTTTAGCATAAAATTCCTTTTTTTAAATTTCCTATATTGATTACCAATATAAGTGGTGAAACAATGGCGCGCTGTGGAGTTCCGCGGAATACACTATCTGTAATATTGATGCCGTTGAGCTGGCAGTTTATCCATCGGTTGCCTAGTATATCACCGATCCAGCCTACAAGAGTCCGGTCAATGTCAAACTGGTCTGGTGATCGGATTAGCTTTTCGATAGAAACTTTATTTATTTATTATTCTTATTAGGGGAAAAGTGAAAGGTTGTTGTTTTGCATGTTAATTGTATGTATTAAACTGTAATAAAATTCGAATAGGGTTTTGTGTATACATGCTTTTTCCCTTAACGTTTTTAATATTAAGTAAAGCCCTCGAAAAGCTAAGCTGTTTAACTTAGATAAATTTAAATCAACTTGTTACAGACAACATGAAAAAATTAATATACCACCGAGCCCATAAAATAAAACTGAATATAAAATATGTTTATGTAATATTACTCGTACTAAGAAAATGACAAACATTTCAAAAAAAAATTTTTTTCAATTCATATGAAGAAGATAAAATGCAAACATTTTCTTAAGGAAAATTATAAATAAAGGATCCCAGCTAGATGGGAGATGGAATATGAAAACACAAATTGTAAGAACCTACACTTTGCTAAATGAACACATTATTTTAATATGAGATTGTTATTGGCGCTAAGTGGTTACCTAAAGCTTACGAGTATAGACACAAATATATCATTTCCAGGAAGGTACTGATATAAGTAGTTGTATGTAATATTTATATCACTAGTAAGCAATATGGACTAAAAGAAATAGGAAAGAGTGGGGTGAATTGGTTATCGATTTTTGTAGCTCTGAAGGAGCAGCAACCATAATATATTCCATTATTCGTAGGTTTTAAAGTAAAACAGATGATAAAAGATAACCATTGGCAAAATTTTGTTAGGGAACTAATTAAAATTTTAATAAATTGTGAATATTTAATAAACAACACTTTCTATTCAATTAATGCACGTTTAAAAATGGTCACTAGAAAAAGTTAATTCTAATAAAACATTTTAATTTGTTTGATTTATAAGAAAATCAAGATATTCATAATATTTTTACTTTGGCAAGCTAAATTATAATTTTTTACATAAGTTTTTTGTTGTTTTTCCCATGAGAAAACAATAATTGGATTGTTTTGTTTTTATTCAATATCATTTATTTTATATAATAATTTAAAAATAACAAACAACAAAAACTCTCAACGCGTTCAAACAATTTATCATATTATAGTAGTTTGTATGGGAACTTTTTTTTTTTAAATCATATTGCTGATTTTATACAAACAGTAAAACTTCCTTAAAATTAAAATTATAACAAAGTGAAATATTAAATGAAGCTAAAATTGAAATTTAATTTCCTTATGCCTGCTGGCTTAACTTAAAATAACCAGAACTCAGTTTTTAGTAATAACAATTGATAAGAATGTCCAATTTGTAAGATTATTATTATTATTTTTTTTTTTTTTGAAAAATTACCCACCCTTAAAGGTTTTTTATTTAATTTTTTTAAATAGAGTTGCGACTGTACCATTCAAAAGTATAAGTTTATAATATAAAATCTTTAAATAATGTACATTGACCAGCTCTGACAGTTTGCCTCTAATAGGAAGTTGTCCGCAATTGACAGTGTCCATCATTGTAAGCTTCGACTATTTAAATTTTTAATATTTTTTATGTAACACAATCAGTGTGTTTTTGTTTTTTTTTTTTTAATTTTTCGTTTTGTCTTATTTTCCTTCATCCGTGTCCTGGTATTGTTGTGTCCTGTTAAATATTTTTGTTATTTTGTATGAATTTTAATTTTATTTTTTTGTAATTTATTTCTGTTTGCTATGTACATTTTGCTTGTTATATTGATTTCAATAATTGCCAAATGAAACATGTCATGAATAGCAAAACAGCTAGAGAACAAAAATATTTACATATATATTTGTATTCTCTACTACACCATTTAAGAAGTTATATAAAAATTATCAAATGGTTTGTAGCAAAGGTATATTCTAACATTAGAAGTATTTCAAGCTAAACTAACCGATTTACCACAACTTATGTGATTAAATGGGGGAAAAAATTCACATTTTTTAAGTATCTACTTTTTTAAAATTTGAATTAAAACCATCATAGGCTCTATTTTCCCCTTATTGCTCAAACCAGCAGAAACTCCAAAAAATGACGTTTCAGTAGATGCCTAACTCCACAGATTAGTGTTGGGTGATTATGGGACATTTTAAACACTTTATTGTCTTAATCCATTTTATGGTCTTAAGCCGAACTATAACCCATCACACAACAATAATAAAGATCAACTATAAAACTTTTTAACATTGCTACATTTTTTAAAAATTTTAGACCTTAACTACCATTTTTATCACATTTCTGTGGAAAATCATTTAATTGCGCTATTAGAGAATAAGTTAACTATCCAGGTCTCCAAGACGAAGAATTTTATTATTTTCAACCCTAATTTTTACCACGTTCCTACACTCAGAAAAAAAAAATTAGTAGAAAAATTTGTAAACAGTTTTCAATACCATTTAACTTTTTTTTTACTGATTTTTAGTAAAAATATTATTTGGCAATTTTTTTTTGTTATTTACGTTATACAAATTACAGAGTTTTTACAGAATATTTACAAATTCTTGTTTCTAATTTCAGAAATCATTTTACAAATTTTGATAACCGATATTAAAGGAAATGTTATTTCTAATTAAAACTTACACTTACAAACTTAAATTGCTTTAAAATGTTACATAGATAAAAAAGGGATCGGAAGTGAATATACCGACTCATGTCTGAAAATATGACAAACACTTAAAATAGCCCTAAAAAGTTTTTTTAGTTATAAAAATCAGCCCTAAAAACAACTACAATTTGACCTTAAAAGAAAAAAAAAATTGACTAAAATATTTCAAAACAGAAATTACCAAATAAAAACAAAATGACTAATTCGTTTATGTTTTAATAATTTTTAAGCCTTTGATTTTGTTTTTATACCTTCCACCATATATGGTGAGGGTATATATCAGTTTGTCATTCCATTTGTAACATGCCGAAATTTAGGTCTAAGACCCCATAAAGTATATATATTCGTGATCCTTATGGAATTTTAAGTCGATTTAGCGATGTCCGTCTGTCTGTCTATCTGTCTGTCTGTTGAAATGGATATCATGACACGAAGACGCTAGCCGGGGTGCCTATTTTTACCCAGATTATTGTACATCCTCCCGAGCAGTTTGGTATTGAAAATGAGCAAAATCGGTCCAGCGGTTAAAAAGTTATGGGTGAAAATACCTCTAAATTTTCCATACAAATTGATGTATTTTAGTAAAATTTCATGGTTGCGACTGGTATATAATATATTTTCTCATATTTTTTCACCAATCGCTTAAAAATTAATAATATTTAGTACACCTCAAACATTTTTGACCTCAAAAAATTTTTTCACCACTAAAATTTTTTTTCACCACAAAAAATTTTTTTACCTTGAAAAATTTATTCACCTCAAAATTTTTTTCACGTAAAAAAATTCGTTTCCGCATCCAAGTTTTTCACCTCAAAAAATTTTACTTCACAAGTTTTTTACATTGTTTGTATCAAAAACAATATAGAACATTGGTGGAGGGTATTCAAAGATTCGGCACAGCCGAATTTAAGCCTTTTTTACTTGTTAATTTTGTATTAAAAATATTTTTTGAAAAAATAAATAAAATAAAAAAATGTTGATGCTCGATAAAAAAAATTAAATTTGTTTTAATATTAATAATATTTAGAATTTTTTTTTTGCTGACTTAAGCAAACAGATTTTAAATTCCACTTCACAAAAAGTATACTAAAATTTAGTAGCTGCTACTAATTTTTCTACAAATTTCATTGTACTACACGTCAGCAGACATGTGTTGCTAAGATTAGCAAAAATTTCGGCTGGGCTCAAATTAGCAAAATTTCCCGTAATAACAGCAAAATTTTTAGTTGCCATTACAGACTTTTTTTGGTGAGTGTATCGCAAATTCCAAAAAGTACCTCATCAGTGAATTTGCCTATGCATTAGAACACATATATTTTAAGTTTTGGGATTTGAGTACGCCGTTTAGGGAACAAGTCTTTCCCTTTTTTACTGCGGGCCTGGTGAAAATTCTAAAAGGTAACTTATCAGTGAATTAGCTAATACTCCGCAAAAGATATATTTCAAATTTGTAATTTTAAGCCCAATGAGTTTGGTTAGTATGTTTATCAGAGGCAAAAAGGAATTTTTCCCTATTCGATGATTAGGTTTGATTAATTTTTAGATTTTAAATTTCATTAGCATTAAAAATGCACCAATAAAAAAAACTAATCACCATTGAAAGATCTGATTTTTAAGAAAACATAAAATGGAAAAAAACACCAGGGACTGAAACCCTAAAAAGAATGGGTTCAGGTTCGGGTTAATCGAAATAAAAATTTTAGGTTCGGTTCGGTTGAGGGTTCGGCTTCGGGTTCAAAATTTATAAAAGTATAAATGTTTTATTAATAGGAAATTTATTTATTATTCAAAGAAATTTTCGTTTAATTTTATAATAAATATATATTTTTTAAATTTTCTTTTTTTAAATTTGTTCGTTCCTTCTTCTGAGGAACAATA
This sequence comes from Eustalomyia histrio, assembly GCA_949748255.1. Taxonomy (NCBI): domain Eukaryota; kingdom Metazoa; phylum Arthropoda; class Insecta; order Diptera; family Anthomyiidae; genus Eustalomyia; species Eustalomyia histrio. The sequence continues at coordinate 27,395,137 of OX456526.1, read as the reverse complement.
TTTTGATTCTCTCAAAACTTTCTCTTCTTTTTCCATTTGCAAATTTTTGAAAATTTCAATTGTTTGAAAAAAATATGTTTTTAAGCATTTTTAATACCTTCGGGACTTAGCATTCACTTAAATCTGCTATGCAGATATAATGCTGCAATCAAACGTGGATTAATAATAAAGTGGATTTCTCTTTTTATCATATTTAAATATAATTCTTATGAAAATGATTTTGTTTTGTCATCTTTTCTTAGCTCTAATTTAAATCTAAGCCGGACTCTATAAAAATCACCTAAAGCCATCTGTTCTTTTTATAGTTTTAGCGTAAATTTTTTAACAGGTGCGAAAACTTCTACGTATTTTGTACAAATATTTCAAATATTATCATTTATACTTAATGCAGCATCCAGTACTTCCGAACAATTCAATCTACTTTGGAAACTTTTGGTGTTCGCAATTTTTTGCAAATAGCTCTGCATTGATCAAGTATTTGCTTAAAAGAAGTACTAGATATAGTGTCAAGCACTGCAAACTGGATGCAAGAAATGTAATTTTTTCTTATGATTTTTCTATCAAACATTTCTCACGCCATGAAAAGCAAGAATATTTTTTATATTTTTGAACCCGAACCAGGTTAAATTTTTGGGTTCAGCGGGTTCGGGTTCAAAGTTTTTATAAACAGCAAACCTGAACCCGTTTGGGTTCGGTTTCAGTCCTTGGTATATATCATTAAATTCCTGGTTCGCTCCATTCCATTATTTCATTCCCTTTCATTTTGTTGGCCTTGTCTAGTGCTTCAGTTTCACTGGTTCCATTCCAGTTCGTTCCCCAATTCTTGTATTTCTATTTCACTCTGCATTTAGTTTCCACTGCATTCCATTTCGTTCCGCTTGTCTAGTGTTTCAACTCCACTTGTTCCCATACCGTTCCCTGTGTCTAGTGTTTCAGTTCCATTCCTTCTTTTTTCTTTACAATTATGATCCTTAGTTTCAGTGCTTTCTCGTTTTTTAAATTTTTTTCCAGCCAAAACGTTTGAACAGGCTATCAAGAGGTAACTTTTCCCTTTGTTATCTCTATTTCATAACGTTCCGAAAAAAATTACAAAAAATACTTTCTCAGTGAATTAGCCACAAAAAAATGTTCAGATTTTGGATTTTTAAACAAAGCGTGGGGTCAGGTCTTTAAGGGGAAATTTTCCCCATTTGAATCGCTATTTTACATCGAGAGACAAATTTCTAATTCCTCCTTAGCTTCATCGATTTGGGCCGGGCGATGTTGATTCAGTCAGTCAGTCAGTCAGTGAGTGTATTACGTTGCTATTTTATACAAATATATTTATAAATTTATTTTCACCTTACCTGTATACGTGATCACTAAAAATAAGTCAAAGTATACAGAATGTGTTTAAAGCAAAAACTCCAACAATAAGCAAGATAGCGCAAAACGGACAAAATTCTTGCAAAGCTGGGGAAAGATTACACTCCGGCCATTCAAATGAGGTTGTACTGGCAGGGATCCCGAGGGATAAATTTTTATCAAACAGACAAAGGATGACTTACACCGATAGTAAAAATTCCGTTTACCGTTCCATTCCATTTCGTTCCAATTGTTTAGTATTCCAATTTCATTCGTTCCCCTTTCTATTATATTTTGTTCTACTTTGCCTAGTTAGTTATGAACAAGAATGGAATGAAAAGCAATATCTCTAAATTAAAATTGATATCTTTTACTAATTTTTTAAAATGATCACGAGCCCGTGCGGGCATTTTACATCCCTGTATCACCATTTTAATGATTATTAAAAGCTTTGTTGGCAGTTGTTTATTTTTATTTAATCTTCATATATTTACAAAACCAACGATTTTTTAGCTAGGCTGATACATGTATTTAGCACCTGCAAAATATCTCTTCAGAACCCGGAGTTCTAAGCAAAAAGAGATATTTGCCGGATTGCAATATTAATATAAGCCTAGCTAAAAAAAAGTTATTTACGTTGTTTTTGTAAATATACGTAGGCTAAAAACTCGTTAAAAATTATAAAAAAGCAAATCTTGATATACAGAAAAAGAACAAAATAAAAAATTTAAACCACATACTTGATTTCTAAGTAGACAAAAATGGAGCAAAATAAATGTATGTAAGTTTTAATAAGGTTTTTAGTTCAAGCCCGACCTTCTTCTAAAGGCTTTGGAGATATTTTGCCGTACCGAAATATACGTATCAGCCTAGCTACAAATGGTTATTTGCTATATTTTTGTAAATATACAAATGTTGAAAGATTGTTATAAAAAAAATAGTTTCACTACAATTACTCAATGCATTGTTAATGGAATCATCAATTATTAAGTCACCTCAATTAGTTTGAACCATGGTTCAATCCTGGGTAAATATTTTTTTACCAAGTATAAATAAATTTTTTTTTTTTTTTACATCTCTAAAATTCTTTTCACATTTATTTATTTGTTTCAATAACATTGCGAAGGGTATTAAAAATTCATCAAAACCGAATGCAATGCTCTCTGCTACTTGTTTTACTAATATTTTGTTAGCATCGAATATCGATGCTTTTGGTGTGTTGGTAACACGAATGTAAATGTATGTATCTACAAACATTATGAGTTATGAAAGATTAAAAATTGATAAAATTTGACTGAGAAATATTCAAATGTTCTATTTTTTTTTTTTTGGTTGAATGGTAGTAATTGTGATTTATGTAGTGAAGTGGCAGGATATTAAAATAATAAATTGTTGGAATTGAATTATTGAATGTTGTAAGAGAAGAATACCTAATGTGATAATGGTAGAGGAATTATAAATGAAAGGAAGGAAAGAAAAATAACATCTTGTAACAAGGTATTCACGCTTAGGAGGTGGATAATTCTGGCGCCCGATAAATCCATGATAATACGTAACAAGGCAAAGTTTGGTTTTGATTCATATTTAAGAAATATATTTGGGTAAAATTTTACACAAAATATCTAAACACTATTTAAGCCATTTAAATATATTCGTTTATTATTAAGTCAAGTTTAAAAAATTAAACCAACATACATATATCTTTTGTGTATATTTTTGTATTTACAAGGATAAAAACAACTTTTTTTTTTTAATAAAAAATAACTATAAACACAAATATAAAATCCTTGAGTAAAATGGAAATTGTAAAATAAAACCACTCACACAGATTTCCGCTCAGTATTGTTTCAATTTCAAAATCAACAAAAGCGAAAGTTTTTTTTTTTGTATCTGTAGGTTTGTAACATCTTAAACCACTTTTTTCATTAACACAAAAGAAAAAATAAACAAATAGAGATTGAAAAATAAAAATGAAAAAAAATAGACAGATTCTAAATAAAAATGCCAACAGCAAATGCTTATAAAGTTTTGTTTTCGTTTTTTTTTTTTTTATTCAATGCCCAATGGCTTAAAATTTAAATTGACAGCAAAGCAAAAAAAAAAAAAAGAAAACTGAGATTGTTGATGTTAGTTAACGTAAGGTTTGTTACAGATTTGAACAGTACGACAGACCAACAAAAAGTCTGTTGAATTTTATATTTCATGGTCATCTGGTGAAAAAAGGAAATATTTGGTTTTATTGGTATTGATTTTAGTTTTTATACGCTACATTACAGTTGGTTATAGAATATTTTAGTTTGTAGGGCTAAAACTGGTTACGGGCAGTATACAAAATGCTATGTTAATCGCTATCTGTCTATTTAAAGTTTTACCGATAAAATCTATCAGCTTTTTTACATGCATAAAGATATGAAAAATAGTCCGAATAACAAAAACTTTCATAAAATGAAGGAAAATTGGTTTATCTTACGAAAGGTTTTGGTGTTGTGACATTATTACGAGTGTATGTATGCTGACAGAAAATCAATTTCTTTTGTTGGTTAAATGTGAATACAAACCATAAAAAATTAGCTATTTTTATTATTTTTTTAATTTCAAAAATGCTATTTAACGGTAGATGTGTCTTAAAAACACCTGTCATTTGATACTAAATTTGTTTGAAATTTTATGTGAGATGTAAAAAACATTAAAACATGGATAGTTTTTGAACAAACGCCCTAATTTCTAAACGTGGTATTGGACCGCTAATAGGATAGATGTTCCTCTCATTTTTTCTCCGCAGTTATATAGAATTTTAATAAGATTGGAGGGAATTCATTGGAATACTGTCCTTTTAAGTGAATTAGATGGACAAATAAAGCTTACAGTATTAGCTTAATAGTGGTCAAAGCCCGCTACGTTGCACTATGGGTAATATATGACAATTTTTTGTCCAAAACTAATAACTGCCAGTCTGGAAAGTTTTTCGAACTGCAAAAAAAAGACGTTTTGAAGTAAGAGGGCCCTTATTTAATGATTTGGGAAGATCTAAAAAAATATCAACCCTACACTCAAAAAAAATTAGTTAGTAAAAAAGATAGTTAACTAACTGCAGTGTTTCCATCATTCTTTCTGCCAAATCCTCCCGTTTTTGGTTTGTTTACGTGAAGAGACATTTTTCCCAAAACAAATTCTGGATTTTTCTTTTTTTCCAATACGACCTTTCTCTTCTTTTCTAACTTGCCACTTCTTTATTTCGCACTTGTAGCCTGCGTGCAATATGAACTCAAAAACACGAATCCAACAATGCAAAGGACTAAATCCGTATTTTAGGTTACCTTCTTTCGCATAAAATGTTTCACTCTCAAAGTTTGTGATTTTCATAAAGTCCTTTGGATTTGCTCCACATATAGTTTGACTTGATTTAGTGTTGGTTTTCCAATATAAAGGATAGTGCTTTTTCTGTCGTAAGTCTGACTGGATTCTTCGTCGCACTCTGATATTTTCCTCAATTTAGAGGGCCTTGTTGGGCTAGCTAGAGTTTTTTTGAAAACCAATGCTAAGTCTAGCTGCTTTTGCTTTCGAGCAGATTTTGTTGCTGCGCGAACACACAACTCCGTTTCATGTTGTACTGATTTTGAGAGTTCATCAGCATCCCTTATTTTCGGACGTTCGCTTTTCTTTCCAATTTTTTTTTTTTTTGGCGTCCAACTGCGGATGAACTCGGCTCAACGGAAAACTTTTTAACTTCAATATTGAACTGATGAGCATTTAACCATTCTGAATTTTTCGTCTCAAACACAACAAGTTTTCTTTGTGAATTTTCCCCATATCTGAGACAAATAACGACAAAAATTTGTGGTCCTTCGTTTAAGAACAATCACTTCTTCACTCAACGTTTCGCCATCACCTATTTTCCTTAGCATACACTTCAAAACAGCAGTTTCTTTCTCTCCTGTTGCTTTCTTCGACCCAAACCTCAGCAAGTTCACTATAAGCGAAGCAGAGGTTGCCAACAAAAAGTTGTCATGTATTAAAAAACGCAAAAAATCGCAGCATGAAATTGATGAAATAAACTCAAAATTAAATACTTAACAAAGCTTTATTAATTCCAGCATTAAAAAATATTAAGCTTTTTTTAAAAGCTTATCCAAAGTTGGATAAGAATTTTTATTTTTTTGAAAACTGAAGTTAGGCCAAAAGAATGAATTTTTTTTCACCAATAAATTATTTTATTTCTAAACTGAATATTTATTTATTTACCACTTACCATTACTATTGTTTTCCATATCTAACTTTATTTTTCAAGCGTTTTTTTATTAGGAAATATTGCCTTGTATTATCATCAAAAAATCACATATAGCACGTTCCACTTAAATTGTTGTTTGTAAACAATGACTTTGAGAGTCAGCTGATTATCAGTTTTTGGTTTTTTACAAAAACAAAATTTACTTCTAAATGCTTTGAAGTATTCTTAATTAAACTGCGACAACAAAAGCTTGATTTTCAAATGTGCGAAATTTGACTTTAGGCCAAAAAAATGTATCAAATTATCCATAATGCGTTGTTATCGTAGAAAAAATGAACACCCAGCTTTAATCTCGAAATTGTCCGACGTTCCCGAATGAAAATTGTTTAAAAAGTACCTTTCTAGAGAATTAGTACACTGAAGAAAACACATATTTTAAATTTCAAGTTTCTCGCCAAAAGGGCTTGAACAGACAGCCAAATGGGAGACTATTCCTATCCTCGTGGAAATTTTCAAAAATACGGTCTTGTCATGCATACTCCATGAAACAGATATATTAAACGTCAGGTTTCTATGCACAGGTTTTTGCAGGCTAACCCTCATTTTGCCTCTAACCATATGGACGGCCAAAAATTTTGTCTTCTTAACCATGTATTTCAAATTTTAGCTTTCAAGCCAAAGGGGATTAGGCAGGCCATCTAGGAAGAGGATTTTTTCCATTAGAATTTCCAAAAAAATCCCGTCTGAGCATTCCAGCATTTTTTCTTAATCAGCGACAATCACGAAATTCTTCTTATGTTACTAATTAATTTATTGCTTTCTTTGGAAAGAGGATAGAGGAGAGATGTAAGATAATGAAAGATTATAGTAACACTATTATTGCGAGAGGTGATAAGTCTTAGAACAGTTGTTGCTCGACATCTGATGTTGATTTGGCGAAATAGTTGAAGCTTTTCTCTTCAGAGCTCTATTATGTAATTTTACTTTGGTGAGATAAAGTGCTATGGGAATCCCAAAAACAAATACAATTTTTTTTTTTTACAAATTGATGTTGCCGTCTCTGATGGTCGAACCCACAACCTTCTGTGTAACAGTCCAACCAACGCTAACCATTACACCATAACGCCCACAACCCAAACTTTCACTTCCTAGTTCCAGTTGCTTGGACTGGCCGTTAAGAGGAAGGTTTTTCGCCCTTAGAGATCTCATTTTTACCACGTCCGTGGTGAAAACACCAAAATATACCTTATAAGTTAGTTATCCCATATTCTAGGAAAGACACGATATAAATTTCAGGTTTCTATCCCAAGGTGTTTGGCAGGCCGTCAAGGGGAGACTTTTCTCCTTTTTGTCCCTTCCCGTAGGAATTGGAAAAAATACCGTCTAAGCCGATGTCTATACCGGAGGAGGAACCGAACATATAAAATTTCAAGTTTTTTAGTTCCAGCGGTTCTATCAGGCAGTCAAGGGGGAGAATTTGCCACTCCCCGTAGGATTTTTCAAAAATCCCTTCTTATTTCATACTGAATTTTAAACTGCTACTTCCAAGCAATTTGAGCAGGCCATTAAGGGAGAGACTTTAATTCTTAATCCCCCACCCCGTAGGAACTTCCAAAAATCCCGTCGTATCGGATGTTTACACTATAGGAGGAATCTACAAACGTGTGGCGTACGTTTGTCTTCTAGCCTCAGCAGTTAGAGCTCTTCGATGTTGAGTGAGTGTGTGAGTGAGTCAGTCAGTCAGTTAGTAACGTTATTCCTTTATATATAGAGATATATTGCTCATTTGCGAGATGACCGGCATAACTTAAAAAACAAGATATTTGAGTTAATAATGCAGAAATGTGGATCACACCATAAAATAATGTATTGATACCTCTTTATCTCATTAAGTGGCGACCAAAGTTTTTTTTTACTTTTCTCAGTTGTTAGGCTAAATTGAAAACCTTAATTGAGCGATATGTGAGACAAAGTTGCCAGATCAATTTAAAAATAATCAATGTGTGAACTTTGGCTGATTCATAAAATAAAATTAGCGTAAAATGCCTTAAAATACCTTAAAATTATTGAAAATAATTAGCATTGAAAACATTTTGGTTCAATATACGTTGGGATATTTAATTTTATTGTGACTTTTTTCTCATTTGTAAAATATTTGTTTGATTACATCTTTATTTAAGATTATTTTTAAAAATTTTGCATGTTTATCTCCAAAACAAAAAAAAAAAATACATAGTTTTAATATACAAATTAGCAAAATATTTAAATGTGCTTCGTCGTACTTTAAAAAATAGCAAACACCATTCTCTTAAAAATTGGTGCAGGTTTTATTAATCGGTTTATTTTAAACATAATTTAAAAAATACTTTCAACACCGAGTTGCGAGTTTTATATGGCGGACCCAGTAAGACAGTTTTTTATTATTTTTTATTAATTGATAGTTTTTTCTCGAATCTTTTCTTATTGGTGAAATTTTGGGGTTGGTATATAAGAATTTGTGTTTATATTAGCAAAGTATAAAACAGCAGATCCAAGAAAGACTGGGTGAAAATTGACATATTTTTTGTTACTTCTCGCCGTGTCTGAGCGATATTTGCAAAAACCTTTCGAAGTCTTGTTTCATTTTGAATTTTAACCATTGATACTAACGGCGATGGCACCAAATTTGTTGTACAGTGTTAGTTATTGAAACTAATAAATTAGTCTTTTTACTTAAACTATAGTAATCTTATGTGTATGACTTAAGTTATTTTAATAAAGTTTAAACAAAACTTTCAAATAATTTATATAAAAATTTTGTTTAAAACTACAATTTCCTTTAGAGAATCTTAAACTGACATTGCCTTCTTTAGAATACAGCACTAAATATATTCTTCTGTTTTTGACCATTTATAGTTTTTCTAAGTACTACTTGTATTTATTGTGTGAATTTTATTTTTATTTTTATTTTTAAATTTAAATTTTTTTCTCTTTTGTAGTTAAACATAAAACTTTATTTGTATTTTTTTTATTGCTATTCAAATTTCTTTGGGGCATTATTTTTTTTATATACATGTTTTTCTTTTGTTTCACTTTGTATCTATCAAAAACTTCCAAATACAATTTTAACAAAAATTTACTTGAAATTTAGTTTAGGAATTAAATAATAAAAAATATAAATTGTTTATATCACATTTTTTTAATAACTGAAAAAATTACAAAATATAATAACTTTTCACAATAAAAAAAAAAAACATTTAAAATACAATATTGTAAATGATATCACTGTCACTAATTAATTTTATGTTATTTCTTTGACACTTAACCCTCAAGGGACCCATGTTTATTTAATAAAGTTGGACTTTTCTAAAGAAAAATTTTACTTGAAAGAGGAAATTATCAACACATAAGTTATTTGTTATTGTGGAATGTAATATAATCTTTACAGGGATTATATAAAAAAAAACGTATAAAAAATAATTTATCAGAGTGTTAAAGTGAGTTTGTTATAAATGATTTCCCGTCAAAAAATTTATCACTGCTTATGTTGTCTTTATGCGTTATAGGATTAATTTTATATATCCTGAATTATTGTAACAAAAAAAAAATGAAATAATGTGTCTATTATATTACGACTAAATACAGGAGGTTTTTGTTAAATTATACTGTTATTAATATTAATTAAAATGCCATTAAACCTGACAAGCATAGAATAATTAATATAAATTAAAATATAAAAAATTTATATAATATTAATATAATATTCTACGCACAGAGATTTATTATAAACAAATTTTAACATATAACACAAATATTTATCTTATTAAAATAATTTTTAAATCGACTTTTTGTCCATTCCAAAAAATTTAATAATTGGCTTTTAAGTCACAAAACAAATCATTAAATTTTACCTTTTATTATTATTTTAAATACATGGCAAGAGAACGATATAGAAAATGGCGTATAAATATCATTTTTCAAGGCAAAATTTTTAAAGGTATCTTATCAAGAAATTTATTTTGAAGTTTTTTATTTAGATAGTAGCTTTAATTAACCACATAAGGCCCTAATGGCTTGGTTATGTAAATGAAGGATTAATAAAATAATAAAAAAATAGCATATAATCCATAGATCACATATTTTAGATTTCTAGCTGATGGGGTTAGGGCAGGCCGGTAAGCCGGCGAGCCTTTCAAGCTTTTCAACCCCTATTTTTACCACATTCTTGCAATATAAAATTGATAAAAAAAATGTATAAGTGGTGACTAAGCCAATATACCATGAGTCACATATTTTATATATTTTTATTTTTATTTATACACTCAGAATATTACGTAGTTAACTGTTTGTAGTTTAATAAAAAAGTTTTCCGTTCCATTTGAAAATAAAGAAACATACATTTATTTTTCAAAGAAATATCTATATTAACTTTTTTATACATTTATTTATATTTACTATCATTTACCTTTTTTATAGTTTCATTTATTTTTTACATTTGTTTGAAATTTAATAAAAATTTACCCACAAAACGGAAACTTGTGGTTTATTTGTGTCCGTAACAATTATTACAAATTTAAATTTTGTTTGTTGTCTGTTTCAAAAAAAAAAAAATACCCAAAAATTTTAATTTGTTTTTTTATTTAAATTGGTTGTATATATACAAAAATTTTCAATACAAATTACAAGAAGTTCATAAACACACATACATATACAAATACATTCATACAAAAAGTGTTTATAGATTCATATGCATACATACATTTTGTACGAGTGTATTAAAAAAAAACAAAAAATACAAAAACGGAAATAATTTCAATTTATTAAGGATTGGTCGATAAAATTTTGACATTTATTTTAACTGATTATATCATTTGTTTCTTACGGATGTGTCAGTTGATTAATCAACATTTAAAAATAAATAACAAATGACATTTAATTTAAATGAAAATTAAGTAGACCGGTTTTTAAATGAAATATCATTTCTTTTAAATGATATTTTTAGTTATTTTAACTTACAAACTTTTTTAAGTGTATTAATCATATAATTACAAATTATATCCTAATACCCTAACCGAGCACTAGTAACAAAGTCCATCGTCTCGTTGTAGCGAAAACAGACCAGAGCTTATGGTGGGAATCGAACGCACGACCCCCGCACTGATAAGCTAGCACGCTACCAACTAGCCTACTGGGCGCTGCATATTTTATATTCATGTCTTCGCTAAGTGAGAGATTTTTGGTATTTTTTACCCCATTGATGAATTTCAGTTAAGTTAACCGAACTTTGTTTTAGAAACCAATATTCAGTAATAAGCGAAATCAGTGGTAGAAACCGAATCCCAGTTGAAAACTAATAAAAATTTTCTCTGTGTGTGGTCTTTCAGTTCCAATCGTTTCCCGTTCTATTTCATTTCATTCCTCTTGTCTTGCCTATAAATTCCACTACTTTCCGGTTTGTTTATATTTCGTTCCCTTTTGCATAGTGTTTTCATTCCACGCGTTCTCCGTTCCATTGCATTTCGGTCCTCTTACCCACAGCTTCAATTCCATTGGTTGCCTGTACGATTTCATTTCCCAAATATAGTGTTTCAATTTCTGGTTACTTGTCAAAGTGATGTGGAAAGGCCAGACAGTTTAAAGTGATAGTTTGCAGTTCTTAAAACCCCATTTTTACAAAGTTCTTGGCAAATAAAATTTGAAAAATTTGTCTATTAATGAATCAGCCCATACATCAGGGAATACATATTTAAATTTTCAGGTTTCAAGCTAAAGTGGTTTAAGCAGCCTGTTAGGAAGAAAACTTTTGCCATTTGAACCCCTTTTAAGCACGTTCCTGGACAAATTTTTATAAAAACTTTATTAGTGAAGTATTCATAGAATAAATATTTTACATTTCAGGTTTCTATTCAAAGTGGTTCGGAAAGGCTATTAATGGTGAGACTTTCTCTCTTTTTCATCCCTATTTTACCACGTTCCTGATAAAAATTACAAAAAAATATCTTATTGTGAGTTAACCCATACTTCAGAAAAATTGGCTCCTAGCCAATGCCGTTGGGAGGTTGTTAAAAGGGACACTTTTTCCCTTTTTAATGGGGAAAAGTTCAAAAAAAAAAAAAAAAACTTTGTCAGTGAATTAGCTCATGCTACAGGGAACACATGTTTCAAGTTTCCAGCAAAATCAGATTACGCTAAGGAGATACTGTTCCCTTTTTGAACTCCCATTTTAGGACGTTTCGGGTGGATATCCCTTTTTCAAAAAAAATTATTTATATTTTCAGCCTATAATATTTGCCCTCCCTGGTAATTTTTCCCTTTTTGCCCCTTCCTGCAGAAATTTCCAAAAAATCCCTCCATATCAAAATTTAAAATTTTTAGCTTCAGCGGGCGAGTGAGTAAATCAGTCACGTTATTCTTTTGATAAGTATTAATTTTCAAAATTCTATTATAAAATTTGGTACAGTTTTTTTTTAAATTTACCATCAATACTACGAAATCCTAAATACTTTTGAATACTTGAATTAAAATCTAAACTATCAAATATTCTCAAAAACATAATCAGTTCAAAATATTTGGGTAAATTTTTGGTGGCCCTGTTAATTAGAAAATATTTTTGTTGAACATAGCTTATAAAATAAGTTTTATAGAAGTATTTTACACTTTTTACTTTTCAAATTTTCAGTATTTAGTTAACAAACAATACAAAAAAACTCACAAAGCTATATACAAATTTGGTTGGTTCATACAGTACCATGTGGCGTATGATTTATATTACATTACTCATACGCTGTGTATACCTCCTGCAAGTGCATTAAAAACAAATAAAATAGTCATGCTTTTTGAAGTGCTCGTTATTTTATCTGGGAATATAATTCTTTTTTAACGATTACATAAAATCAAAGTTTTTATTACTAAGAAAAATAATAAAAATAATATTAACTTCTAAGAAGACACCTACTAAGAAGAAAACAATTTTAATTCTGAATTTTATTACAAAAACTATAAATATTTAAATTTCCTTTTTTGTTACTTTTAGATGTTAATTCATTGGTTTTTATTCTGCCTGGTAGCAATGCCGCTTATATTAACAAATGGCAATGAAAGAAAATGTCCAGTAGAGTGTACTTGCAATGTTGATGAAGAAAAACGCTTTCAGACCATCTGTACCAAAGGTAAGAAAGGTTGTAGTATTAGAATATATTAACTTAAAAATTTAATAAAGCGACAAAGGGAACAAGGGCCTTTATTCTACTTTTTTATTTTATTTTGTTTTTTTTCTATTACTTAATTATATTAGCATAATGGAATAATAATTTTCTCATTTTTTTAATAAAGATTATTATTATTTCCTGAAGATGGTACACAATAGAGTAGTGAAATATTTACAAATAAATAATAATATTTTTATTTATAAAAAAACAACCTTAAGTTCAAAAAATTTAAGAAGTAATAGATTTTTTCCGTTATTATTTCTTTAAATTTCCAAAATTTGTAACTTTTGATAAAAAATTAAAAAGGAAATCTTAGAAAAAAAACCAACTACAATACAATGATTTTTTTTTGTAAATCGAGTAAAAGTTAGGATCAACATAACTTGTTTGAAGCAACACAAAAACAAGTTCTATATAAGCTTTAGGATATAAGATAGACAATTTTTTATTTTTGTTTCAATTCCTTTAAAACTTAAATGATATATTTATGTCCTTCACTATAAGGTTGCCTTTGTGTCAAATCAATGTCATGTAATTGACTTTTTAATTCCGTAGGAACTCTTTTTTTTTTCTCCCAAGAAAATTTTTTACAGCCACTGGAACAAATTTTATGGAACCCGAACATAAATATAAGATATAGCTAACAAAGACTAGGAGCAATATTACAGATTACTTTTGAAATCATTTTAAACTAAATTCATCGGGGTTATTACCGACAGAAAAACATATTATAAAGGACAAGAAGTTTTTCTACCAGCCGTTCTTTTGAACAGAAAGGTTTCTAAATTATGAGGAATAATTCACTTTCAAAAATTCTATTCTGAAGCTATTCCAAACTTAGAATATGACAAAATATTTTAATATTACTTATTTTCGAAAATAATAATAGAAAATTGCTTTCAATTTAAAAATTCCATTTTCTTAAAAAACGTTTTGTTAAAAATTAAAATAAACGAAAAAATAACATGGAATTTGATAACTTATTTGATTTAATTGACTTTATAATTGACAATTCAAAAATTTGGAGAACTTAAGTAGAAACAAGTTTTTTCGTGAAAATAGTTTAATAATTATTTTAATTAATTTAAACAATTTACTAGGTAAGGAGGGTCCTCCTCAATAATAGGAGTGTGCAAGTTTTATTGATTTTTGTAAATTTTGGAAAATTTTCTTAGGTCGACTTTTTGAATGCAGCTATTGTTCATTTAAAAATTTTCTAATTTCTCGTCAGTGAAAAATAAAGAAAATAAAATACGGTAACACACTGTCGGCTTTGCAATTATCTGTTTTAGGCTTAAGGCTTTACCTAACATGTCTGACAACATTTTCTTTTCAAAGAGTCCTCAGATTCCTTACAAAAGCCACTAAGATTCTAAGGCGTGATTCCTTAAAAAATCTGAGGATGCTTCGAATATCATAAACAAACTCTTTAATAACCAATGCAGTAGACTTAAGATGTTATTTTACAAAAAAAGCAGCTCATCATTTTGTTATTTAGAAAAGAAATGCATTTAGTTTGCATTGAACGGTTAATCGATAAAACAACTCAAATAACCGTTTAATTAATTGGTTCAATACAATCTCTGAACCAATTTCTTTAAAATTATTTTATGATTTACAACTGATCACCAACAACAGCTTTATCTATGACAAAAATTTCAGAGACAAAAAACCCTTATTTTAGTACTTTTTTAATATTTTTTTTTTCTATACCAACCATAAGATATATTTCTGAATGCGAGCGCCCCGGTAGGCTAGTTTTTAGCATGCTAGCTTATTAGTGCGGGGGTCGTGGGTTCGATTCCCACCAGAGGCTCGGGTCTGTTTTCGCTACAACGAGCCGATGGCCTTTGTTGCTAGTGCTCGGTTAGGGTATTAAGATTTAATTTGTAATTATATGATTAATATAAATAAATAATATTTCTAAATGCAATACCCTCTATCAACCACATTAGAGTTATTGACATATTAAAAATGTTATGTATCAATTAGTGTGTATTGTAAACTTGTTTTCGAAATCTCAAAGAAATATTATTCAATCAATGGATTTTGATGTCTAAAACATAACGGAAAATTATTGAAGAGTATCTTATTTATTTATTATTTATTTTTTGCAAAATTTATATTAAAATTTACAGAATATTGAGACAAAATCATTAAATAATTTTATATCACCACTTTGATTTTTTTTTTTTATTGTAATAAATGGGAATTTTGAGTATTACTATTATTCTAAAATGGTCTATGGTATAATTTTAGTATCTTCACTTCTGCAATGGTGGACCAAAAATATTTGTTCTATTTTTATTTATACCAAATGTTGTTAAAATCTATTCTCATTTGGTCCCTTGTATTTGAAACTTCTTTTCAATAACTCTGTCAAAAATTGTCATACAAATGTATGTTTAATAGCAAACTATTCATTTAAAACGGTTTCATTTCAGATACAACTTTTGAATTTTAAAACCATTTCGTTTGTTGAATTTTTGTCGTTTAAAAATATACATTTAAATTTATTTAAATCAGTTTTTTTTAACATTTTTGTTAGGTAAATCTAATTACAATAATATAAGTCACACAATTCATAGCTTATTGTAGTAAAAATTCTAATAACAAGATAAAATATATCAGGATAGAAAGCATGTTATACAAATGGACCCAGCAAAAATGAAGCTGCCAAAGAAGCAATAAAAGCATCACTACTATGGCAAGGGCATCACTTCATTTCTGATGGTTTCATCGATGAATTTAACACTAGCGTGTTATGAAGCTACTAGCATTACTCATACTTTACTCTAAGGAAGCAATGACAATGCAATTATTAGATATTCTGATGCATGAGTGGAAAATGTTCATATACTTTGTAATATTTAGGCTTTGAAGAATATTAAATTTATAAGAATGCAGAAAAATAAGTTTAAAGAAGCGAAATGTATGCTTTGATATACAAATACTCTTTATTAAAACAAATAAATAATTCTGCATTAGTTAAAAAGCATTTTTGAAACATTTTTCAAAAATTTTAATGAATTTTTAGACAAATTTTAAAATATTTTTGGATAGTTTTAAAACTGGTAGTACTATTTGGAAACGTTTTTAGACAATTTTAAAATATTTCTGTGAACAATTTTAAATAATTTTTGCACAATTTTAAAACATTTTTGGGCAATTTAAAATAATTTTTACACAATTTTAAAATTATTTTGATAAATTCTGAATTAAAACTGGAAATGATGTAGTGTTAAATAAAATACATAATGCAAAAATGCACAGATTGCGTCCTCATTAATATTTAAGGCTTAAAAATTGCAAATGACAGCCCAGCTAGTTTCATTTAAAGATAAAAAAATCTGTTTTTCTTGATTTTTTAAAACTTTTATAAAAATTACAAAACTGCATAAATTCTAACCCTCATGAAATTTTAAACTTAAATACAAATAAAATGATTTTTTTAAAAAATTAAAAAAGTTCATCAGAACTATTTTCTCAATTTTAATGAATGCTTTAGATTCAAAAAAATATACGATATACTATAACTTATGCTTTAGAAGAAATGAAGAGTGATATTTTAAAATATGCATCGGGTTTATATGCAGATCACTGCATTTGAAGTATGAACACATGAATGCTTTTGGAAGTGCCTTAGAATAACACAAAAAAATCATAAAAGTATGACAACTGAAGTTTAGGAAGCAATGAAAGAAGTTATAGTCACAGGATGACTACCATTTTTTTTGCTGGGTAATATCATTACTTTAATGATAATTTAGTTCAGATAAAGTCAATGTAGCAATGTCCAATTCGAATAGTCTTTTCTCTTTTTTCTATTGTATATTAAGTTGTTATTTGTTGAAAAGATGTTAAAGAAAATATTGAAACTTTAATAAAATTGCATATTTTATAAATTATAGCTGCCAAATTATATTTGAATTTTTAATTGCAATACCCTCTAACAACCATAGCACTACGGATAACGTAAAATATTATATTATTTTTATACGTAGGATTTGGTACTCATATTTAATGGATAATGTAAAAGATAGATTGACTGCTACTTCAAGAGTTTGAGCATTAATCAATGTTTTGTCTCTACTGAAAATATTTCTTTTAGTTCATAAATCGTAATGAATATAATCTCCCGATATTTTCAATGTTCCTATGCATTGAAACAAAAAACGCAATATCTATTCTTATTAAGCTTACTAAATTTACCTCATAGAAATACATTTAAGCCTGACTAATCTGTAATTCCTTCTGAGGGCACATTTGTAGAAGTTATTTTTTTTATTATAAATTTTTAATTTTGGGAATTTTGTTTATGTATTTGTATAAAATTAATTTCCCATAAATATAGCAAATTAAATAAAATAAGCCAGTTTCTACAGTCTCCTTAATAATTATTTACTCCACATAAAACGCTAAACTGTTTTAGAAACTAAGGTATATCTCCTTATTTGCACCACTTCAAGTGTTAAACCCAGCAAAAATGAAGCTGCCAAAGAAGCAATAAAAGCATCGCTACTATGGCAAAGGCATCACTTCTTTTCTGATGGTTTCATCGATGAATTTAACATTAGCGTGTCATAGGATGGAAGTATTCAAATGTAGCTACTAGCACTACTCATACTTTACTCTAAGGAAGCAATGATAATACAATGATTAGGTATTCTGATGCATGAGTGGAAAATGTTCATATACTCTGTAGTATTTAAGCTTTGATGAAAATTTATTTCATAAGAATGCAGAAAAATAAGTTTAAAGAAGCAAAATTTATGCATTGATATACAAATACTCTTTATTAAAACAAATAAATAATTCTGCATTATTGAAAAAGCATTTTTGAAACATTTTTCAAAAATTTTAATGAATTTTTAGGCAAATGACAGGCCAGCTAGTTTCAATTAAATGTGAAACAAAATCTGTTTTTCTTGATTTTTCAAAATTTTTATAAAAATTGCAAAACTGCATAAATTCTAACCCTCATGAAATTTTAAACTAAATTATAAAAAATGATTTAATAAAAAAAAATAAAAAAGTTCATCAGAACTATTATCTCAATTTGAATAAATGCTTAAGATTCAAAATATATATACGATTTACTATAACTTATGCTTTAGAAGTAATGAAGAGAGATTTTTTAAGATTCGCATCGGGTTTATAACCAGATCACTGCATTTGAAATATGAACACATGAATTCTTTTGGAAGTGCCTTAGAATAACACCAAAAAATCATAATATAATGTCAACTGAAGTTTAGGAAGCAATGAAAGAAGTTATAGTCACAGAATGACTACCATTTATTTTTGTTGGGAAACTATCAAGTAAATGTTCGTTTTCATAAGAAAAAATGAGAAGGCAAAGAAGAAATTGAATATTTATATATATTTTTAATGATAATTTTATGCATTCTGAGAAATAAAGTCGTTAAAAACTTGTTAAGTTGCCAACAAAAATACAAAGCAAGTATGGAATTAATTTAAAGGTACACTCAAAAAAAAAGTTAGTTACAGAAAAATTGACAATGTCAGCAAAATCGAGTTGGAGAAAATCATTGGGCTGATTTTATAAATTTCATATTCAGCAAAAGTTCTGTAAATTTAAATTTACATGCTAAAAGCAATAAAATTTTTAGCTGAATATTACTAAGCTGAAAAAAAAAACTAAAAAATGTATAGAAATATTATATTTTAGTTAATTTAGTTGCTGAAAATTTAAGCCTAGCCAATGTTTTTTTAAAATATAAAAAATATATAGACACATATAATATAAATATATAGACACATTTATAAACAAATTAAATTAAAATATTTCATTTTGTCTATAAAATAAATCAGAAACAACACAATGTTAGGTCAAAGTTATTTTATTGTTAAAAAAATATATCTAAAGTTTTTCTGTAAAAACACAATAAAGCAAGATAACATTGCTAAAAACTAGTTAACTTTATATACAACACCTTTTACTACTTATGTCTTTGAGTGTACTTTGCACAAAAATGGAAGCTTTTTAAATTTTTTCCTTTTCAATTAATTTTTTCAACAAAATAATTGTTGGTACTGTTAAAGTTTTTGTGGCAAACAAAAAAAAAAATTTTAATCATTTATTCGTGTTTTTATCAGAATTTCCATTCAAATCTTTTCAAAGTTTAAGCCTTGTAAAAGCAACAATAAAAATGTAAACACTAGGCAGAAAACTTTTTCTGTGCTTTTAAACACTTTAAAAGCACCTGCCAACTGGCACAAATTAAAAGTTAACCTTTTATTATACGAAACTCCAGATCGTACTATAAGTTGTATATTTTGGGAGTAAATGCAAAATAAGTTAACACTTGGGTGTTTTTAAATCATATGAAGAAACAGGACGCAGCTTGATTTTTTCTCTTTAAGGCTGGATTGTTGTGTACATCAAAATATGTATCATATTTTAACCAATTTCTTTAAAGTCACTTTTTTAATGGAAAACTGCTTACTAATTACAGCTTCAACTCTGTAAAAAATTACAGAGATAACAAAATCCGTTTAGTACTTTTTAATATTTGTTATTTCTCTACTAACCATAACTTATTAAAAATGTTATATTACTAAACTTATTAAAGGAAGTTGTTGCCTACAACTATTTATACAACAAGGTCATTTTAAAATCGTATTTGGATTCTTTAATCAATAACATTCAATCAACGCATTTTGATGTCCGGGTTACAGAAAAAAGTAACGAAAAGCTTTTGGAGAGTATTTTATTAATTGTTTTTTTGTGTGTATATTAAAACTTACGGAAAATTGAAACAATATCATTGAATAATTTTAAATCACCGCTCTGATCTTTTTTTTAATAAATAACGATTTTAGATACTATTTATTAATTTAAAATACTCATTGATATGATTTTAGTTTTTTTTCACCTGCAATGGTGGACACAAAAATGCTTGAAAGCTGTGTTTTTATTTATGCCATATTTAAACAAAATTTATTGGTATATAGGTGTCCCTTAAAAGCTCAAGTTTTCTAATAACTGTATGAAATTTTGAACACAAAATAAAAAAAAGGTTTAAATAGAATTTGTTATGACTTAAAATTATGTATATGCTGATATCTACAAAAATTTTAAATCAGGATTTTAAGAACTTATCGAAGACCCAGAAAACTGTATCAGTTGTGGCCACCGAATTTGTTGCCAATCGAATTCTGGCGGTTATGACACCTATCTTTATATTAAATTATATTTTTAGTTGTGAAAGCTAATATTCAGTTGTCTAATTTAACAGTTATATTCCACAAAAATATTATTATGCCCCACAAAATTTTATTTAAAAACAAAAAATAATTTTTCATAGTTCAAACTTTCGCTTACTGCACCACAACTAATTTTAAATTTCTTTGATATATTTGCCATTTAAACATTTGAATATTACAATTTAATAAAAAAAAATAATTTTTTAAATTTTTGCCTTCTCCGGGATTTGAACTCGGAAATTCAGAGTACTGAGCTACCTCTCTACCCACCACACCACAAACACTTATAAATTTTAATGGTTAATTTTGAATTTAAACAATTCGTTAGGAAAAGAAATATAAAATAAAATTTGTTTATCAAGACCAGTCATTAGTGACGTCTATTATCAATACAATCCACAATTAGGTTTCTTCTGCTAAAACTCTAATTAAATCAGAATAACCGTACTTGTAGTTATCACTTTTGAATATCGACAATTTTTTTTAATAAATTTGATAGATTTGAATTTTCTAATATATATATATAATGGTTGTTTCCACCCCAAATAAATACTAAACAAATTTTATTTTTAAAGATGATTGGAAATACCAATAATTGAAAAATAGGATTGATTTTTAGTTTTTTTCCCCTTTTTTAATTCCCAATACAATATTTTTGCTTTATTACTGGATTTTATGTTATTCTAAATAAAATTAAATCCTCACAAATAAATGTTAATGGTTTTGATCGAATTGCAACCAATCTTTTCTCTGGGTGGACATGAAACAAAAATTATTAAACTGGTAACTGTTAATCGCGTTTTTTTTTATTATTTTAAAGATAAAAATATAGTTTTTAACAAAATTTTAAACCGAGGAAATGAAGAATTTTTCTTGAGAAAACCTTTGAATTTATAAATGGTTACCAAAAGCCATATTTTAACAACTTTTAACTTGTAAAAATAATTATTTAGAAAGCCACTATAGTTGATGTCCGGAAACACCTCTAAAAAGGCGTGTTACGTTGAGCACAATATCACTGGATTGGATCATCTAAAACGAAAAAAACACAATGGCTGCTTTCCAAAAAAAAAAAAAATAATAATAAATGGATTTTCGACAAAAATGTAGGCCTTAAGTTGTTTATAAAATGGAAAATATTTATGAGCGAGCAAAAACCTTTGATTAATTACTAAAAGTGTACTTTAAAAGCTTGTGTTAATATTTCTGACTGATCGGTTTAGCCGTTTCTGAAAAATCGTGCTCATACGCAGAGAAAAAACGTGGTTGGGGCAAAGAAAATCATACACTCAGAATATTATGTAGTTAACTGTTTGTAGTTTAATAAAGAAGTTTTCCGTTCCATTTAAAAATAAAGGAAGATACATTTATTTTTCAAAGAAACATCTATATTAACTTTTTTATACATTTATTCGAAATAATTTACTATCATTTACCGATTTTTTTCAGTTTCATTTATTTTTTTCATTTGTTTGAAATTTAATAAAAATTTACCCACAAAACGGAAACTTGTGGTTTATTTGTGTCCGTAACAGTTATTACAAATTTAAATTTTGTTTGCTGTCTGTTTCAAAAAAAAATATTCAAAAAATTTCAATTTGTTTTTTTATTTAAATTGGTTGTATATATACAAAATTGTTCAATACAAATTACAAGAACTTCATAAACACACATACATACACAAATACATTCACACAAAAAGTGTTTATAGCTTCATATGCATACATACATTTTGTATTGTACGAGTATATTAAAAAAAAAACAAAAAATACAAAAACGGAAATAATTTCAAATAAATGAAAAAAACATTTATTTTTTAAGGATTGGTGGGTAAAATTTTGACATTTATTTTAACTGATTATATCAGTTGTTTCTTACGGATGTGTCAGTTGATTAATCAACATTTAAAAATAAATAACAAATGGCATTTAATTTGAATGAAAATTAAGTAGACCGGTTTTTAAATGCAATATCATTTCTTTTAAATGATATTTTCAGTTATTTTAACTTACAAACTTTTTTAAGTGTATATATTTGGGTTTATGATTTTGCCAAGCATAGTCGTACTACAATATAGTTATTATATTATTATAATAATATTATATTATAATATAATATTATATTATTATAATAATATAATGAAAAAGTTCATTAAATTTAAGAATATTCCTTTAAGAAATATTTTTCTCATAGAAAAAGTTTGATATTAAGGACTTTTTCAAGACAACTTCTTTGATTCAAGAAAACTTTAAAAAAAATATTTAAAAAAAAATTTAAATTCCAAGAACACTTTTAAATGAAGAAACAAAGATTGTATTGACTTGGAGCCTCAGAGTTTTTATTTTAAAAAAGATCTTAAGAATCTAAAAATATTTCTACTAGAAATCTAAGAATCTAAGAAATCTAGAATCTAAGTATTTTTCATGATGAAAACTCCTCAGAATCTTAGAAATTTTTATTCAAAGTAGGGCTTTAGAATCTAAATTTTAATCTAAGAAACAGCTTGTAGAAACTAAGGACTTTAATTTATGGAATCCATAGGATCTTTTAATGTTTCTATTAGAAAAATTTCGAAAAATTTTGTATTTTGTATAGGAAACATTTTCGTACACTCAACAAAAAAATATCTGTAATGGCAACTGAAAATGTTGTTGTTATTAGGGGAAGTTTTGTTAATATGAGGCCAGCGGTATTTTTTGCTAATCTTAGCAAAACATGTCTGCTGATGTGTAGTACAATGAAATTAGTAGAAACAATTAGTAGCCGTTACTTAATATTAATAAACCTTTTGCAAAGTGGAATTTAAAATCGGTTCACTTAAATCAGCAAAAAAATGTACAAAATATTATTAATGTTAGTACAATCAAACAATAAACTCACTGAATTGTAAAATATAAAAAAAAATATTAAAAAGCACAAACTAACCAATTACTTTTAGATACACAGCAAACCACACATTACCAAATAATGTGTAAAGTAAAAAAAAAAAATATTTTTAGTAAATTTTTTGGATTTAAAGGTCAAATTTTAGTTGTTTAAGGGCTGATTTTTAGAACTAAAGAGGTTTTTAGTGCTATTCTATTTTTGGACATGAGTTAGTTGTGAAAAGTATCTTCACTTCCGGTGCGGTTTTCAAAAATTTGTAAATTTGATGTCTAAAGTTAGCAACAAAAATCTGTAAATAATTTGTAAAGTTCTGTTATTTGAAAATGTAAATAGGAAAACATTTACTAAATAATAATTTTTTTTCTAAAGGTCAGTACAAAAATAATAAAGTGGAATTGAAAACTGTTTACAAATTTTTCTAATAACTTTTCCTTCTGAGTGTATAAATCAACAACAAAAAATTATTTTATCCATTGAAATGTATAATTCTTTTTGACAATGAATTTTTTCGACAGTGAATTGATTCGTGTAAATTATAAAGTTATAATATTATATAGTGCAAATGATATTATCATTTTTCCACGGTTGACTAAACTGATACAATTTGTTTATATAAGCAAGACAGTCATATGACTGTAAATGTCAAAGTCATGTTTTATTAAATCAAATAATTACTTATTGATTGTTGCTAGCATTTTATAAATTCATAATTACCATATTTTATGGTCAAAAACATTTGTTACAATCATGTTATAAAATAATTAGAATATGGCAATCATAAATAATAAAATATTTAGTATAATAATGATAATAATGTTATTACCAAAATAACATGTTTTGAGGAAATTATTTTAAACTGTTTCCACTTGCAAAAAGGTGTCTTGAGTGTTTGAATTTTCGAAATTATTTTGACGTTTCATATTCATAACAAATAAAATAAACTTTTTGTAGCCATTTTTCTCGTTCGATTTTTAAATTTTCTTTTTTATATATATTTAAACTTACTTATATTTAATGAAGCTTAAAATTTTTTTTGGAACATGTCAAATGCAAATGCAATTTTTTCGTATTTATCATTCTCCATGAATGGATAACACAGAGTTGTATAGACGCAAGTTAGTGTTGATCAGACTATTTTCGAAATGTTTTGAAATTGAACACGTTGTTTGAGATGTTTTGCTCGCATAAAAATACAGGGTGGCGCAAAAATAACCTTCCGATGTTTTTATTGGCTGTAATTTAAAAAAAAAATGAAAAATTTTGATTCTTCTTGTGGATTATTTTTATTTGGTCTTTTATTTTTTTTACATCAAGTCGAGAATATGATGTCATGTAAATGGCCGCCGCCACAGTTGATTGTCATTTGAGCCAATTTTATGGCATTTTCCATCACTTTGGCCAAAACTTCCGGCGATAGGTCCTCACATTCTTGACGGATATTGTCTTTAAGAGCTGCAAGAGTCTGAGGCTTGTTGACATAAACCCGCGACTTAAAAAAGCCCCACAAAAAGAAGTCTGGAGCGGTCAAATCAGGCGATCTTGCTGGCCAGTGCAAATCGCCAAAACGGGAGATTAGGCGCCCGGGAAATGCATCCTTCAGCATATCGGTTGAGACACGTGCAGTGTGTGGCGTTGCACCGTCCTGTTGGAACCAGAAGCGTAAATTTTGCTTATTTACGTACCCGTTAAGATGGAAATGGGCCTCATCACTCATGATTATTTTTGATAAAAAATCACCTTCATTATTGCTCAAATAAATAGTCACCAATATTTCACATTCTGGAGCAGTGTAGCGTAACATTGTTTATTAACGTGTATTTCGCATGTGTTTACTACACAAATGTCAAAACAGAACTGACATTAGGGGCCAATCGCAAAATTTATAGCATTTTCTGATAGGAGGATTACTTTTGCGCCACCTTGTATATGGAAAAATATGTACCAAAACAATTATTATACTGACAAAACATGTAATTTGGCTCAAAACACGTTTATGGAAATACAGAATTATAACCTACTTATAAACCAATAACTTGATTGTGACAACCATACCAGAATGCAGAAAAGCACTTTGCTCTGCATTACAAGGATAATTGGAACTTAGAGAATTGACAAGAAATTTTCTCTGAGTGTATCTGAAAAAAAATTTTGTTTGAAAGTCTTAACTGTATATAACTCCTTAAAAGGAATTATATTTATTACCAAGTTTTTTTTTTTTTTGTTTAGTAAGAAATCACTGTGCGTATGAGTAATATATTGCAAATTAATATAACTCATACGCTTCGGTAATCACAAGAAGTTATTTTCTTTAAAAAAAAAATCTTTATTGTATTTATGAAGGGATTTAGGAGCATATAAATTTAAAGAAACTTATTTTAACAAACTATAAATAAATTGTTTATAATTTGATTATAGAAAAAATATAAAATATTATTACCTTTTACCTTTTTAGGTGGCTTAACAAAATTTCCTGCCGAAAATATAGATAACGATGTACAAGTTATTATCATACAAGGCCCGAGGAATTCCATAACAACAGGAAATTTATTAAGAAAATTTCAAAAATTAGAAGTTATACGTATAACGGACTCTAATGTACCGGTTATAGGACCAGAATGTCTATGGGGACTACAACATTTAAAAATATTGGGTGAGTAAAAGTGAAAATAAAAAATTAAAAATTATAACAATAACAATAAAAATGAAAATACACAAAGAAAACCGATTCGTTCTGACAACTGAATTTGTTGCCAATTAAAATTTTGGTTCCCTCAATAATAGAGGTTTGTCACAATCAAATAATTCGGTTCCTCTAACTCACCCATTCGATTGGCAAGCACGAATCTATTTTCTGGGTGTAAAATTAAATTTATATACATATTGTCTACATCTTAAAATTTACTTTTAAATCTTTAAAAAAAAGAATACATATATATTTTTAAGTTTATTTTATTTGATGGGTAAATTCTAAATAACACACTTAATTTCAAAAAGTCTTATCTTCGAATGAATACAAAAAAATATAAAAAAAAAACAAAATAAATTTTATGCTTTTCTTAACAACAACAATTTATGACCTTTAAATATCTCAATCTCTTTCTAAAGCAGGCAAATAAAGCAATAAAACTTTACTTTTCAACTTTTACTTATTAAGATGCGTATGAAAAAGAAAAAATGAAAATCGAAAAAGTACTAAATGCTAAACAATAAAGAAGTACTTTAAACATAAATTGCAAAGGCGTTCTTAGAAAACAATTGGGAGATTTTTATTTAAAGTAAAATCCAAATTTAAACATTTATACAATTTTAGATCCACCTTTTTTTAAAGGAAAATAAGGAACATTTTGCTTACTTTTTTGTAATCTAATTTAATGCTAACGATGTTGATTATGGCCGTATTATATATTTCAGTATTCATGTTTTATACAACAATTTTGGTTTTTATGTCTTCTTATCTAAGAGGTTTTTTTTTCTTTCTACTTAGATACCATTTTTTTGTACTGTTTTGAAATAAACGTAAATAGACCAGCAATTTTAAAATATAATCTAAAGTCAATCATTTACTTAATAAATAATACAAACAAATGCTGATGACACTTAAAAATTATTGCACTTATTTACAGCCTTTTTGTTGTTTATTTTGTTGGCAATAAGCAGCAGTTGTTGATTATGAAATTGGTAGCAGAGGAAATATTCTAATATAAGACAAAATGATTCTTATTTAACTAAAATAGAAATTTAAGGTTTTGGTTTTAAATTAAAAAAAAAAAAAATATATATATAAATATAGGGTTCTTTTTTTAAGGACTGAGAACTTTTATTTAAAATAAAACGATATTAAAAAACAAACTTTTTTTTTCAATTGAATATATATTTTATGGCAATTAAATATTTAAATACTTAAGTCTCATTTCTAAAATTCATTATCTTATATGGACGATTTTAATAGCAAAAGTGGTGAAAATTTTTATGTTTTTTTTTACTATAAATGACGTAAATTTTTCTACAGCCCTACATTTGCAATACAAATAAACTGTGAAATGGAAGTAATATTTTATGATGGTATTTTTTTTTTTTTTTTGTTTTTGTTCAAGATTATCTGAAAAATCATTAGTGAAAGGGTTATTTTATCATGATGGAAAAAATTAATTTTTGACTGTTACTATTAGCCGAACAATAAATTGAAAACTGTTGCTTCCAAATGGATTTTAGAAAAGCTGTTTGCGATACACTTGTACCCAAAATTCTCTTTTAACACTAAATTCCAAAAAATAAGCTCTCAATTAAAAATTTAAAATAATTCATTTCGTAAGTCTTTATGTGTTTTATTTAAAATAAAATTTCTGAACCTCAAAAAAACACCCTTTACATACAGAATATAAAATATATTTAAATATGTGTATTGCTACAGGCTTTCAAGCCAAAATATGTAAAGTTGTTTTACTTTACAAATTATAAACTGAAAACTTATATATAACAATTTTTTTTAAAAAGGCGGTAAATCAAAAATTATTTTTTGTCAATATTTTTTTTTTTTTTTTTAATATTGACAAAAAATAATTTTTGATTTACCGCCTTTTTTAAAAAAAATTGTTATATATAAGTTTTCAGTTTATAATTTTAATTTATTAATTATAAAAAAAAGACAATTTCCCCTGAAGAAGTCACCCAATGTGGTGACGAAATATTGGGATAAATAAATATTTATAATTAATTTTTTTATAAATAAAGGATGTTTAGCTCGATAAGGAATATTAAATGAATAGAGAAGATCGAAGAAAACTAAAAAAATTAAAATTTTTTATAAAAAATATAATTTTTTGGTTAAAAGCTTTTAAGAATTACAAACCACCACCTTGGTCAGTCAAAAAAAGAGATTTTCGAAAGTGGATTAAAAAAATCATGTGCTGGCAGATTTTTTTCCATTTCATTTAATTTTTGGTAATAAAATTTTTTTTGGTTAAATGCTTTCTTACAAAATTTTTGGTTTGTCAAAGTTTTTATTTCATGAACCATAGCATGTCAAATAAAAAATTAAAATTCTCTCTAATGACCAAATATTATGCCAACTATATAGGTCGTTTGCAGTCACCGATATTTTTTTGGTGAATCCAATTTACGTTAATTCCGCAGAATTTCGCTTGGATCTTTCTATACCAATTGCCCCAGAAATTTGTTTCAGACCTTTAAAACCATAAATTGTTAAGCTAATTTTTTAACGAATTTTCAACGAATAATTTCGCAAAATTTTTTCCGCTTTTTATTCAAATAATCACTTTTACCTTGGTTGGTTTTTTTTTTAAAGAATCAAATGAACTGACAATATATCCAAAATCTTATTTCTTGCGATCAGCAGATAAATAACAGTTTATGAGTCAACGGATTTTTAACAATTTTACAACTAACTTCTGCACGACCTGATCACTAAGTGCTAGCGTTACAAATTTATTACTCCTACTAAATCACAGAAAAAAACATATTTTTTTAATACGAGCGCGGATGCGAAAGATGCCTGTTGGCTCATGCCAACAAAAAATTCATGCATTTCTCCCTAATCCGTCCTATTCTTCGGATTTAGCCCCGATTGACTTTTTCTTGTTTTCAAACCTGAAGAAATGAAGTAAATGAAGATTCGACAAAGGAGACTATGGTGAAAAATAAAATGTTTTTTTATGCAAAAACGTGTTTATCATTTAAAAAGTCATGGACTTATTGACCTGTCCTCGTATTTTGCCATGCTATAGCTGATAACCTTTAAGGTTATTTAGGTTTATAAGTTTAAATTTTGATTAATAAAAATAAAATCTCCACTTTTTAAAAATTAGTAAATTTTTTTTCTAAATTATTATTTTTTGAAATTATTTCCGATATTAGCAACAAAAATTTGTGAATATTGTGTAAAAATTCTGTAACCTGCGAACAATACTTGTGTGCTAATCGTATTTAGAAACTATTTCCCCATTTCATGATTTAACCCGACATTCTTTTGAGTTATGTAGAGATATTTACTAATCGTATTCCGAAACCTTTTTCGTTTCAAAACTTAACTCGACTTACGTGTTACTTATTCTCGTGAGTCATTTTCGGGTAACTTCGAACCATTTACTAGAACATAACTTTAACGGAAGACTTCTAGACTTGAGATGAAACTATATAGTTTTCTTCGGCTGGCAAAAAGCTCCATTCCACTTAAAAATTCTTAAATATGATAAAGTATGTTGCAGCAATTTCTAGCTACTTGATTAAAATCAGAAACAGCTGCATATACCAGAGATTGGTTTGTTGAAGGTCATAAAAATAAATGTTTTTATTATGTGAATATAAAAATATTTCAACTGAATATCTGCATTTTATCTTTTATACAATTATTATTCTTGCAACTCCTTTTTAAAAAAATTATGTTTCATGTTATAATCTCTTTATATTGAAAATAATATTAATTTCTTTATTTAATTTCATGTACATTATTTTTTTTTATACATTTATCCGTTTTCAATGTTATTACAATTAATGCGGCTTGGGCACGAAATAAAAATAATATTAAAATCTGCAATTTATTATCAACAAATAAAATAACATGGCGGTAATATACTTAACACAAAATGTCATAACAATCATAATACTGTAAATGACCAAACGAATGGTGGACACAAATGAATGCTGTGCCATCTACATCACCTTCCACCTGCTCATGGTGCTGCTGCTCATTTTCGTTATAATTAAAGATTTTTCGAAAAATAATATTTCACATGTACAACAAAGAGATTTTCGTGGACAAAATAATTTACTGGAATTGGATTTATCGAAAAATAAAATTATTAACATGGCCAGCTCGGTATTTTGTAATTTAACGGTAAGTTTTAATACAAGCATAAAATGTATTTACAAAAAATTATTCATTTTATTATTGTAAGAATTATAGATAGGAAATGCTTTATAGTAAATACAACACAAGACAGGAAAAATTATCTGAGTTTTTGTTGTGTGTATTTAACTCATGTTGTATTTATCAACTTATGTATGTATGTTATCTTTAAAGCTTGCAATTAAATTTTTATCTCTGTAAATTTTTAACAAGTTGATTTTTTTTAAAACTCTTTTTAACTTATTGCAACACAATCCAACATTTCTTGTCATTGGTTGTTGATAAAATTTTACTTTTACAAGTTTAATAAACAAAAGTCGGTCAAGAGACTTTCATATATAAATATTATCATAAAAAACATTAGTACAAATTTATAGTTTATTTTATAAATTTTAAGCCCAGTGCTTATTAACCCACCAAAAAAAATGGTAGTCATTGTGTGGCTATGACTTCTTTCATTGCTTACTACACTTTAGTTAACATTCTTTTATGATTTTTTAGTCTTATTCTAAGGAACTCCCAAGAAAATTTATAATCCCGATGAATATCTTAAAAAATCAATTTAAAGCATTTATTCAAAATATTTTTTTCTGATCATTAAAAATCTAAAATTTTAATGAGAAAATAATTCCGATGAACTTTTATAATTTTTTTATTAAATAATTTTTTTATATTTTTGTTTAAAATTTCCTGAAGGGTAGAATTTATGCAGTTTTGCAAAGTCAAGTCAAACAGATTACTTTAACCTTTAAATGAATCTAGCTAAGCCGGTCATTTGCATTTTTTTAGGCATTGTGTATTTCATTTAACATTACACTACTTGTGATTTTAATTCAGAATTTACCAAAATAGTTTTAAAATTGTAAATTTTTACACAAAATAATTTTAAAATTGCGTCAAAGTTATTTCTAATTGCCCAAAATGGTTTTAAAATTGTCCAAAACTTATTCCAAAATTTTTTAGAACTGTCTAAAAATGTTTCGAAATTGTGCAACCAGTTTTAAATTATCCAAAAACATTTTAAATTTGTCCAAAAATTCACTAAAATTTTCTTAAAATGTTTCAAAGTTGCTCAAAAATGCTTTTTCACTAATGCAAAATTATTTATTAGTTCTAATAAAGAGTATTTTATACCTTACTTAAACTTATTTTTCTGAATTCTTATGAACTAAAATTTCATCAAAGCTTAAATACTACAAGTACATAAACATTTTCCACTCATGCATCAGAATATTAAATCATTGTGTTATCATTGCTTACTTAGAGTAAAGTTTGAATAATGGTAGTAGCTACATTTGAATACTTCCATCCTATGACACGCCGATGTTAAATTCATCGATGAAACCGTCAGAAAAAAAGTGATGCTTTTGTTATAGTAGTGATGCTTTTATTGCTTCTTTGGCAGCTTCATATTTGCTGGGGATATAAAAAAAATTTAGAAAAAGTATTATGAAACTAATGAAGTTTTAATACAAGGTGGTCCGAAATATATCACCCAATCAAAAGATGATATATCTTTTGTAAATGACAGAAACTGTCAGGTTTGTTTTAATATTTGTGGAGAAAGCACTTACTTAAATTATACTCCTCAAGAACGAGGAATATCTCAATTAGGCCGCTCTAACTTTTCTTGTGGGTTTTTTGAAGACACAGGTCTATGTGAACAATCTACTGAATCTAGATGATCTTAACAAAAATATCGGACAATAGTGCGAGAACTTATCCGCCAAATTGGAAATACGGTAAAAAGGGCCCATATTATCACTAACTATGGCGGCACCCACTGGACCAATATAGTCCTTAAAAATTTATGGAAAATATTAAAATTCCAAATAGAACATTTTTTTTTATGTCGTTTTATATTAAATATAAGCAACACAATAGCTGGTGAATGTTTTTGAGCCACTCTGTATTGTTAGTTATTCAATTAAAAATTTTTATATTGATATGTAAATTCCTAAAATATGTAATAAAGTAATCCGAAAGCGCATCATGTGGCAAATTACTCGAGTTGAGATCCGATTAATCTTATTCTCCAGATTTGGACCCCAGTGACTTTTTCCTGTTTCAAAATTTTAAGTAATAGCTTAGCGAAAAAATATATCGAGTCGAATGAGAAGGACATCTCTGCAATTGATGCTGATTTTGAGGACCTTCCGAAATCTTACTTTGCAGAGGGCTAAAAAATGGTGGAGACTCGTTGAAAGAAGAGTATCGAGGTAAAAGGAGATTAGATTGAAAACTAAAAAATAATCAACCCAAAAAGTGTTTTCTTCTTTTTCGCCACGCATAACCACCTGGTGAAACTTATGAATAAACCAACTCACATTGAAGTTGAACATCCTAATATAAGACTGTACGATGTGTTCTATGTACCTTGGTTTTGTATATTTTTAAATAAAAACACGTTGTTCTTTTCTGTGATTCTTTATGAAATGCTCCTTATTAATTCAGTTCTCTTAATGCCAATAAAAGGCTGGGCTTGTCTAAAATTTTTCGTCATATTCACCAATCACAATTATCTACGTATTAACTTAAATGTAACCCGATAATAATTAAAATTTAAGAAAGAGATAAATGCAAAATTACTGAATTTTGTAAAATAATTGGCATATTGGTCAATCATAAATAATAACGCAGTAACCTAAATGTAACCCGATAGAGTAGTATAGGTATTTGCCATTTTCAACTAATTATTATGAGTATCACCTTATCGTTGCTATCATATACCGTAACAAGTACGAATTACACATTGTTGCACCTCCCGGTAATTCAAATAATTTTGCCGTTTCCACATCGTTTTCGTTTTCCGAGCATTGTCTTCGATATTTGGAAACTTTGTTTCGATGCCTCAGTGGAAATGATTTGACATGTTATTTGGCTTAGATTTAAATGCAATCAGAGCAAGTGTTCAGTAATTAGCGTATTCACAAAAAGTTAATACTGAAGTGCTTCCAAATAGGCGACAACCAAGCTTTCCAAAGTACTTAGACGCGAAGAGCTTCTTTCACAAATATCTTTTCCGTGCTAAAGTTCTTCCTGTCCCTAGCGGCAGTAAGAGCTTCTGGTCATTCATTAAAAGGATAAGGAAAAAGTTTAGCTCTTAAAAAGGGTGATCAAATATTCACTGAACCGGTAGACAAAGCCAATAATTTTTCTCCTAAAATGTTTTCAGGAAACTCATTTTTGCCAGAAAGCAATTAATCACCAGCCGAACTCGAAAAATATCGTTTGCTGTGCCTCAACCATTAAAAAAAGGGTTCTTGCGGATCTAAATAAAAAACAGTCTAATAAGTGATATTGTCTTCCCCTCATGTAAGAAGTTTGCTATGTTCAGACAATTATTGTAAAAGGATGCAGATAATAAGCCTGAAAATAACCGTCTAATCGTAATATTCTCTGCAAAGATCATGAAGTGAATTGTTGATTACCATCTTTTAAATTATGTAGAGTTTTATAAAAGACCTGTAAGAGTTCCTTTCAAAAGGTTGGAATAGGTCCATTTACCGGTTTGATCAAATATTGGACCGTATATGGCACGGCGCACTTGTCTCAAAAGCTAAATACTTTTGGTATCGGAAATGTCTTCCCTCTATTTATTTCGAGTTTTCTCAGAGATCGCTCTATACCAGAGAACTGCAAAATCAACTTTTTTCTTGATTTAATCATACACAAAAATTTTTGTTCACATTTAATAATTCAACAAAACTCACTGTAGAATAAAATCAGCATCATGTTACTGAACGCGTAATTCGGATGAGTTTGAATCATATGTCGATTATGTTTACTACAAATTTAATCACTCAACAAAAAGTCAGCGTTGAATAAATCAGAAAAAACAACAAACAACGCTTATAAGTGTATTCATAATTAAAACAAAATAGAAACACATTTCATAAATGATATTGTTTACATTGGGGTGGGACTTAAATTCCCCTTTTTTAGAATTTTTATTAGTAATAAAAATATTCTTCTTTGTGAAATATAAATATTTTTTTGAAAAAAAAATTTAGGTCGATATCTTGCCTATCCGGAAAAATTTATATATTGTCAAAATTTTTTTTCATCTATTTTGATTGGAAATTACGCAATATTTAACTTTAACCGGATTGGGCGAACCTGAGATGTCCACCTAAATTAAAAAAATTACAAAGAACAATATTTTTGGTATTCCTAATAAAATTTCCAAAAAATGTATTTTAAACCCGTCCTAATATACATATAACATTTATGAAATGTGTTTCTACAAAACTACCCCATTTTTATAGATAAGAAACTATTCTGTTTCAATTATGATTACACTCATACACGTTGTTTGTTGTTTTTTCTGATTTATTCTACATCATTGTTGGCTCGAATGAACAGAATAAAATCAATGGTTTAACAACGGCCGATGATTATAAATCAGTGACAAAACAATTTTCTCGTCGTTTGATTGATTTAAAATCATCAACATATATGTGTGTTGGAGTATATTCAGCGTTTGAACGCAAACACATATTTATTCTTGTGTTGATTGCGTATGAACGTTTTGCAATCAGCAAATACAGTTCTCTGCTCTATACGTATTGTTTTATAGAGAAAACAGATTCACTAGGAAAACCGCATTTCTTGCCAATCGAATGGGCTCGTTGGATCTACCGATATATTTGTTTGTGGCGTCGAAAATTCAGTTAATACAACAGAAATTTGGTTTAAACCATATTTTTCGATTATATTAGGAATACATTTGGTTGCGATAAACAAATAATTCAGTTGCTGCAGCCCAACTATTAAGTTGGCAAGAAATAAAGTTGTCACAATGAATCTGTTTTCTCTGTGTATGGATGAGATCACATTCGTCGTGCTTCTGATAAATTCTTTTTTCTTCTCATTTTCCCATCTTTCTTAATAAACTTCTTGATGAAACTTTTGAGCCAATCAACTTTTTAGCAGACGATAGCAACATTTGTCTTAAATTTTTCCTTTGATCGTAGACCACACCTTTTAGAGATCGTATACAGAAGGATGATTATGAATGACATATTTAGACCTTTTCACAATACAAAAGTGGGGGTCCTGCAAATAGGGAAGATTTTAATGCACGTATTTTAATATTTTATGATTACATTACTGTTCAAATGGATGGTATCGATATTGAGTATTCAAAAAATCTCTTGATGTTCTGGGCATGAGCAATTTTTTGAAGTCTTGAAAAAAATATAAGAAGTACTTCAACCTATCCGTTCTTCTAATTTTCTATGCCACCTGTATCTGCCTGAAAATGTAATACAACTCGAATATATGCCAGGCACTTCAAGGTCTGTTTTGGAGCTTCTGTGGGCGTTGACACTCTTTGACTCACGGAATCATTGTCGTAATATGGTTCGAGTGATACTCTTTTTTCCATATTATTATGAAAGGTGTCCTAAACTTATTCCTCGATCTAATAATTTTCGCTTATCCAATACAGTTCATCCATTTGTAGTCGATTGGGCACATCGCATTGCAAGGGGAACTTGTTTATTAGCCAGACTAGTCCTATGTGGATACAGGGAGTTTACTGCAGTTGTTTTCCGTAACACCTACAATTCAAGTATAATATATATCCATAAACACTACTCCTTCTTTCCTCCTTCACACAACCTATTTTCCTGATGTCAAAGCAATGCACTGCATTTGTAGAGGCCAATCCCTGAGTGTTGAACGCTTATTATAAATAAAAAAGAATAAATTTTCAAGCTACATATTAATCCATTCTAATGCTTTTTCTTAATTATAATAATAAATTTCAAACTCATTTTCAGGAATTACGCCGTTTAAATTTAGCTGACAATTCAATTGGTGAATTGGTACAACGTATTTTCTTTATGTTGAGTAAATTAAAATTTTTGGATTTAAGCGGTAATCCACTTCAAGATTTACCACCAGATGTCTTTAGGGATGTGTCGGTAAGATATTAAAAAAAAAAATGTGGTACTTATAATATTTTTTTAATAACTAATGCATCTTATTTCTTTACATTATATTTTCTTTACAAAAACATTCAAATGTATAGCAACTAAAAATATTCAAATGCCGTAACTGTCAATTGAAGAAAATCAATCCACAATTGTACAATTTATTACCATCACTAAATGAACTCGATTTGGGAAGAAATGAGGTATGAAATTTAAACAGCAATATCGATAAGAAAAGAATAAAGTATATTCGATGGTCGTAAGTTGACAGATAGTAACTTGTAGCTTTTTATAACTGGAAATAAGCATGATAAAAGACATCTACATTTTACAGAAATCTTTGGCATATTTATTTTTAGTGTTAAAAAATATTCTCTATTTACAAAGTGTCAGTGTTTGATCATCGATATAATGTAAAAATAAAATTTCATTTGTTTGAATTTTTTTTTTTTTTTTTGTAACTTTTTATATTTTTATCATTTTCGTTTCTTGCTCTAGTTTAAATTTCTTGACAAGGATGAATATCGTGATGTCAAACATTTAACCAAAGTTCTATTAGATGGCAATCAATTATCTGTTGTTGTCGATGAACTATTTCGCATGCAAAAAAGTCTTAAACATTTAGGTATGTTTGTATATACAATGCAAGTAAAAAAATAATAAGAAACTTACAACGTTAAAAACGTTAATTTTAATTTCTATTGAAAACTGTTTTTTCTGTTTTTTTTTAACTTTTTCTAAATACTTTTCTTTTTCTTTATTTTTCATTTGTGGGTTTTCTTAAAAATACTTGAAATTTATATAAATTTATTATTTGTTTGTTTTTTTTTGTTCATATTATAGATTTGTCCTACAATCGTTTGGCTAAAGTTCCTAACGATTCATTTTTACATTTGACTAATTTGACTTTTCTGGATTTGTCATATAACAAATTGGTGCGTTTAGAACCGCAGTCTGTGAGGCGTCTTAGCAATTTACGAACTTTAAATATAAGTGGCAACATACATATGGATCTGCATGAAATACGAGAAACATTTGAAGTAAGTTGCTATGAAAAAAAAAAACAGTTGAGAAATAGAAAAAATTAATAAAAGGAAAACCAAACTTTGTTAAAAGCATTTTGTGTGTGTGTGTGTGTTTTTTTTGTAAACCACTGATGTGAGAACAAATACACAATTGTGAAATGAATTCATATTTTAAGGTTAAATTAATGTTACCACATAATTGCATACTTTGAGGTACAAGAAAAAACTATATTATTAGAGCATTCATCTGAAAAGCTTCCATATAAAAAACATTACATACTTTTGGGAAACATAATAATTACATAATTATACTGCAGTAGAAACTTTGACGTATTGTTACCTTAAAGTATGCAACAATAAAATTCTAATATTCACTATAGCAGGGTATTGTCGTGTACCTTGTAACTTGGCATTTTATACCTTTTTCTTAAGTTTTTTTTTCGAAAATGTGGCCCTGTACAAAGTGCTTTATTTCCATCCTTAGTTAATATTTTCAGCAATAAATGCTTTGGCGAAAATTCTGAAATATAAAATATGTGTTTCCAAAAGTCTGGGCCAATTCACTGATAAGGTATTTTTAAGAATTTTTGGAAAAGTCTCTCTCTCTTAACGGTCTGCTCAAAACTATTTTTGGAATTTTCTTTAGGGGCATTGTAAAATAGATCTTTTAAAGGAGAAAATTGCTTTACCTAGAAACCTTAAATTTAAAGAATGCGTGAAATCGAAACATTAATTTAGTAAACGAAATGGAAAACAGGTGAAATTCAAGCATTTTCAAACGGAAAAAAATTAAATGGAACGGGGAACTAGTGAAATTGAGACAATATTCAAGATAACCCAATAGAATTGGTGGAATTAAAACACCGAACGAGGGGAATGAAATGGAATGGAACCACGAACTACTGGAGTTAGAATACTAGACGAAAGATATAAAACGGTAAACGAGTGGAATTGAAACACAAAACACAGCAAACGGATTGGAAAGAAGCCAGCATAGATTTTAATAATGCTTATCGATTTGAATATATATTTTTTTCTATTTAAGAGGATTTTCCTCTTTTTAACGATTTTTCTTTTAATAATTATTAATTTTGTTGTTAAATTCAAAAAATTTGTCATTTACCAATGAAATGATTTAAATTTTACAAGAAAGCAATGGAAATTAAATAATATTTTAATTTGTCGTCTCAAATGTTTAGAGGCATGTATAGTAGACATTCATTAAGATGGGAAGAGTTCAGTATCTTTTGGGAAACCCATAATTTTCCCCAAATAAATCCTTCGCAACGTCTTCTCCACATGCCAACTCACACCTACACAATTACAAAAAGTTTAGCTGTTGTGTAGATTAGCCGGTGATAATTCCCATCATATAGGTCAGTTCCTTCTTTCCCAGCCTCAAGATCCTCTTTATCTTGCCCACACACAGGTCACCCCACAAAACCTTTGTGACCCTTTTTAGATATCCAAGTGCATGTTATTGGCCCACTGTCCAAATTACGTTTTCGTCATCATCGTCATTAACTAGCCCATCAGACCTTTTATTCCCATCCACTTTAGAGTTTTCGGAAACCTATACACTCAGAATATTATGTAGTTAACTGTTTGTAGTTTAACAAAAAAGTTTTCCGTTCCATTTAAAAATAAAGGAAGATACATTTATTTTTCAAAGAAACATCTATATTAACTTTTTTATACATTTATTCGAAATAATTTACTATCATTTACCGATTTTTTCAGTTTCATTTATTTTTTTCATTTGTTTGAAATTTAATAGAAATTTACCCACAAAACGGAAACTTGTGGTTTATTTGTGTCCGTAACAGTTATTACAAATTTAAATTTTGTTTGCTGTCTGTTTCAAAAAAAATATTCAAAAAATTTCAATTTGTTTTTTTATTTAAATTGGTTGTATATATACAAAATTTTTCAATACAATTTACAAGAACTTCATAAACACACATACATACACAAATCCATTTACACAAAAAGTGTTTATAGCTTCATATGCATACATACATTTTGTATTGTACGAGTATATTAAAAAAAAAAAAAAAAAATACAAAAACGGAAATAATTTCAAATAAATGAAAAAAACATTTATTTTTTAAGGATTGGTGGGTAAAATTTTGACATTTATTTTAACTGATTATATCAGTTGTTTCTTACGGATGTGTCAGTTGATTAATCAACATTTAAAAATAAATAACAAATGACATTTAATTTAAATGAAAATTAAGTAGACCGGTTTTTAAATGAAATATCATTTCTTTTAAATGATATTTTCAGTTATTTTAACTTACAAACTTTTTTAAGTGTATCAACATTAGACGTCCCCTCATCCTCATATTGCAGTCAACAGCAGTCTCCGATTTAACAGACACTACTGATACGCCCTAACCGCAGCTTGAACATCAGTAAAAATATCTGTATCCCCATATAATATCTGTATTCCCGTAATAGCCACAACCACCGCCTCAAAAACCGTTTTGTGATCTGCGACCGCGAAACACGAACTTATATCAGGCTCCTCGCAGAAGAAACCTAAAACAGTTCTCGCGTTTAGTTTGAAGAAATCCGTATAAAAATTAATTCCATTGATATCATCAAATATTCCATCATCCTTCCATAGCTTCCTTTCCCAAATAAGAAAATCGCAATTCGCTAAAACACATTGTTGCGCCACCCTATCACATTCCATATCTAAATTGTGTAGCCTGGTAGATTTTCAAAGACTTTATCCAAGCAACCAGTAGCAAGAGCCGCCTTATATTTAACCAGAACATCGATTGGGTTAATAAAGAGTATTGCCTCCACTGTCTTTGTAGATGTCGTTGCCGTTTAACATAGCCGTCTAGACCCTTGGGGTTTTCCTATGTTACGTTTTCTCAGGATCACAATAAGGCATATTTAAATATCGGTTCGACAACACTTATGTAAAGCCAAAGGGTGATTCTTGGATTCAACTCCCACTTAGAGCCTACTGCTCTTTAAGCTTTATCGAATTCTGCTTTCGATATTGTCGCCTTAGTAGAGTTTCTTATCCAGATAAACTTCCAAGTATGTTACACTAATTTCTATGTTAAAACCACGGAAAAAGGGAGGGGAAATCGTAGCACTCTTCCCTTTTCTATCCGAGTGTGATGCCGCCCATATATATATGACAAATCGAGTGCCCTCGAACATAAATAATTTGGATCTTTTTCCCTTCAGAAGTATCGCCTCATCATCTGCGCAGAAGACGAGCTTGAATCCTTCTTTTGCTAAATTCCTCAAAAGACTAAGAATGTTGGTAACCCACAAAGGAGATATTAAAGTATTGCCTTGTCAAGTGCCTCGATACACACTCTCTCTGTTTTTTTATTCCACTGAGATCGCAGCATACCTAAGGGTTCTCTAGTATGTAACCGACCCAGTCAAAAAGTATCCCGTTCATGTTAAAAAATTCTAACGACTGGATAAGTGTATTGGTCATGACATTACTAACAGCTACCTCTATAGCAATCAAAATGGTCAGGGTATACATTCCCTCCTCAAAAGACCTCTTGTATAGTAATTTCTCAGCAATCGATGATGATGGGATCCATCACGCAAAGAAAAAACATGGATGGGAGAATCCTATTCGAAGAGCATAATATATTTTTGAGTTTATGATTGTGCCAACCATAGTCGTACTATATTATGGTAATCATATTATGATAATAAAATATCCATAGTTTTACCATAATACTGACCCTACAGTTATATTATGATCCAAAAATTACCATATTATGGTTCTAAATAAACATATTATGATGTTGAATTTATCATAATATGATTGCATGTAATCATAGTATGCTCAAAATGTTATTACATTATGGTCCCCATAACTATATTATGATATCTGGATTATCATAATATGATCCATATATAATCTTTATATATAATCTTTTTGACAATGAATTGATTATTGTAAATAATATTACATGTATGAGGAATTTTCGAAAAAAAACACTCGAAAAAAATCTTCTAAAGTTTAAAAAAAAAAAATAAACTGGATCTTAATAGGTCAATTGATGAAATGTTTTAATGCCACATGAAAGGTATTTTCTACCCATCTGATATTTGTCCAGTTTTAGAAAACAATATATAATTTTTTTTTTAAGACATTTTGGTTTTTATGAAAACAAGACAATACTCGTATTATGACTGTAAATGTCAAAGTCATGTTTTATTTGATGTACAATTATTCTTTGATTGTTGCCAGCATTTTATGGTTGCATAATTATCATATTTTTTTCAAATTCAGAATATTTGTTACTACAGTATGGTTACAGCCAATCATGTTATAAAATAGAAGGTGGCAATCATAAAATAGTAAAATATTTACTATAATAATGATGGTAGCGACCATGTTGATGGTTAGACAACCAATAATATGGTTGTGACAACCATACCCGATTGCAGCAAGCACAATATAGTAGCAGTGATCATGTTGCAACTATGTTTATTCTCTGCGTGATGATGCGCTCAAAAGCATTGAGCAGAAAAGATGTTAAGTATTTCGGGTTAGTACTCGTGTACGACTCCTTTCCCGGAATTTGTATACAAAGCATTCTAGCCTCTTGTCAGAGCCTCGGAGTTTGCAAAAAATTAAGCCCGCATTAAAGATCCCAGTCAAAAGGATATCTAACATCACCTGGCTTTAATCTTGGTATTATATAAAAGGTTAAATCTAAATAAAAGGTTACAGAATAACTTTTAAAACATTAGCACAGGTTTTAATTTAAGGTCTACAACCGGTTCGCTGTGTTGTGTAATTGCGCGTTGGAGTGTTACATAAAATGTTGCGTGTTCGATCTCCAGCGTCGGCAACATCAATTTAGAAAAATACTATGTATGAGTTTTCAATCTATCATACATATCGAATGATCCTCCCCATAGCACTTCACCTCACCGGCGTAAAATAACATAACATAAAAGCTTAAACAATTTTGCCAACTCTCCATCAAATAATGGTCAACAACTGTTCTAAGATTTATCATCTCACGCAATTACAGTGTTGCTATATTTGAAGCAATTCATATTTTACCACTTTCATCTCTTCAATATTTCCTTTTCAAAGAAGGCAATACATAAATCAGTAGGAAGAATTTGCTGAAAGTAGTTTCTCTTAAAAAAAAAACCTGTTCTAGAATAGATAGAGAATAAATAAAAATAGCCAGTTCAGTGGAATATCAAACTTCCTCTGCTGCAAAATATTTTATTATTATAACGGCCGCTATTCTTTCTTCTTGATAACCTACTTAATTTAATTTCTTTAATTTCTTTTCTCTTTCACATATCAAAATTTTGTAAATACCAGACAATTTAGCTTATAATTTATTTCTTGCTTTTTACAAATATTTTTTGTATACTTTAGGCACTTATACGATACAATAATTGGTAATTACTTAGGTATTTTAGTGTTTTATGGTTTAAGAATCTTTTGCATTATTCAATTTTCATATGATTAGGCTTAAAAACATTTCCATAAAGAACTTTTATGAAAAATACCATATTTTATTAAAATCCTATATTACAAATAAACATATAATAAAAATTCTTTTAAACACATCATAAAATAATACCTTTAAACATATGCTTACATAAAAAATATTAACAAAACCATACAACAATATTAAATTTAAAAAAGAAAAAAAAAACACAAATATTTACAAAACAAACAGAAAATTTTATCCGTTCTATAAAACCATTGTGATGATGATATTGTTTTCTTATATTATTTTTTTTTTTTGAAATTTTTATTATTATTTTTCTTCTCTATTCTATTTTACATTTTATAGCATTTACCACACCTGACACATCTTTCTATTGCTGATATGGGAATATTGCCGGTTGGTTTGTTGGTACCATTCAAACATTTACGTTATTTGAATATTTCCGGTAATCACTTGGATATAATGTCCCTACAAGTCATTGAGCCCTGCCAGGAGCTAGAGGTAAGTTTAAGTAGCTTATTTTTTTTTCTTTTTTGTACGTTTTTAGTTTCGTATCATGTTAACATATGAATAA
Organism: Eustalomyia histrio; assembly: GCA_949748255.1. Classification (NCBI taxonomy): domain Eukaryota; kingdom Metazoa; phylum Arthropoda; class Insecta; order Diptera; family Anthomyiidae; genus Eustalomyia; species Eustalomyia histrio. The sequence continues at coordinate 27,352,379 of OX456526.1, read as the reverse complement.
TCATAAATGTGGGTCCTTATGTGTTTTAAATGAAAGAAAGAAGACACAAAACAATAAAATGCAATCATTTATGACTTAGGAAAACATATACATACATACTCATCTCGTATTTACATACAAAACAAATAATGGTTTTTAGTCTAAAGAAAAATATCTTTTTCAAAAATATGAAATAAAAAATTTACATTTTTATGATTGCCATTACTCAATTATGTAATCTTTCTAAAATCCATAACGTCAGAAAAAATATATTTTATGAACAATGCAAGAATTTACCATGAACATGATGAATGCAAGAAGAATTCTTCTTAAATAAAAGATATTTTGGACACGCTAGAGACAATTATTATTGTTTAATTTATTGATTGTAACATATTCGAAGAGCATCATATATTTTTGGGATTATGATTGTGTCAACCATAGTCGTACTAAAATATAGTTATCATATTAAGAAAATAAAATAATAAGCAGTTATATCTACTTGGGAATTTCTCATTACCATTAAAATTTCATTTCTATTAGTTAACACCAAAGCAAATGAAAAAAATTTCATTACTATCATTTACTAATGGCAATAAAATAGCATAAATGCATAAAAAAACTAATTATAATTGATTGAAAAATAATTTGTTTACAAAAAATGTGTACGATTTGTACGAAAATTATCAAAGTACGAGGGCGGATCAATAAGTCCATGACTTTTTGAATGAAACATAGTTTTTTTTGCAAAAAAAAAAATATATATTTTTCAACATAATCTCCTTTTTTGCTTCTCCATAAAATAGGTATGTGTTTGATTAATAATTTCATCGTTGGATCTAAATCTCTTTCCAACGAGCCATTTCTTTAAGTTTGGAAATAGTCACTGGGGGCTTAATCCGGAGAATATGGCGAATGAGGTACCAATTCATAACCCAATTCATGGAATTTTGCCATCGAGACTACACACGTATGCACCCGTGCATTAGCTTGATGAAAAATAACTTTTTTCTTGGCCATATGGGGTCGTTTTTTTAAATCCTCATTAAATCAGTCCAAAAAGTTGGCATAATATTCGCCGTTTATTGTTTTTCCCTTTTGAAGGTAATCGATGTGGATTATCCCGCGTGCAACCAAAAAAACTTTTACCATCACCTTATAAGCCGGCAAACTTACCTTGGCTTTCTTCGGAGCCGGTTCACCCGGAAAAGACCCATTATTTAGACTACAGCTTGGTCGACGGAGTGTTGTAATGGATCCATGTTTTATCCACAGTTACAAAATACTGCAAAAACTCATTAGACTGTAACAACTCCAAACAATCCTTTGAAATTGTCACACGATTACGTTTATGGTCAATTGAGAGCAAACGCAGCACCCATCTTGCAGACAGATTTCTTAAATCCAACTGATCATTTAAAATCGAAACCAAACTGCCATATAAAATGCCTATGGCATCAACGATCTTACGCACTTTTACTCTTCGATCGGCCAACACCATATCGTGGATTTTTTTGACATTTTCGGGTGTATTGACCTCAATTACCCGTCCGGAACGTTCAGCTTCATGTGTACTTGTGCGACCACAACTAAAGTCAGTAAACCACTTTTTTACCATTGAAATCGATTGTGCAGAGTCCGCATAGTATTTATCAAGCTTTTCCTTGGTTTGATTGATGGTTTTTGTTCGCAAAAATAATGTTTAATGAGAACTTGAAATTCACTTTTTACCATTTTAAAAAAAAAAGCCACGAGGTTGTATGTTTTGAACAGCTGTTTAACGCAAAGTAAATGACGGAACTAGCTCAAAATTTGACAGTAGTCTTTTTAGTGTTGCATTTCATATAACTACGAGCGAAGTTCGAAATTAAATTAAATAAACAAATATTTACAATCATAAATATGTATTAACAAAAATATTAACACATAAAATAACGGACTTTTTCTAATATAAAAATTCTTAGATTCTAAGAACATTTTCAGTATTTGTTTTAGATAGTCCTTAAATTCTAAGAATTTTTCCTTTAAAATAAGTTCTTATAATCTAAGAATATTTCGTCTAGAAAAATTACTTCCAATCTTAGTGTTTTTCATGATGAAAAGTTCTCAGAATTTAAGAATTTTTATTAAAAGAAAGGCCTTAGAATCTAAGTTTTTTAAGAATATATGAATTTATATGAATATGAAACTGTTTGCAGAATATGAGAGTTTGACTTTAACGAAAAGTCCATAGAATCTAAAAATCTAGTAGTTTGTATAAGAAACCTTTTTATACAAAAGACATCTTGTGTTCTACAAACATTTTCTAACAAAAAATTAATTTATTAAAATTCTGTGTACCTTTTCCACAAGAAAATAGTTAAAAAGTATAAAATCTTTAATTGAAATTTTTTTTACAATGAATTAATTAGTGTAAATCAGGAGCGCATTAATTTAAAACCCCTAGTTGCAGCAGTTTAGGATGAATGTTTAATAAAGCATTTTTCCCTTTTTAACCGTATTTTTCTACGTTTATTTAGAGAGTTCCCAGCAGTATATCTTTGGTGAATATGCTCATACTCTAGGAAGCATATATTTTAGATTTTAAATATCTATTCCCAGGAGTTTTCCGTCCTGGTTTGCCACCCCCTGTAAAAGTTTCTCAAAATCCCAGAGTATGAACGTTAATGCCAAATATCAAGTTCCTACACGCAAAGAAAAAATATGGTTGGGGCAGTCATATTCGAAGAGCATCATATATTCTTGGGTTTATGGTTGTGCCAACCATGGTCGTACTTTAATATGGTTATCATATTAAGATAATAAAATAACCATAGTTTTACCATAATTTAGTCCCTACAGTTATATTATGACTCAAAAATTCCCATATTATGGTCCTGAATAAACATGTTATATTGAATTTATCAATATGATTGCACGTAATCATAGTATTCTCAAAATGTTATCATAATATTGTCCCTCATAACTATATTATGATTCCTGGATTATCATTATATGATCCATAATCTAAGAAAATTTCTTAAAGGAAAATTTCTTAGAAACTATGAAAAAGATTTTTAAATTTAAGAATATTTCCTTTAGAAGTGTTTTTTCTAAAAAAATTATATGAAGGACTTTTTGAAGAAAAATTGTTAAGGAAAATATCATAGATTCTAAGAACTTTTCTATCAAGAAAACTTTGATTCTGTGGACTGTTTTTAAGACAAATACTTAAAACTTTTTTTTTAAATTCTAATGACTTTTTGTAATAAAAAATCTTAGAAATTTTTAGATTTTTTTAGAAATTTTTCTTTAAGAAAAAGTCTTTAGAATATATTCTACTGGAAAAAGTCTTTAGAATGTAAGTATTTTCTTCAGAATATATGAATTTTTCTTTCAAAGAAAGGCCTTAGAATCTAAGTTTTTTTTTTTGAATATATAAACTTTTATCTAAGAAACAGTTTGCAGAATCTGAGAATTTCTGTTTAAGGAAAAGTCCATAGAATCTTAAAATGTTTTTATCAGATAAATTTATAAATATCAATTATTTTGTGTAAGAAAAAATTAACTGGATCTTAATGGGTTAATTGATGAAATAATTAATGACATGTGAAAGATATTTTCCAGATTTAGTAAACAATATATGATTGTTTTTTTAAAACATTTTGTAAAAACAAACTGACTTAACTTATCAAATTTTGGTTTTTATGAAAACGAGACAATATTATGACTGTAAATGTTAAAGTCATGTTTTATTTGATGTATAATTATTTATTGATTGTTGGCAGCATTTTATCGTTGCATAATTATCATGTTTTTTTCACAGTCAGAATTTTTGTAACCACAGTATGGTTACAGCCAATCATGATATAAAATAGAAGGTGCCAATCATAATATAGTAAAATACTTACTAAATAATGATGGTAGCGACCATGTTGATGATCAGAAAACGAATAACTGGGTTGTGACAACCATACCCGATTGCAGCAAGCACAATAAAGTAGCAATGATCATATTGCAACCATGTTTTTTCTCTGCGTGTAGCTCGTGCGGTGTTGGCTGGTTTGTTTAGGGGGCACTGAATAATCTCCATTGGATCTCCGTTTTTATCAGTGAATACTTCATACTTCAAAGAATGCATTTTTTAAATTTCGAGTTTTTAGTCAAAAGATTTTTGATCTGGTCCTCAAGAGGGAAACATTTCCCCCTTTACTGCTTCCCGTAGGAATTTCCAAAAATCTGAATTTCAAGCCCCTAGCCGTCGCTGTTTAGAAAAGCTATTTAGTTCTCATTAAAAATTAATTTTATTAAAAAAAAAAAATATTTCTAGATTGCGTCGTTTTACTCTTTATTCAAAATTTTCTGAATAAAATATATACAATATAATTGTACTTATAATTTGTCCTTTATTTCAAGAGGCATGAAAAATACTAAAAATATGTATATACATATGTATATGTATTTTTAAAACACTTTTTTTTATTTATTTTACCAACTCCGATTAATGGAATAATCGCATTAAATTAATCATATTTCAATTATTGGAATTATTCGAACAATTATTTGAGCAAAATTATTTGATTAATCGAATAACGATTAATTGATTGTATACCTTTCAAATCACCAATTGTCAATTTCAAAAAAATCAGACAAGAAATATGTAAACTAAAACGTATGTGTAATTTAAATTTTCATTTAATATCACTCATACGCACAGTGCACGGAGATTTCAAAGTGAAAAAATGGTAATAATTTTAATTATGAATCTTCTAAACTACTGATCTAATTTCATTTTATTTAATTGCAAAACTACTGATCAAATTGCAAAAATTTAAGAAGAGTATAAAGGCTTTAACTTATTTATTTTTTTGTCTATTTCTGACAGATATATTACAAAATAATTTAGAATTATATATATAAAAATAACTTTACTATGATTTCAGAAAAATAATAATGATTTTCTATTACACTAGGGTTAAGTTAAAAATCTATAAATTTTATATAATTGGTTTAATGTGTTACTAAATCTCCTGAGCGGGTTAACATCATCATAATTAGCTCTAAAATATTTCACCAAAAAAGGTACGAAATAACGGGATGTTCGTTGCGAAATATTGAATGAAATTTCATTAATCAAAAATCCACAACAGATATCACCGTTAATAATATTTAAAACAAATAACACTTTCAGCATACACATTATTATTACAGTCACCTCTCTTAACATTGGCTGGGCTACAAAGTGTCAATATTGGCCATCTCGACTGTATTAAAATTTTATGGTCCTATAACTTTTACAAATGTAAACTGATTTGGCCAAATTTAAGCTTTTGTTATCTAGGTAATAAAGAAAAAGTCTTCTTTAAGTATCAAAGCATCTTCTAAAACTTAAAAATATTTTTCTTATAAAATGTACGTTCTTAGAAAAAATATAATTTATTTAAAATTATACTCCTAGGAAGTTCTAGTAATTGATAAATAACGGCGCCCTCGTGGCTTAAAGATATTTTAAGCTGATATTTCCAGTAGTATTTTAGCCATACCAAAAAAACAAAATTTAACTGATTGTCAACATTATTTGTGAAAATATGTGCAAATATTTATGTACCCACACACACAAACCCATATATATACATATGAGACTTTCCATTATAACTGTCCACGTACACAAAAAGCATAATACGACGTAAATTATTCAAAAAATATTTTCTTCTTATTGTAGTCTAAAACTAAATTTTAAAATTGCTGCCAATTCCGTAAAAAATAACAAATTATTCATTTATTTGAAATTGTTTCCGTTTTTTTTATATTTGTGCTAGTTTTTTAATATTCAAAATGTATACTCCCACAGTATATAGACACACTTTGTGTGTGTGAAGTTATAATTTGAATTAAGATAATTTCGTATAAAAACAAACAATTTAAATAAATAAAAATTGGAATTTTTTAATACATTATATTTTTTTGTAACAGACAGTAAACAAAATTTAAATTTAAAAGAACTGTAAAACTAATAAGCCATAAATTTCCGTTCTGTGGTTATTTTTTTTTTTTTTTAAATTTCAAACAAATGAAACTGAAAAAACCGTTTAATGACAGTAAATCATTTTGAAGAAATGTCTAAAAAAAGTTAAAATAAATATTTTTAAAAAATAACTGCATGTTCTTTTATTTTTAACTGAACTGAAAACTTTTTTATTAAACTTCAAACAGTAATGTGCATAATATTCGGAGTTTGGTAACGAAGTTTTGGGCTTCAAAGGTAATGTTTCTAAAAATTGTGAGACTCTGTGATAAAAAAAAAATATATCTGCCAATTCTAAGCTGATTTAAATTGAGGATACTCTAACATAGTATACTTTAAATTAAAGGCACTTTCAAAAAAATTAGATATAAATGATGTTTCTCAATTTGAAGCCGTTAGAGATTGAAAAAATAGGAAATAAATTAAAAATTTTAGATTTAATTGAAAATAATTCCACATAAATTTGTTAATGAAAAGTAATGATTTAGAGTCGGGACTACCAAATGCTTCAGGAGTTGTCAGGATAATTTGCAGTGGATGAGTCAACAGTGAGCAAACGCCTAAAAACCATGGGATTAATTCAAAAGCCATGAAACTGGGCGCCACATGATTTGAAACAGCGCAACGTCGAAATCTGATTTTTCGCTTGGAAAGAGCTCTTTAAAAGGTAATAAAAAGGAGGGTTTTTTGAATTACATTATGGCTCAACTCATGCGTTTGAGCCACGCACTGCAGCAAAAATGGCCGAAATATGAAGAAAGGCATGTCAACATGTTGCAAGCCCAATGCAAAAAAAAAATGATCAATGATTCGATTGTCTCAAAAGAGAAGTCGTTCTTCCAAGCTAGTATCCAAAAATGGGAAAAGATGGGAAAAAGTTGTAAGCGATGTACAATAACTTGAGTAATATGAAAATTTTTTCTTAATAAATAGGTAAATTTCGAAAAAATGCTGGTTTTTAATTCAAAGTCCCAATGTATGTACATATTTGAAAACCCCAAATATTCGTTCAAAATTTAAAAACCGATTGGAAAATTATTAACTAAAAACTTTTTGTCTGTGAAGTTTTAAAAAGTTGTTTTTTTACCAATAACTTCACTTACTCGAAATTTTCTAAAACATCAACTCTTGAAAAATAGTATTGTTTTTAAAAGAAAAACTATAGCTTACTTATACCCTATTGACTGGATTGAAATATTTTCACATTATAATATATGGACTTGAAGTGATATCTGGTACAAATGTGGCTAATTTTAACAGAATAAACCGCATTGTGAAAACTATTGTACGTTTTGTTTATAATGTCCGACGCCGGGACCATATTTCTGAATACCTCAATCGTTTTTTGGGTTGCTCTTTAAAGGATTTTGTGAATTATCGTTTGCTTATTTTGTTTTACAAAGTTATTAAGACTGGCAGAGCGGTACCTTTGTGCAGGAAATTTACTTTTACACGATCGACTACACTCAGAATATTATGTAGTTAACTGTTTGTAGTTTAATAAAAAAGTTTTCCGTTTCATTTAAAAATAAAGGAACATACATTTATTTTTCAAAGAAATATCTATATTAACTTTTTTATACATTTATTCGAAATGATTTACTATCATTTACCGAATATTTTCAGTTTCATTTATTTTTTTCATTTGTTTGAAATTTAATAAAAATTTACCCACAAAACGGAAACTTGTGGTTTATTTGTGTCCGTAACAGTTATTACAAATTTAAATTTTGTTTGCTGTCTGTTTCAAAAAAAATATTCAAAAAATTTCAGTTTGTTTTTTTATTTGAATTGGTTGTATATATACAAAATTTTTCAATACAAATTACAAGAACTTCATAAACACACATACATATACAAACACATTAACACAAAAAGTGATTATATCTTCATATGAATACATACATTTTGTATTGTACGAGTATATTAAAAAAAAAATACAAAAACGGAAATAATTTCAAATAAATGGAAAAAACATTTATTTTTTAAGGATTGGTAGGTAAAATTTTGACATTTATTTTAACTGATTATATCATTTGTTTCTTACGGATTTGTCAGTTGATTAATCAACATTTAAAAATAAATAACAAATGGCATTTAATTTAAATGAAAATTAAGTAGACCGGTTCTTAAATGAAATATCATTTCTTTTAAATGATATTTTCGGTTATTTTAACTTACAAAATTTTTTTTAGTGTAGGGATCCTCAAATTTGTATTTCAAGGATAAGGAATACTATGTTTGAAAGATCGTTTGTAATTAGAATTGCTCGCTGTTGGAATCTATTGCCATATTATTTGCGTACTTTCTCGCATTCGAATAATATTTTTCGTATCAAAATTTTAGAGCTTGTTAACGGCTGATTATATTAAAGTTTTCATTCTATGGGTCTATTTCATCTTTTAATTTTCTTAAAATATTAAGTTTTTTAATTTTCTTGAATATTGATATGTTAGGATGATAAGTGTTTCATTGTTGTTTTTTTATGAATACTCTGTATTTTTTTTTTTTTTTTTGATAATTTGAATAGTTTTAGGTATAAGAAAACTATATATATTTCTTTTCTTAGGATTTTTGCAGTATTTTTGGCCATAATGGCTTTTTGTATTATAGATGAATTAATAAATAAATAAAATAATAATTTGGATTTATCCATATCCACATTTTATTGCCTTTTAAACAATTGCCTTTTATACTCTGTGCTTAAAATTTTACCAAACAAACCATCCGGGCCTCCGTGCAATACGAAATATCTCTCTAGACTAAAAGACAAGAAAAATTAAATGCTTAAAAAATGTTAGAAAATGGTTCATTAATTAATTACTTTAACTATTCTGTCAGAAGATCTGAATTTAACACTCCAAATAGGTATGCTTACAAGAACTGCTTAAATCAAGTGAAAAATAATTCAATAAATGACCCAAAATCTTTTTATAAATTTGTCCCTCAAGAATGAAATACAATGACTTCGAATATTCTGATGAGATTTCTATAAATAATATTTTTGCCCATTGCTTTCCTTCAACGTTTAACAATAATATCAAATATCCTTATTCTAAACGAACAACATGTTTTGAGCGATCTTTTGATATTAAAGACGATGGCGTCCCAACTTGTATCACGAAACGATGTTCAAACTTATAATGTACTTCTCTGACATTACTTTATAATAGGTATCTTAAGCTTGGTAATTTTCCAGATGTCTGGAAAAAATCTTATATAAATCTGGTGAAAAAGCTTGTATTTCGAATTATAGAGGTATAACTAAACTGAGTGCAATTCCTAAACTGTTCGAAAAACTTATAACATAAATTTTCTCATCAAGTATCTTCCCTATTATTACCGAAGAAACATGGTTTTTGAAAATCCCGTTCTAAAGGGTGATTCAAGTAGAGATACTTTTTTCAATAGCCTCTTTTTGACAGATCACGTGTGAGTCGTGTCATGCTGTCATGTTATTTTTGTTTAGTATTGTTTGGCATTTCATAATGGAAAGACTTACGCCTGAACAACGTTTACAAATCGTTCAACTTTATTACGAAAATTCACGTTCTGTGAGGAATGTGTTTCGTGCACTTCGCTCAAATTATGGTCAACATAATCGACCTACTGAGCGTACTATTCGCAACACCATCACCCATTTTGATACCCAGCATTCATTATTGGATAATATTCGACCGAATAGACCACGTCCAGCACGCTGTGAAGAAAATATAGCGGCCGTAGCTGAGTACACTCTCACGAAGACCGTGGAGAGTCGATTCGGCGCTTTCGTGCCATGATAACCGACTATTTCGCATTAATCAATGGATTTATTGAAAGAATACTTCGGTGAGCACATAATTTCACGTTTTGGGCCGGTCGATTGGCCACCAAGATCGCGTGATATCATACCGTTAGACTTTTTCCTGTGGGGATATGTAAAGAATGTTCTTTCAAATGATAATAAACATTCCCCATTAAATTTAATAATCCCAAAAATCAAGTTTAGCTACAGTTCAATTTTATAAATTTTGCTGCATGGTGTGAGGACGATTTAATGGATCTTAATACCAGAAATTCATTTTTTCAAGATCAACTCCTGTTGAGGGCACGTATTTACTGAATAATGAATGGTTAGAATTGGTACAAACATGTAATGACCTTGTTATACTACCAGATAAACAACTGGATTTCCGAGCTCATGTTTCAACTACAATAAATAAAGCTTTAGGTGTGTTCGGATTTACTAAACGCTAAGCTAAAGAATTTTATGATCCATATACAACAAAACAGCTTTTTACAACTTTTGTCAGATCTATTCTGAAATATGGATTCATTGTTTGGGATCCATCCGTTAAAATTCGTACTCAATCTGTTGAATCTGTTTAAAAACAATTTCTGTTAATTTGTCTACGTGGTCTCGGATGGGATAAAGTTAATGATCTTCCCCCTTACAATAATCTTCTAGCACTGATAAAACTTCCTACTCTCAAAAGCCGAAGACAAATGCTGAATGTAACTTTTATTCTAAAAATAATAAATCATTTTATTGATTCCGAATTTCTGTTGAGCAAACTTAGTTTAAATACCCCAGTTTATTCTACTAGAAACTTTGGGTTTCTAAGAATTTCTATAATTCGTACTAATTATGCTAATGCTGATCCATATCGAAGAATTTGTGATGAGTTTAATGAACTTTATTTTGTTGATGACTTTAATAAAAGTTTGGATGCTGTTAAACGTGATATATGTTAAAAAATGTGAACTAGTTAGGTTAAAGTAGTCTTTAAGATTTTAGTTCGTAGACTGAAGTAAATAAATAAAAAATAAACTTATTATATAAATTATACGTTCACTCAGAATATTATGTAGTTAACTGTTTGTAGTTTAATAAAAAAGTTTTCCGTTCCATTTGACAATAAAGGAACATTAATTTATTTTTCAAAGAAATATCTATATTAACTATTTTATATATTTATTCGAAATAATTTACTATCATTTACCGATTTTTTTCAGTTTCATTTATTATTTTTTTATTTGTTTAAAATTTAATAAAAATTTACCCACAAAACGGAAACTTGTGGTTTATTTGTGTTCGTAACAGTTATTACAAATTTAAATTTTGTTTCTAAAAAATAGTTTTCAAAAAATTTCAATTTGTTTTTTCATTTAAATTGGTTGTATATATACAAAATTTTTCAATACAAATTACAAGAACTTCATTAAAACACATACATACACAAACACATTAACACAAAAAGTGTTTATAGCTTCATATGCATACATACATTTTGTATTGTACCGGTATATTAAAAAAAACAAAAAATACAAAAACGGAAATAATTTCAAATAAATGAAAAAAAAACATTTATTTTTTAAGGATTGGTAGGTAAAATTTTGACATTTATTTTAACTAAATAAATCATTTGCTTCTTACGGATGTGTCAGTTGATAAATTAACATTTAAAAATAAATACCAAATGACATTTAATTTAAATGAAAATTAAGTAGACCGGTTTTTAAATGAAATATCATTTCTTTTAAATGATATTTTTAGTTATTTTAACTTACAAACTTTTTTAAGTGTTGGAGTGTCCTTAATATAGAAAAAAATTATAAAATGTTTATCATAAATACTCTAAGTTTGACATTGAGTGGAACAGTTGGTATTAAAAGTATCATATATTTTATGTTTAGTTGATGTTATATTATACAGCATGTGGTGTGTGATAAATTTTTCATTTTTTTTTTTTTGTTATTGTAAAATTTGTGTATGTATATTGGTCAGTTTACAAATGCTTTAACAATATGACTTATATAAAATGTACAAAAACGACTATGTGTGTGTGTGACCAAGAAAAAAAGAAATGACAATATAAATTGTAGTATAAAAATCAAAATATAACATCACATGCAGTTTAAAAAGAATGCATTTGCAAAAATAAAAGAAGGACGTAAAATTTGACAAAAGTATACAACAGACTGAAAGAAAATGCAAGCTACATAGAACGCATAAAAAATTTTCATTTATAAATTTATTTGTACGTTGGTGAATTTATGGAAGTTTCATATTTTCAAAAACATTTACTACATATTATTCTCTGTTTATTACCACATATACATACACACATATAATTTAAGAAAATACAAACTCATACAGCTGTTGTTGGTGTCTTTTGTTGATAGTCGTCATTGTCAGAATGCAAAAAGAATGTACAATAATATTTAGCCAAGAGTTGTAGCATTTTTTTTTCTTTTATACTTTTTCCCAGTATTGATGTTGGATGCAATAAATTATAGGAATGCTAAAAGTATACATACATCTTATGGTCTGTCTCTACACGCACATACTAATATATCTTTGTATAGAGCAATAAGAAAGACGTTGCTAGATCTTCATACACAAACATAATGCCAACAGTTGTTGTTGTGGTAGTGGTAGGTTATGGTCTTTCTTGTTTTTTTATTTTTGAACAGAAACTGTTGGTTGTTATTTAAATGTTGTGGTTGTTAAAAATTTTCTTATTTTTTCAGTTTTTTATGTTCATATTTTTTTTTTGTTGGGGATAATTTTTTAAAACGTTTTCTTAATGTGCATTTTATCTTAAGTGAGTTATTTGTGTTGGTGGTTATGAAATATATACATAACTTAATATTTTACAGTTATTATATAACGGAGTTTACGGAAAAAAATGCGCAAAAGTATTTATGTTAAAGTAATTTATACATAGCATTTTAACCATCATATAGTTCCGCTTAATTCGAAAACCTTAATTATAGATTTGGAAAAACTCATTGTTATTTTTTTGCTTAAATTAAAGAAATTCCGTTCCAACATTTTTCCACGAATTTTTAAGTAATTCAAATGTTAGAGCTTGTATACTTAATCTTCTGTGTATTTATAAACCAATAACGTGACTAACGCACTCAAAATCGACCAGGATATAATACTGGAGCACAGAACTTAAAATTTTGCACGGTGGTTCATCTACTGACATGGACAGGATCTTTGGAAATTGCCCAAATTCTTGTGGTAGAAATCTGAAGTATAAAATATATGTTTCCAGTTGTATGGGCTTAGTCACTGCTAAAATGCTAAGGTACGTGGAAAAAATGGGGGTCAAAGGGGGAAAACTTTCATTAACGGTCTTCCCAAACCGCTTCGTCTAGAAACCAGATATTTTAAATATGTGTTTCCTTCAGTATCAGATAATTCACTGATGAACGTTTTGGATATTTTGTAAGGGAATGTGGTAAACAGGGCGAAATACTCCATACCGCATTTGTTGGAAACTTATTAGTGGAATTTATGTTCCCATTGTGGAATTTTCCCTAGGAACGTATATAGTAAACAGTAAAATGTGGATTCAAAGGGGAGACCAGTAATCTCAAAACGCTTTATATATAAAAATGAGATTTAAAGCAGTGAAATTGCAACACTAAAATTTAAGAACCAAATGAAATGGGGAACGAGTAAAACTGAAACACTAGACAATGAGACCGAAATGGAATAGAACGTGGGATCGCATTACTATGCTCAGTGAATGCAACGGAGTGGTCCACAGAGCGAGTGGAATAAAGCATTAGAAAATAAATATGAAATTGAAACACTAGACAAGGGAAACGAAATGGAATGGAACAGGAAACAAGTGGAATTGAAACACTAGAAAAAGGGAATGAAATAAAACAGAAAAGGTAAACCAATATAATTGAAACACTAAACACATGGAATGAAATTCTACGAAGCGAAGAATTTGGATGATGTTCATGGATTTCAACATATTTTTCCTTTTTTTTTTAGCAATTTCTGAATGTAAATAAATTTTAATACGATTGTTAGTTATTATATAAATTCTTTATGATTTTATTTAAAAAAGTAATAATGAAAATAATTTCATTACAATTACTGTGAAGGGTAATGAAATGATATGGTAATGAAGGGTGTCCCAAGAAGAACGCAATTTTTAAATTTTAAATAAAACACAGATATTAAAAAAAAAATCGTGAAACTTTATTATTTCGTAAAGTAGACAGAATGAGGTTATGTATGGAACAATATATCGTGCAGATGGCCGCCGCGGCTTTGCTGGCATGCACGCGATCTTTTAATGAAATTTTCAATGACCGTTTTGCATGAATGCTGCGGTATTTCATTAATGCAGCGTCCAATTTCCTCTTTTATGGCTTGAGTCGTCGTCGGCTTATTCGCGTAAACCATCGACTTCAAAAAACCCCAAAGAAAAAAATCTAATGGTGTTAAATCGCACGATCTAGGCGGCCAATTCTGATCTCCAAAACGCGAAATAACACGACCGGAAATGGACTGATGCAGCAATTGAATTGTTTCTCTGGCTGTATGACATGTGGCGCCGTCTTGTTGGAACCACATGCCCTCCACATTCATTTCTTCAATTCTAGGGAAGAAAAAACTGGTTATCATTTCAAGATACCGAACACCATTGACTGTTTGCGCTTGACCTGCCTCATTTTCATAAAAAAAAGGTCCAATGATTCCTCCAGCCCAAAAACCACACCACACAGTGACACGTTGAGGATGCATTTGCTTCTCGTGAATCACTCGAGGATTTTCCTCACCCCAAATGCGACAATTCTGCCTATTGACGAAGCCATCAAAATGAAAATGGGCCTCGTCACTGAAGATGATTTTATCGGCAAAATCAGCATTTTCATCTTGTCTCTCCAATACCCAATTAACGAACTCCCTTCGCTGTCCATGGTCAGCTGGCTTCAGTTCCTGAGTCAATTGAACTTTGTATGCATGAAGATACAAATCTTTCGTCAAAATTCGCTGCAAAGTGGATTTGGAGACACCAATTTGCTGAGCTCGGTGTCGAATTGAGGTGGATGGAGTTTGAGCGACATCATCACGTACAGCTGCGACATTTTCGGTCGATCGACCTGATCGATGGCGCGTTGTTGTCTTTACATCACTAACAGACCCAGTTTCGGCAAATTTATCCATTAATCTCTTTACAGTTGACTCTTTTGGAGCATTATTGTGACCCCAAATTGATCGCAATTTGCGAACTGTAGCCGCAAAACTTTCACCATTTTGGTAAAACAATTTCACAATGAGAATGCGTTGTTCATTCGTGTAGCGCTCCATTTTTACTAACCTCGTACCTTCTACTAGCAAACAATAACAATTGTTCAAATGTCAAACAATGACACTTCGAATGTTGCCAGATTTAAAAATTGCGTTCTTCTTGGGACACCCTTTAGAAGGGTATGATATGGTAATGAAATAACTCCCAGCAAAACTTGCTATTACGATTTTATTAAAGATTAAATAAGAACACAAAAACTTCAATTTATTACACTTTAGTCAAAGCACACATTATTTCAATATGGGGGTGTCATTGGAGGTAAGTGGTTACCTAAAGATTGCGAGTATAGATACATGAAAGTACTAATATAAATAGTTACTTATAGTGTTAAAATAGGGGCTAAAATAAATAGAAATTCGTTAAAGATTATTTTTCGAAAATTAAATATTTTTTTGGTCTTTAATTTATCCCAAAGAGTAGTTAGTGGTATCAGTTCATATTCTAGTAGAATTTAATTGACTCAGTTCATAACTGGCCGATTAGGTCTATAAATTATGAACTTGTATAATCCTCATTATAATATAATCCTCATTATTTGTATACTTCTTAATCATTTATTACAATATCAGTTACTCAATATATATTTTTTTATCCTCAATTAAATATTTTAAAACCTCTTAATAACTAGTGATATACATAAAATAATATCGGTAACTCATAATTTTATAACTTTTTAAAAAGTAGTGAGATATCACAATATTTCTAACTTATGAGTTTAGGTTTAAAAGTAAAGCAAAGGGCAAAGAAACCCGTTATCAGGTAATGGCTGAAATATGTGCAGCCCATTCCCAAGATTTTGCTGGGTTTGTGCCTTCAATTTATTAGTGGCATGTTCGGAATTTTGAAAGTGTTTACGGGTAAAAAAAAGTACCCATCGATATGGTTAAAAATCTAAAAATTAAGATATTCAATTCCACGTTATTATTGGAAATTCCGGCACCTTTAAAAGAAATGTTAAAAAAAGTACCAATTTTGGCATCATTTGTTATCCTCTAAACATTAACTATGTTATATTAAAATAAAACCCCAAAAAAATATAGATTTTTTTACTCCTTTATATGTTCAACATTTACTTCAGTTGGCGTGAAAGTGTTGAGAGCAATCCCTTATTATAAAAACTATAATCCCACAAGAATTGCGAAACAATGCAGTCAAAACAAATTCATTTGTATTGTATCTATATTTTTCATGGTTGGCAAGCAAAACCTTTTTATTATAACGGTAGTTGTCTATCACGCTCTGATCAATACCGAAACGAAAATTTTAAAACTGCGATTGCAATAGTGTCTTCAAATATCACAAGGTTTATTTCATAATATTACCTGGTAAATTTTGTTATATTTGCAAAATACCGTTAAAAATCGTTGTTTCGGTAGTGTAGCGTTATTACAACGGTAGTTTAAGATATTTCAAAATTGAAACCGTAAAATATCGCAATAAACCCGGTTATACAAAAAGACACTAGCCTTTAATGGAATGGCCATTTTAAAATTTTCATATCGGTCTTAAAGTAGCTGTGGTAGCCAACTACCGTTATTATGAAAAGGTATTGAATGCCAACCATGATATTTTTTAACTTTTTTTTCATAAATTCGCCTTATGATGATATTCTGTTCGTAGTAAAGTAATAAGTTTTTTAATTACAAATATTTTTTATTATCTTTCTTTACAGTTTCTAGATTTATCGAGAAATCAATTACATGGTATCAATGCAGATATCGTTTTACGTATACAGGCAATACGTAACGTAAGATTGGACAATAATCCGCTTATATGTGATGAATGTCACATGGGAAAATTAATTGATGTTGTAAGACAAGTAAGTAAATATATAATGAAAAAGTATATTTAGATACAGTATAATGGACAGGTTCAAAAACACAGAGTTGGAAAAACGCCAAATTGAAAAATAAAAAAAAAAAATAAAAAAAACGCTAAAATTTGGAATATTGCTTTTTAAAATGTTAAAAAATCACAAAAGTAAAAAAAAATGGCTAAAAGAAAAGATCGCTTAAATTGAAAGAGATTGCCAAAACTGAAATTTAGGAAAATCGTTAAAATTTTAAAATTCATTAAAATTACAAAAAACCCCAAAATTTGAAAAAATTTAAAAAAAAATTTCAAACTTAAAGCGGTAGAGAAATTTCGAAATTTTTAGATCGCCTTTATCCTGAAAAAAGGGCTTTTAAAGCTAAATGATGTTATTAGAAACAGTTTTGGGCCGAGAAAGTCATTGTGATTCATCTGCAAAGAAGACGAATTAACTTTTTTGCTATTTTTTCTTTACTTATTTTTGTTTTTGGATTTTCCAGTATTGAGCTTTAAATTAATTTTATAATTTTTTTTTACATTTTTTGTCTTAGAAATTTTTGTAATCAGATGACAAATTAATATTTTTTGCTTCCTTACTCACTCATACTTCTTTTCTTTAATTTTCAGTTTTTAGCTCTAAAGTAGTTTTTTTTATGATTTTTGAGATTCATATTGCTTTTTCACTTTTTTTGTCTGAGGAATTTTTTTATTAAAAAAATATTTTTTCTACTAGTTTTGTTCATTTTTTTAAGTGTTTTTCCTCAACTTATTTCGAATGTTTTTTGCACTGACTTGTGCTTTAAGCCTTGCCTGGTCATCTCTGGTAAAAGATATACAAAATAAATGCATAGAAAAATTTTTTGCACAGAGGCCTGATGGAATTTATACCAATATTGGCTATTTTTTTATTTTCAGCTATTTTTTTCTTTTGAATTTCAGCTATTTTTTCAAATTTGAGCGATTTTTCCAATTTTAGCGATTTTTTTATATTGCAAATCAAATGCAAATATTTTTTTACAATTAGAATGACTTTTAACCATTTTAGTAATTTCTTCGATTTAGGCGAGTTTTAAGCGTTTTTTTTTTAATTTAGCGTTTTTAACTGATTTTGAAAATGTTTATAAAATTATGCAATTTTTATTTTTTAATTTTGTAAATTTTTATCCCTTTCGGCTGTTTATTTTTACAAATTATTAAATTATTAAATACAACTTCAGTGTTTGATTTGTTGCTGTTTTTTGTATTTGTAAAAAATCGTTAAATTGAAATCAAATAAAAAAAATTTAATGTTAAAATTTGCGAAAAACCGTCAATCAAACCAAGGAAAAGCTTGATAAATACTATGGGGACTCTCGATTTCGATGGTAAAAAAGTGGTTTACTGACTTTCGTTGTGGCCTTACATCACGGAAGGTGGCGAACGTTCTGGACTGCCAGTTGAGGTCTCTACACCCAAAACACTATATGATGTTGGTCGATTGGAATTGAATGTTCGATAGATTGTGGAAGACATAGGCATCTTACTTGGCTGATTGGTTTTAATTTTGAACGAGATGGCTTCCGCATTTGCTCACAATCGACCACCAACGGAATCGCGTGACAGCTTAACGTTGGACTAAGTATATTGAGCTAAAAGGAGATTATGTTGAAAAAAGTTACGGACTTATTGATTCACCCTCGTACTATCAAGCCGCACTTTAAAATTTTCCCCTTGGCTCGTTAACTTTCTGCTTAATACTGAACTCCAAATTTTATACAGTCCTTACTGTATTCTTTCAATATTTTTTTTACATATTTATCCAAATTCTTTTTAACTTTTATAATATATAAAAACAATGTTTCCCTCCAAAATACCTATACTGTTCAACCTCCATTTGTATCTTTAACATTTCCCTATCTTCAGCCTCCAAAACTCCATTTTTTCAAGAGCATATATTCTATTTTTTCTATTTTAGAAACATGTATTCATTTCAACCTTCACTAGTACATTAACTCTTTTCCCTACCCTTTTCTCTTGGCCCTATCGTTAAATTACCATTAAACGTATTTTTCATGATAGCAGGGGCTCAGAAAATTTAGCAGTACATTATTCTCATTCACAATTTCCTATTTTCAAAATTAGTTTTATTTTAAAAACACAATTACGACAACCGTAATTTTAAATGAGAAATACGACTATGCCTTCTTACTACTATTTTTACACATTTTACTTTTTTTTGTGTTGCCACAATGTTAATTTTCAAACAATATCACACACATACTACTACACCTTTCTATTGAACACTGTTACTTAATAAGATTCTCATACTCATCTTTATTTTTTATAAACATTCGTATCTAAGTCTCACCCTAATGTTATTCTATTTTTCTTTAATAATTAACAGTATAACGGTGTGATATTATTTGAGTAATAATTTACTTATTGTTGTTGTATGACTGTAACATTGAGTCAATCATACAGTCTTTGATTTGTAATAAGATGCACAAGTGGTTTGACTGCTTTTTAAATAAATTAGTTATAGAAAGACAAACAAAGAGGAAAGGTATTTTTATTTCGCAAACATTTTTGGTGACCCTGACGTGATATACGTACGGGTATATGTGTACATATATAAAGTGTATATACTAAAAATTTGTACTGACTGTAAAATAACAGTTTTTTTATATGCCGTTTGCTGCATCATAAAGGCAATAGAATTACTAATGATTGAATTCAATGATTCAATGGTTGCCAACCATAGTCGTACTACATAGAATATAGATATCATACTATGACAACAAAATAACCATAGTTTTACCATAATACGGTGCCTACAGTGATGTTTTGATCCGAAACTACGAAAAAGTTCTTTAAATTTGAGAATATTTCTTAAAGAAATGTTTTTTTTTTGAAAAAAAGTTTGATATTAAGGACTTTTTAAATAAAATTTCTTTGATTCCATGAACCGTTCAACAAACTTTTTAAAATTTAAATAATTTTTAAATTTAAAAAACATAGATTCTTTTTCTAATAGAAAAATTCCTAGATTCTAGTCTCAGAATTTTCTTTTAAAAAATGTCCTTAGAACCCAAGAATATTTCTACTAGAAAAAGTCCTAGTATTTCTCATGATGAAAAGTCCTAAGGATTTATTATTCAGAGGAAAGCCGTACAATCTAATTTTCTTAAGAGTATATGCATTTTTTATCTATTAAACAAATTGCAGAAACTGACAACTTTACTTTAAGGAAAAATCCATAGAATCTAAAAATGTGTATATCAAAAAAATTTCCAAAAATCTAGTATTTTGTAAAAGAAACCTTTTTGTACAAATTAACTTTTGGGTTCTACTGACTTTTTTCTTATAAAAAATTATTGAGTACTTTTCCACAAGAAAGTCGTAAAACATATATTTAAACAAAAAATTATTATTGTTTTTATTCAAAAGAAGAATTTTTGACAATTTATGTTTACGACAATGAATTGATTTATAGATTGTTGTAAGCAAGTTATAGTTCCATAATTATCGTATTTTTTTCATGGCCATGGTTATCATATTTTTTTCATGGTCAGAATTTTTATTGACACAGTATGGTTACAGCCAATCATGTTATAAAATATAAACTGTTAATCATGATATAATAAAATATTTACTATAATAATGATGGTAGCGACCATATTGATGGTTAGAAACAATTTATAAACCAATAACTTGATTGTGACAACCATACCCGTATGCAACAAGCATAATATAGTAGCAGTGATCATGTTGCAACCATATATTTCTCTGCGTCTTAATAATAAAGAATGATATAAATTGATTGATTTCTTTAGAAAGTAAGATATAGTAGTAAGTTAAATTAAATTTTTAGTTAATTTGTTCAAATCAAAGTCATTCGACGAGGCTCTGCTTGTATGTAAATAATTTACCTGGCTATAATTTTATTCTAAAATAGTTGAGTTGCTGGTTAATGAAGGTGAAAACTTCTGACAAAATGACAATGATATATAAAAGAAATGATTGGCTTTATCGATATTAACATATATGTATTTCAGTCAGATATTTAAAAATTTGATTAGTGTTGCAATTTTCTGATTAATAGTTCGAATACAAAGCATTAAATATATTGCTCCATTACACTTACCAAAAAAAGTGTGTAATGGCAACTGAAAATTTTGCTGTTATTACGGGAAATTGTGCTACTTTGAGACCAGCGGTATTTTTTGCTAATCTTAGCAACACATGTCTGCTGACGTGTAGTACAATGAAATTAGTAGAAAAATTAGTAGCCGCTACTAAATTTTAGTAGACTTTTTGTAAAGTGGAATTTAAAATCTGTTTGCTAAAAGCAGCAAAAAAAATTACTAAATACTATTAATATTAGTACAAAGTTTTAGATTTTTTTTTTTTATCGAGCATCAAAAATTTTAATTATATTTTTTAAAAGATGTTTTATACAAAATAAAAAAAAAATCAATGGCTTAAAAATCTTAAAAATTTTTAAAACATAAACGAATTTATCATTTTGTTTTAATTTGGTAATTTCTGTTTTGAAAAATATTTTAGTCAATATTTCTTTTACTTTTAAGGTTAAATTTAATTGTTTTTAGGGCTGATTTTTAGAACTAAAAAACCCTTTTTAGTGCTATTTTAAGTGGATGTCCTCTTTTCAGACATGAGTCGGTATCTTCACTTCCGATCCCTTTTTTAATCCTATGTAAAATTTTAGGGTAATCTAAGTTTGTATGTATAAGTTTAAATTATTAGAAATAACATTTTTTTCAATATCGACTTTTTTAAAATTAGTATTTTTTTTTTGCTAATTTTAGCAAATTGGTTTTCAAAAATTTGTAAAGTGATTTCTGAAATTAACAACGAAAATTTGTAGATATTCTGTAAAAATTCTGTAATTTGTAAAATGTAAATAGCAAAAAGATTTGCTAAATAATAATTTTTTTACTAAAAATCAGTACAAAAATAGTAAAGTGGGATTGAAAACCGTTTACAAATTTTTCTACTAACTTTTTTTCCTGAGTGTATTGGCATTCGGTATCTGGTTATCAATTTAATTTTAATTAATTTCTCATTTCATTCTAAATATTGATCCGACATCTAGATTTTTACTTGAAAACTAAAAAATCATTCCTAGTCATACACTCAAAAAGTTTGTAAGTTAAAATAACTGAAAATATCATATAAAAGAAATGATATTTCATTTAATAACCGGTCTACTTAATTTTCATTTAAATTAAATGCCATTTGTTATTTATTTTTAAACACATCCGTAAGAAACAAATGATATAATCAGTTAAAATAAATGTCAAAATTTTACCTACAAATCCTTAAGAAATAAATGTTTTTTCCATTTATTTAAAATTGTTTCCCTTTTTGTATTTTTTTTAATATATTCGTACAATACAAAATGTATGTAATGTATCCATGTAATGTATCCATATGAAGCTATACACACTTTTTGTGTGAATGTGTTTGTGTATGTATGTGTGTTTTTGAAGTTCTTGTAATTTGTATTGAAAAATTTTGTATATATACAACCAATTTAAATAAAAAAACAAATTGAAATTTTTTGAATATTTTTTTTTTGAAACAGACATCAAACAAAATTTAAGTTTGTAATAACTGTTACGGACACAAATAAACCACAAGTTTCCGTTTTGTGGGTAAATTTTTATTAAATTTCAAACAAATGACAAAAATAAATGAAACTGAAAAAAAATGGTAAATGATAGTAAATTATTTCGAATAAATGTATAAAAAGTTAATATAGATATTTCTTCGAAAAATAAATGTATGTTCCTTTATCTTTAAATGGTACGAAAAACTGTTTTATTAAACCACAAACAGTTAACTACATAATATTCTGAGTGTATTTCTATCTAGATAGCTTTCGATTTAAAATGATTTGAGCATTCTCTTGATAAGAAAAAAAGTACTTACGAAATTTTTTGGCAATTGCGCTCGCTAACAAAGAAAAATGATTATCTTATATAACATTTTGTAACTCCAACCACAAAATGTTAACCCTTCCACGATAGATCAGGTCATATCAGAGGACTGATTATATAAGACACTTGACGATTATCGTCTACTTTCGAAAATGTTGGTTTCTAACCGGTTGAACTTTACTGTGTTACAAAAGCTTAAAATTTGAATGTAAACCCAGTAAGTAGTAAGAATCCAAAGAAAAGATTGCAGAACAACTTATGTGGCATAACCACAGGTTCTTACTTGTGCTCTACAAACGGTTCTTTTTTCATCCAAACTAGAACAGGTTGCTTTAGAACCGGTTCCATAATTTATTTTGAGACAGTGACACCTTACATTTTTACTCCCTGGAGTTCTAGAAGCTGTTCCATGGGACCGGTGGTAAAAGAATCTGTTGTAGGTTAGATTCAAAGGTAAACTGTTCGTCTTCTAGAATCTGATCATTAGCCTTGGGTATTCCGAATTAAATTATACAGACCAACTTAAATATTGTCGTTTTTATTTTCTCCAAATTAAAAAAAGTTTACGGTTTTAGTCTCGATGTGCCGATTCCGAGGTTTGAGTGAATTGGTGTCTCCTTTATATGCAGTTCGTTGTATGTTTGTATTTTCTTCTTCTCATTTTTTATTTACAAAAATTATACACATTTTGTTTATATCTTTTCCAGCAAATACCTTAAAATGCATAAACATTATTTTTATAATTTTCTGTCATTTCACTTTTTTTGTTTTATTTTTTAACAGCAAAATGTATAAATTTTATGCAAATTATTTGGAAATTGCAAAAAAAAAAATAGAAACCTAAAAACCCATCATAAAACGACTTTATTTATATTTTTTTTGTCATGGTTTCTGTTGTGCATGTTATCTATTCTTTCACATTTTTTTTTGCGCACTATTTTACATAGTGTTTTTATGATTTACAATTGGTAATTTTTTATGGTTATTTGTTTTTTTTTTCTCTTGCAGTTACAATGGAAATGGGAAACATATCCGATATGTTTTTTACCAAAAACTTTAAGAGGTGCAGAAATAACAGATTTAGACACAAACGGTTTGGATCGTTGTTTAGATTATATAACGGATGAGGAACAAAATGCTGCCAGTACATCACATGCAAATTTTCTTGAAAGAGGTGAGTACCAGATTTGATTTTAAAAAGTTTATTATACAAAAAATTTATTTTCATTGAAAGTGGTATAATATTTTAATTTTTTTTTTTATATTTGCACTTTCAAACCATCAAATTTTATAACATCATTAAAAATCCTTTTCATTTTTAAAACTTAATTTTCTGCTGTCTCTCTCTTTTTAGGTGGCCTTAATACACTTGCAATTTTGGGTGGCATTATTTTTGTTTTAATTGCCATTATAATAATCTCAGTTGCAATATGCTATTCGAAACATCGTGCACGTTATTATACACGAGAGGATCATCTTAATGGAAGTAAGTAGTAAAAAAATTAAAAGAATAACAAATATAAAATGGGGGGAAAAACAAACTATAAACAGAGAACTAAAACCAAAGAAAAAAACTTTTTAATTTAACTATTGTTTATTGCAAAAACTTACAAACCAAAAAGCTTTTGCATTTATTTCATGCTAATTTTTTTCTGCTTCCTTTTATTTTATTTAAAAAAAAAAAAAATAATTTTCCAATTGCGGTAAAAATTAGTTTGGCAAAACTACAAATTTCTCTATTTAGTTGTTACAACAAATATTCTGTGACCCACTTATGTTAAAATGTTAAACGAAAAACAAACTTAAGCACGCAAAACAAAAAATCAAATACTATTTATTGTTGATTTAACCCTACAAATTTCAATTGTAATTAAAGGATACAAAAGGTGAAAGTTTTTAAATTTAACTGATTTCGAACTCAATTTCCAATAGAGGAGGTTAAAGAACAAAAAAAAATAGACAGATAATAAATAGAAACCGAAATTTTTTTTAGCCATCAGCTCATTTGGAAATACATGTGTAATTAATGGAGATTATTATTTATAATGGAAGTTCTGGGGGGCAATTCCGAATAAAGTTGCTTTGCGAAGTGATAAATAATTTATCATTTTCACTTCGCAGTTATTTTTCACTTCATGTTTTCATTTTGAGCGATTCCGATTCTCGTTATGAAAAAAAATGTTGTTATGATGAATATCTGTCATTTTTATTTTATTCCACTCGTTCCGTGAGTTTTAAAGCAAAATTTTATTAAAAAGTTTCAATTAATTATTTTTTTCATAAAAAAATATTATATTACAATTACAATATGGATTAATAAATAAATAATATAAAGAAATGTTTTTATATGCGTTTATGCTTCTGGAATAGAAACAAGAGGCAATTTTTTCTTTGTTTTTGTTTTTGTTTTGGCTTTTATGTTTTATTTTTTTGGGTAGTGTTACAACCATGGATTTTTCGAATGCGATTTGAGCGTTTTTTTTTAATAATATTGTAATTATTGTTTTTATATATTCTCTAATCCCTTGAAAATTAAAAATTTTGTAATAAAATTAAAAAAATTATATTAGAAAATATATAAAATGTTAAAAAACAATCGGTTTAAAAAAAGTCACACATTTTTTCATGAACTTTTTTTGGTGAAGAAAAAAAAAACTCATATGATAAAATTTTGGCAGATAATTTTCGCAAAAGTTAAATCAAGAATCTGATTCTTTGCGAAGTAGTGAACATTTTTACCACTTCACAGCTTCACACATTCAGAATCGATACCCAGGCAAACCACAGTTTTTCTATGGTAAACTCCTCCCCGTAAAGAACCAAAGTTACAACTAATATTTCTACTAGCAAAACACTATTCTGTCAGCAGCATTCAGAAATTTCGTTGCCAATACTGTTTTCACCAATTTTGCAAAACATTCAGTAGTCTTTACCAATTTTTTAATATTTTATTACAGTTGACACGTTTCAAGAAAATTATTTTATGTAATTGTCTAAAGCTAAACAGGATTGTTGCTTTTTAAATGTGTTTTTTTGAAAAATTTTACAGAATTTATTTGATTTAAGGAATGCACCAAATTTCTTGAATTGCCGACGGTGGCAAGTAAGCCGCTGTTACCAATTGCTAAAATTGTTAATCTCACGTTATTCCAACGCATAACCGACCATAGATTTTGCCAGCACTGTGTCAATCGTATTTTTCTGCCTGGGTTGGGAATCAAATAAGAGAATGTCGTTACTGATTAACTGACTCACTCAACACTGCCCAGCATATATAGTTAGAGTTAGGAACTTGAAATTTGACATTCAGGTTCCCCATCTGGAGTAGACATCCATGAAAAAGCAATAACGGGAAAGTATATCCCTTGAAGACGTGCCCAAACATCCCTGGATGGAAATCTAAAATCTTTAATATTTATTCTTTAGATTGTGGGATAATTGAGGAATAAGATATATATTTTGCAATTTTCGTTAGGAACGTGGTAAAAGTAGGAGTTTACCAGAAGAAAATAAATAATGTATGTGTTGCTTGAAGTGAAAACTTATACCCTGATACGATGTTTTTAGAATTTTGGACAAAGTCGTGGTAAAAATGGGTGTTCAAAAGGTAAAAAGTCTCCTCCTTAAAGTACTGAACAAATCATCTTAGCAATAAACCTGAAATTTAAAACAATCGTTTCTTGGGGTATACGCTAATTCATTTATAAAAAAATTTTTGAAATTTTCCTAAAAAACATGATCAAATAGGAGATCGAAAGGAGAAAAAGTGCCCCTTTAAGAATTATTGGAATTGAAACAATAAACGGAATTGAGACGGAATTGTGAATTTAAATACTAGACAAGGCAATAGAAATAGAATGCAACATGAAATAAGTGCAATTGAGTGCAAGTGTGACGAAATGGAATAGAACGGCGAATAAGTGGAATGGAAACATAAGACAAGGGGATATAATTGGCATGGGTCAAAAACGTGTGGAATTGAAACAAAAGATAGGGGAACCAAAATACAATGAGGAAACGAAATGGACTCCTTAGACCACGAGTGGAGTTGAAAAATTAGACAAAGACAACACAATAAAGTGGAATGGGAAATAAATAGGATTGAAACAAGAGACAAGGGGAATCAAATGGAATGGAATTGGAACATAAGACAGGGGAAATAGTTAAATCAAAAGACTATATAATAGGAACGAAAGGGAATAGAATGGGAAACGGGTATAATTGAAATATTATATATCTGGAACAAAAAGCACTGGAGCGAGTGCAATTGAAACACTTGACAAGGGAAACGAACGCAAATAAAACATTAGACAAGGTGAAATAAATGGAACGGGTGACGACTTAAATTGAAACACTAGAAGAGACGACACTAAATACAGAGAACGAAATGAGTTGATTTTTAGTGATATATATGGATTTAATTTTTTTTTTTTTTGCATTTTGAGATTATTCTCCATTTTTCCAATGGTGCAACAATATTGATGATTATGTTATAAATTTAAAAATTATAATGAAAATAATTTCATTCCATTATAATTTATGGTACACATACTTAGTCGGGGGTTTGTTGGAAATTTTAAAGGGGGAAGTAAATGAAAAGTAAATATGTGATCACTGGATTACTGGCTTAGTCACCAGTAAGATAAATTGATTAATTTTCGCAAAGAAACAAAATGGCGGTACAAGGGGTTTAAAGGTTCACTCTTAATGGATTGCTCAAGCCCTTTTGTCTAGAAATCTAAAATTTAAAAAATGTTTTTTCAGGTATGAGTTAATTTACTGCACATATACTTTCTGAAATTGGGGATACAAACTTTAAGACCCAGGGAGAGGAAAAGTAAAAATTTTCCCCTTAACGACCTGCCCAAAACCACCTCTGCTGGATATCTGATATTTAAGATAAATTTTCCCGGAGTATACCTTAAATCACTGGAAATGAATTTTTAGAACATTCCGTATGGAAATGACAAAAGTGGAGTTAAAATGGGAAAAATTTCTCTTTAATTTCTTCAGTAAGTTGGTGGCTTCATGACTGGCTCAGTAGTCTTCATTCTGCACAATCTCTATTTATAATTAATTATCAAAGTTTCTGATATATTTACGAATTATTATGAAGTTAATAAAATGAATAATTACCATTGCCAATATTTGTGAGAACTACTAATGTTATATAGTCATTTGGAACCGAACATAATTTCTTATTTTATTGTCATTTAAATTCTAAAATAGTTTTAAGGGTTAATATATACTTTTCATAAAAATTTAACTTTTTGCTGTTTTTAACTTTTTTTTTTCACTAAACAAACCAATCAATTCACTAAGTAGTTGGCAAAACTAACGCAAACTGTTCAGCAAATACAATAGAAAACAAAAAAACGAAATTGATATTCTTTATGTTTGGTGTGATTTTTATTTTTCAACTTTTTTGTTATAAGAAAGAAAAATATAGAAGTCAAGAAAAAAAAAGCGCCAAAATATTGTATTTTTAAATAATACTGAATTTAACAGAATGAATAAGTTTTGAAGAGTAAAGAAAAACTTTTGCTTGAGAACTACAAATAAAAGTATGGATAATATTTGTGTAGGAAAAACAAGTGTTAAAAAAATATATATATATTTTTTGACAATTAAAAAACAAAAAGAAATACAAACAGTAAAAGACAACAAAAATATTAAAATTTAAAATGGACACTAGAAATATAAATTTTAAGAAAACTCATTTAATTCATGGGTTTAAATGTGGGCACACAAGGTCATATACGTTCATGCATGGTTCAATACGTTATCTTATGTATGACTATATATCTTCGGATCCGAAATTTGAGGGTATATGGTCGAATATGGTTATATATAATCATATACGCTCATATATTATTAATATATTTTCATATATGATCATGTATTGAATCATTAATGGACATATATGACCATGTATGCCCATGTATCATCATATACAAGCCCATGTGTGATCATGTATATTCACATATTATATATGCATACGTCGATTTTTACATTTACAGCCAAATTTATTATTTTAACAGCCCATGTAAAAATCGAAATATATATGAGCATACATGATCATACATGGGCCTGTATATGATCATACATGGGCATACATGGTCATAGACGTCCATACATTGTTTAATATATGACCATACATGATCTCATATATGATCATATATCTTCGGAACTGAAATTTGAAGGTATATGGACGTATATGATCATATACGAGCATACATGAATAATATATGAGCATGTATGATAATATATGCACATATATCACCATATACCCTCAAATTTCGGATCCGAAGATACATGATCATATATGAGATCATGTATGGACGTATATGACCATGTATGCCCATGTACAATCATATACAAACCCATGTATGTTCATATATATTTCGATTTTTACATGGGAGTAGAAAATATAAATAAATAACCTGCAAAGCTAAAGCAAAATCCAAATCTAAAATTTATGTATTGCTCATATTTTTTGCTTACTAAAACTGTACATATTAATCGATTCCCGACCAGTGATACCATATTGCATCTCGCGAACATGTACAAATCAGTAGAAAAATCCATATTGTTGAGACAGGGCTTAACACTTTGACCCTCCGTAAAAATCAATCACAAGACAAAGAAGTAATTTTTCTGTCAAAAGTCCTTGAAATTGTCTTTGCTCGCTAGAAAAGTGAACGGATTTTTTTTTCAATATTCCTCGCATATTACACTAAGGAAAAAAGCATTGTCATATTTTTAAAGTTTTAATATTTATGAAGAGATTTTTCATAATATTTTATAAAAAAAATGTTTCATAACTTCATCATTTCATAGAAAATTTCATCCATACAATTTTTGGAAAATTAGTCCATATCTTGGATAACTGGATGGAAAAAGAGTACATAATTTGATTCCAGTGAAGAACTTACACAATTCGACAATTAAATTGCGCCAGGTCCCGCTAAAATTTTAAACCAGATGATGTTATTAATATTTTTTCATAATAGCTGGCCTAAAATTAGTAAACTTTTCTGTAACAATTATATACACTCCGTCTCATAACTATAGCACACTTTAAAATCTTTTTTTAACTGCTTATAAAAATTAATTTAAACATCCTGTATAAAACAACAAAATTAACAGAAAGATTTCTTACTCTATTCTACTTCTTATCACATAATTTTTTTTATTTAAATTCTGCTTATGGAAAAGAACCGTTAAATATTGTAAAGTGATTGCATATTTGCGACTCTTTTCTTCGTTTCATAACTATAGCACACATTTGAAAAAGTTACGTTAAGGTGAAAACAAGTGCATCAAAAAAAAAATTTTTTTAATAATAATTAAAAAAACAAGTAAAACTGTGAAATGCCACGAGGTAAAAAATTGTCTGCTATAGAACAAGGCAAAAATTCTCGGATTTGATGAAGCAGGCCTAAGAGTTAGCGATATATCAAAGAAAATTTGCCGAAGTAGGAAAGTTATTTCTAATTTTCTCTCAAATCCAATAGAATATGACACAAAAAGCCGAGGTGGCCCAAAAAAAAAATTCGAGTCGCGATTCCAGAAGAATTTTGCAAAAAGCAAGCAACTCTACACTAAGTTGCACCCAACTTGCTGCTACAGTTACAACAAAAGTTTCCAAATCGACAGTATGGAGACTTTTAAATGATGCACCGAACATCTGCCGACAAAAAATTAAAACAGCTCCGAGGTTACTGAAGCGTCATAAAATTGCCCGGCTTAATTTTGCTAAACTAAATATGCAAACAAATTGGTCTCAGGTATTGAAGGTACATATTTTGCTCCGTGTTCATTTTTTAATATTTTTGTTTCTAAGATAATTTTTTTTTTGATGAGAAAAAATGGAATCTAGATGGCCCTGATGGTCACAGACCATATTGGCGTGATTTCCGAAAAGAACCCCAAAATTTTTCTCAGAGAAATTTTGGTGGGGGTTCGTTGATGGTACGGGGTGCGTTTTCAGTGGATGGTGTGTTGGAACTGCAGGTTGTTTTATCAAAAATGAAAAGCGCCGATTACACCAAGGTGCTCCAGTGTAGTTTACTTCCATTTGTGAATCGCAATGTTGAAAAAAAATTCACATTTCAACAAGACAACGCATCAATACACTCAAGTAGAGAAACAAGTCAATGGCTTCAAACCAATAATATCTCCGTTCTGGAATGGCCAGCCTGTTCACCTGATATAAACCCTATTGAAAATATCTGGGGCATATTAAAAAGAAAAGTTTTTGCCAATTACCATCAGTACAACTCAGTTCCAGAACTAAAAACAGCAATTTTTGAGGCCTGGGAAGGAATTGAAGTAACCACGTTAAAAACCCTAGTTAATTCAATGGAAAACCGAATATTTGAGTGCATTCAGAATAACGGTGGTGTAACTCATTACTAATTTTCTTTTTAATAAAATTTAACAAAAAAAACTTACATTTTAGAGTATTTACTAATGTGTCCTTTAGTTATAAAACGAAGAAAAGCGGCGCAAGTATGCAATCACTTTACAATATTTAACGGTTCTTTTCCATAAGCAGAATTTAAATAAAAAAAATTATGTGATAAGAAGTAGAATAGAGTAAGAAAACTTTTTGCTAATTTTGTTGTTTTATACAGGGTGTTTAAATTAATTTTTATAAACAGTTAAAAAAAGATTTTAAAGTGTGCTATAGTTATGAGACGGAGTGTATATTTCTGTAACTTTATAGACTTTTTGATTTGAGTGCCAGCTGCCAGTTGATATTAGAAAAACATGTAGGAAGAAAATTTCTGATTGGCATTACATTTCGCAATGAATGAAAAGTGTTAAAATGGTGCACCCTATTTTCACAATATTCTGGTCTACAATTTTTTTTGTTCGTGATTATATGCTGCACTTTAGATATAATTAAAAATTCCAACTACTAGCTGCAAGGAATTTTAATTTGATAATGAATTTCTTTGCCGAATATAATTAACAAACAAGATTTTATTCAAGTGTTTTTTTTATAAATTTAATTCCCTTAAGAAATTTATTTAGTGCTTGAATTTTTATTTTCCTCAAAAAGATTGTATCTGTATTTATTTTTCTTAAACATTTACCACTAAAATTTTTTTACCAACATTTATTTACTTCTTTTTTTACTACTTCTAATCCCTTAAGGTGAAGATAAATGTTTGGAAAAAAATTTAGATACGACCACAATTACAGCCCAAGGTAATGGTAAAACAAATGCAATGTTAGCATCACCAACCAATGGTAGCAGTGTCACACAGAAAACACTACACAATGGTAATGGTGTAGAAACGTTAGCGGCGGAACCTTTAAATCCCAGCAATGGCAAGACAACAAATGAAATAAATTTTAAATTTCCCATAGATGATCGTGTTTGTACAATTGATGAGTTAGTGGTGGTAGCACCGGCTCCATCCACTACTACTAACCCAACATCAGAGGGAGGAGGAGGAGGTGGTGGAGTAAAAGACAGTTGCTTAAGTTTGCGTTACACACAATCTCCCATCAATTGTGGTGGTAGTACGACAGCTAGAGCTGCTGTAGCAGCAGCAGCTACTGTTATACCACCAGGGGCACCATCAGCAGGAGCGCCTACAATGATAACGACGCCTATGACACCTTCACATACGACATTACCACCAGAGGCCATAGTAGTGGTATTACCACCACCACCAACACAACACACTGAACAACATTACGCCCAGCAACACTACCAACAACAACAGCAACAACAACAACAGCAATTGTTGCATTTAACCACACTTGAACCATTGGTAAGCGTTAACTGACCCCAGGGTATTATGGGTCATACGATAAGAATGTCACATTTAGGAGAATATCAACATGAATATACCACAAATACATAGATAAGTTTTGCTCTATAAAAAAATTAACTATAAATATTTATTGGTTTTTATTTGTAAGTATGTAAAATAATTTATGATTTAATTGTATATAACAAAAATAAATATCACAAAATTGTAAATTTCTGTGTATATTGAACGAAAAGAAATCTTTTAAAAACTTTAAAAAAAAAGTATGAAGATTTTTTAAAAATCATAATAATTGCAGTGCAACTCTATAAAATTTCTGAAAAATACTATAAAAGTATTATAACACATATGTAATTATTTTTTTTTATTATACCTAAAAGTAGGCAACATTATTTTGATTGTTTAATCCCTTGAATAATGCAATATTTTTAAAATATATTTTATTATAATTTTATTTAATTTTGTATCATAATTTTTTGTTACCATAAAATTATTACAATTTTGATTGTTTTTTTTTTGGAAAGTAACACAACTTAATATAGGATCGGCAGTTTGAAGTTCAATACACCTTCTTAATGGATTTAAATTCGCCGATTTATTATGTTTTTTACAATTTTTTTGTATCACCTCATAATCGCGATATATATTTGCAATGGAAATTTTTTCAATTTGGGTTTCTAATGCGTTTGCAAAAATGTTAAAATGTTTGAATGGAATGTTAGAGGGACTTATAAATAAATTGTGAGGACAAAAAATACATAACAACAACTCACTTAAGTTCACAAAAATATAAATAAAACAAATTTAAAAAATTCTGTTGTATATTTTTGAGGCTGAAACTTAAACGTTAGCAGACTTTTAAGCGTTAGTAGTTTAAAAATTCTGAAAAACAAAACAACAATAATTAAAATTAAATCATTAGTGTTTCATTTTTAGGGTAAATGATGCATTCCCTCAGAATAAACAAAATCATATTTTATTATGATTCCCAAAATAAATCGGCTCTAGCAATACCTCCAACCAGGGTGACTCATACAGACAGAACATCAGTGACAAATCAAGCAGCACCAGTGTTGTCTCCGGGTGTGACCATTATGCAGTGGAAAAACTTTCAAAATCGTAATGGGCTGTCTGCAGACCGCATTAGAATACCACCTTCATGAGGGGTAGAACCAGCTTCTTCTGAAATGCCATCGGAGGGCATGAGAGACATGTCATAAAGGACATACGAGGCTTTGACGGAGGCATCCAACATTATAAAAAGTAGTCATTGTATAAACCTGCATATATGACGGCTCTGAACAAATTATATATATATATATATATATATATATATGTCCTTTATTTATTTAAATACAATAATATAACATAATATACTTAAATAAAAAGTTCACGGAGAACATAGGGCGACAACGAATTCTCTCCATCTACTTCTGTTTTTGGCAAGCAGTTTAATTTCGTTCCAGGTTCTTCGAGTTGTTTCATGTTCGTTTCTTATGCATCGGATCCATGTATTACGTGGTCTGCCTGGTCTTCGTTGACCTTGAGGGTTCCACTCTAGTGCAGCCCTAGCAATATCACTAGTTGGTCGCCTGAGAATATGGCCGATCCATGTCCATTTACGTCTTCGAATGTCAAATTCGATTGAGCAACAATCTGCCTTATTCCAAAGATCTTCATTGGATAACCAATTAGGCCAATAGATACGTAATATCTGTCTCAGACACCGATTTACGAACGATTGTATTTTCTTCATGGTCAGTTTTGTAAGGCTCCATGTAGTGCATCCATATAGCAGCACAGATTTAACGCTACAGTTGAATATACGTAATTTCGTTCTCTGGGAGATGTTGTTAGCGCGCCAAATTTTATACAATTTGAGGAACGCAACACGGGCCTTGTTGATACGATCACCAATATCGGCTGCAGAACCACCGTCTTTCACAATTTTGCATCCAAGATAATTAAAAGATTCTACATCTTCAATTACGGTACAAATTATACACAGAGAAAAAATCATCCACCACCCATTGCTGAAAAAGAGAGAAGTCTGCTCAGAAAGACTCGTGTAATTAAGATCAAGGTGGTGCAGCCACCTTAAGTCGTACTAGAAAATAATTAGATGACCCCACAAGACTACATACCTCTTCAACTGCGCAGCCAAACCAACTCATTTAAGTCCAAGTTCTATTTGGACCCACCCATTGATGTGACCCGCTTTTTTGATCTGGTTTTACACAGAGAAAACAGATTTATCGTGACAACCGAATTTCTTGTCAACTGAAAATTTTGGTTGCAGCAACCAAATTATTTAGTTGTCCCAACCAAATATTTTTCTGATACAATTGAAAAATTTGGTTTCAACCGAAACTCTGTTGCATTGACCGAATTTCAGTTGCGACAAACAAATGTGGCTTCAACCAAATCAATCTGTTGGCAAGAAACTAGATTGATACAAAGAATTTATTTTCTATGTGTAGAAGAAAACAAAGGAAACCAATAAAATATGTTTTGCATACTTTAAAATCGATTCTGCCACAATAACAAAAACACACCCACAAGCTACTTAAACTATTTTGAAAAATGATATTCTTTATGAATGAAAAATTAGCAAAGGCAACCTTTGGCAAATATTTTGTTAAATTAGTAACTGATTTAAAAATTTGTTTAAGCTGCATCAAAACAATTTGAAAATCTGCCTACGAGTTAGAGAAATTTGTAATTTTTGTTTAATATTTCGTAATAGATAATATTCAGGAAAATATAAAAAACTCTGTAATTTTTCATCTGGTTTTCAATTTTAATATACGCTTGGAAAGACATTGCCTGCTGTTTGCAATTCCTTTAACTAACTAACCCTTAACTACAAAGTATTACTTTTTTGTCACATGCATCTTATAAGTAGTTAATGGTAAATTGCCGACAGAAAACACTATGTCTTCAAATACTTTTTAAAGTATTTTTGTCTTCTAGCTAGGAATCTGAAGTGAACGAGTTCCATCAAAGTGAGTCTCTAAAATATGTGTCTTTCTTTTTTTTAACCCCTAACCCAGGAAAATATTTTATGACTTAATATTGGGGAGAAATGTTCAAAATTTTTTGCTATTTTTACTGATTTGAGTTCTTGACAAAATTAGCTCTCATCCGGATTTAATCATGGCGGGAAATGTTAAAGGGTATTTCAGACACCTCTGCCTGTTTTTTAATTATTTCCTAAAATGTACATATTTGAAAATTGAAAAACGACTTCAATAAATTTACACGCTTCAACCGCAAGGTTCAGAAACAAAAAATCTCAAATTAGTTTCTAAGATTTTTTTTTATTATTTTTTTTTTAACTTTTTTTCTATAGTTTTTACCAATTGTTCGTTATATCGAGTTTAATTTTTTAGAAATACTCATTATATAACGTAGTTAATTCAAACAATTGGGTCTTACGTTATATCGCGATTTTGTTATACCGAGTATGAGTTATACGGGGCTTAGCTGCGAAAATGCAACTAATTTCAACAACATCAGAATCAGAATCGAAGAATAAAATCTGCTTTTAATATGTTATAATTCGTCTAAAAATTTATTTTTATTTTAAATGCCATCTTAGGAAGTTTGTTTTTAGGTGGGGCCGAAAGATTTTGAGACTCATTATTTTCAGGCGGGTGGATGGGTGGTTGATTTATTTTTGAGGTACTATTATCTCAAAAACACAGAATTTGAATCAGCCACATTGTGTTTTTTTCTCTTATTTTCTAGGGGTGTGTAATTCGTTAGATCAAAGCGCAAAAGGACTTAATCCAGATTAAAATGAAAATGTACGTTAAAATTCAATTAGATGGAGTAAGCTAAAAATACGAAGGGGACAGGTTGGTTGAAAAGTTCCTGCGCTCGAAATGAAAGAATACTGTTTTTGTTACGAAATATATTTTTTTATTCAATATAATCTCCTAGAAGCTCAATACACTTGTTCCAATGATCTTCAATAATTTTATGCCATCCTTATAATGGTTTTCCGGAAGCTCTGCAAAATAACCGTCTACGGCTACTATGGCCTCTTCATTCGACGAAAAATGCTTTCCACGAAGGAACTGTTTGAGATTTCTGACGAGATAGTAGTCACTGGAAGCCAAATCTGGTGAATACGGTGGATGTTCAAGCAATTCGTACTTTAATTCTTTGAATTTAGCCCTCGTCAAAACACTTTTGTGAGCAGGTGCATTGTCTTGATGAAAAATGATTTTTTCTTTTTAAACCAGGTCTTTTCTCACGAATTTTTTTATCCAGCTGATCCAAAAGGCTACAATAATATTCAGAGTTGATTGTTTTACCTTTCTGAAGATAATCAATCAACAAAATTCCTTTTGCATCTCAAAAATTGATGCCATAACCTTCTTTGCTGATCGTTGTGACTTCACCTGCTTTGGAGCTAAACAACCAGCTTCAGTACACTGTAAACGTTCTTGTTATAATTTAGGATCATGGTGGTAGATCCAAGTCTCATCCATAGTTATAAAACGACGCAAGAAGTCGGTTTTATTCGGCTTAAAACGCTCCAAATTACGCTGAGAAATTTGTTTTCGATCCAGTTTTTGTTGAATTGTTAATGTGTGCGGCACTAACTTTCCAAACAGTTTCTTCATACTTAATTCTTCATGTAAAATATGGAGTACTCGTTCGTCTGAGATGCCTATGGCATTAGCAATTTCACGCTTAGTCAAACTTGGTTCTTCACTAACCATATTATGTACCTGCTCAATGATTTCTGCTGTGGTTGCAGTTTTTGGTCGTCCTTCGCGTGGATCGTCTTTAAGGCTGGTACGACCACATTATATTCACCAGCCCAAAATTCAACGGTGCGTTTTGAAGGTGAGGACTCCGTATACACTTCTTACAATTGTTCATAAATTTCCTTTGCTTTTAAACCCTTCAAAACAAAGAATCTAATGACTGCACGATATTCAATTTTTTCCATATTAAAAAAAATCAACGACACGTCAACTTCAAATGGCTTGTAAACAAAGAAAGAATTGCAGAATGACTTGCAACTTTGCATGTGTTCTCAGGACAGTTATACCAACTTGAGAAAAAAAAGTTTGGAGCTAGCAGTGCCATTTCTTGGTGAGCGCAGGAACTTTTCAACCAACCTGTAAAAACTTAAGGGAAGCAACACTCAGGAAATTCTTTTTAATAATTAATGTGTTGCTTTCTTTGTAAAGGCGATAGAGGAGAGATGAAAGGTGGTGAAAAATGAAGGGGCTTCAAATATGGCAACACTGTAATTGCGCGAGGTCATAAATTTTAGAGCAATTGTTGCTCGCCATTTGACGGATAGTTAGCAAAATTATTGTAGCCCTGTTAAGTTATTTTACTGCTATGGAAACAACGATGAGGAACATATATGAGGGATAGAAAATTAATACACAAGACATTTTGAGATCGATGTTGCCGTCACCTGGATCGATCCCGCAACCTTCTAGTGTAACAGACTACCGCACTAAACATTACTACTACTACTAGGTCTACATTGTCAAAATTTTTAGTGCTTAGTGCAGATAATCGTCACAAATTGTTTGTAGCACACAAACTAACTTTTAATTAAACAAAATACAACAGAAATATGCTAATTTCATTTCTGAGGTTTTAAAAATATATTAAACAAAGCATTTTTTTTGTAGTTACATTATTTTTTTTATAAAAGTGGACTTAGCACCCTTGTATGTACTCTATATGTCATCAAATAAAAACACATTATCTAATGTGATATTTTTACAAAAAAAAAAAAAAAGAAAATTGCAAATATGTTGTATTAAACAAAGAAAAATACTTCCACAAAATACATTTATTAGGAAATAAATCACAATATTTGTAAAATAAAAAGAAAGTGTTCATATACAAATCAAATTTGTATAGGAAACATGTATCAAAATGCATAAATCCCTTGATTTTTAATACATTTAGCTAAATTATTTCTTTTTTCTTATTAAACTGAAAATATTAATCAAATAAACACAGCTTTGTATATGTGAAATAAATAAATTTCATATAATAAATAATCCTTCATTTGTAAAAAGAATTTAGTTTTAAATAAATTTTAAAACCGCTTTTATTTTAAATCATTTAAATCAAGGGATTTTTGTATAAATTTAGTATAATTAAATTTAAGTTTATAACTAGAATTAAAATAAAATAATTTTTAATTTTTATATATTTAAGTTATTTATAAATAAAAAAATAAACAAAATATAGTTAGTCAAACTTTAAAAGTATTTGAAAATGAAAATGTCATTATAGTATATTAATTGGTTTCATATCTCTCAATTATAATTATTTTAAATTTTATAAAAACAAATATATTGAAAAAAAAAATTATTATTCTTCTAAGATGCATTTATTTAAAGTTAATTAATTTAAAAATATATATATTTATAATACTGTGCATCAAGTTTTTGGTTATCGGCGTTAGTTTCAATGTTAGCAATACCCCCAGAGCAGAGTATATTCGAATTGCAGAGTTAATTGGAACTTTTATATTACAGCCTCTTGAAAAAATCTGTCTGAGTTTTGTAAGAAATTTTTAACACTTAATTGATAAAGAGAATAAAAATGAATCTGGGTAAAAATGAGTAACTTTTTCAGCATCTTTGCACCGTGGTCTCATTAAAACAGAACACTATTTCAAGAAGCATAAAATAAAAATTTGAGCTAACTTTGGAAAGCCCCTTCTGGGGTTTTTATATAACTTTCGTTTTGCATTGAAATCATTAAGGCTAAATATCTTGTTGCACTGTTTAGTTTATATTATTAATTACATAATCATTTATTTTTAAGTTACTTTAGTTTTTAATATTAACCTTTTTTTAATATTCAATAAAGAAACAAATAAAATTTTTTAATAAACTGAAAATAAATAAAAACTTATTTTTATTTCAAATTAACCAAGGTAGAAAATTAAAAAAAAACTATTAAAAGTTGTTTCGCAAAGTAAGTACCTTATATATGTGCAATAGAGTATCCCCACAAAGCGTATCCTTGCGATTTAGTTGAAATGATATCACTCTTGTTTGCCTGAATAACACTTATTAACAAAAATCATTTTTTTTTTCACTTCAACTAGAACTTTTTTAAAGTACTTTAGACCAGTAAATTCTTGCCTATTCGCGCTCTTTTATATATGTGATAGCGGTTTCTTGTGGAAAGTAGTAGAAATATTCAGATGTTTTTTGTCGCCACCAGATGTTTCTAGAAATATGAACAACATTATGTATTTGTCCAGACTTATCCAGAAACTTCATCGGTAAGAATTGGGGGCTAGGACCGGATATGTTAAACTGGATTTACACATCGGTGGTACGACCTGTTCTCACTTCCGGATGTACTGTTTGGTGGGATGCGTTGAGAGTGGACAGCTATAGGAAGATGCTGAACAAGGCTCAGAGGACTGCATATCTTGGCATCACAGGTTCAAGGAGAAGCACGCCACAGGCAGCATTGGATATCCTACTACATCTGTCCCCTATTGAATATTATGTGAGGAGTGTGACGGCTAGGAGCTTACTTAGACTCTATGAGTCTTCGTTGATTAGACCTAGGCGGGATGATCACACAAGGATTCTATACGAAGTGGGTCTGCTTGATCAGGGTAATATTCCGGCGGGGATTTCGGATCATAGGAGTATGACCTTGGACTTCGGTGTAACACCACAGGTGGAATTCCCGGATAGGAAAGTTTGGCGTGGATCCAAGAGACTGTTTGAGGGGTGGGCAATATTTACGGACAGGTCCAAGATGGACACTGGCACTGGTGCCGTTGGTTATATTGCTGACACTGACGTGAAAAGGTCATTCAGACTCCCGGATGAGTGCACTGTCTTCCAGGCTGAGATCCTAGCGATCTGGAGGACGACGGAGGTGATACTGGATCATATCGTAGGGGGGTCTGCGGTGACAATTTACGTCGACAGTCAGGCTGCGCTAAGGGCATTGACGGTGTAGGAATGCTCTGAGGGAGCTCATGGTTGCATTCACGGTAAGGCTGTGTTGGGTACCCGGACACTGCAAGGTGGATGGCAATGAGGTGGCGTTGCTTAGGCGCATAACTCTTCTTAACCTAACCTAACCTATCCAGAATATATGGAAACTTCTGGTTTTGCTATTTACAAACTTGCTAGTTTGGGTATAAGTTTGCACGTGTAAATGGAAAAAAAGTATTTTATTTTTTATCTATTTTTTTTTTTTTTTGCTTAAATTGTTTACTTTCTTCTTTTTACAACACCATACAAATTGCACATACTAACTGCTTCCTATTTACGCTAAATAAGAAATATGTTTAAATCGGTATATATCACTAAATTCCAGGCTCGCTAGTGGTTTAGTTTTACTAATTTGATTCTATTTCGATTGCCTTGATTAGTATTTCAATACCTGACGTTTCTCATTCAATCCCATATCGTTCCCGTTGACCAGTTTTTCAATTCAACCAATTCCCCGTTTCATTGTATTTCTTTCCGTTTGTCTAGTGCCTCAATTCAATTCAACTCGATCCTATTCCATTATATTTCGTTCCTATTGTCTAGTGTTTCGATTCCTCTCGTTTCCAATTTCATTCCATTTATTTCTTCTTGTCGAATGTTTTAATTTCACTCGTTCCCCGTTTCAACCCATTTCGTTTCTCTGGTCTAGTGTTTCAGTTTCTCTAGTTCCCTGTGCCTTTATAATGGCCAACTATTATCATGCATATATTCAAATAGGTTTGGCGAATACGTTACCGGAAAGACATTTCCCCTTTTAAATCGCCTATTTTACCACGTTCCTGGCGAAGTTTCCATATCATATCATATCTAACCGATCATTTATATTTAACCAATCGTAAGCTGTTTACGTAAGTAATACATGGTTAACTCTCTAAACGTTTCTAGAGGAGTTCCTCAAGATTCTATTCCTGGGCCACTGCTATTTTCAATATATGCTAATGATTTGCCAAAACAACTTTCCAACTGTAAAATCCATATGTACGCAGATGATGTCCAACTTTATTTAAGTAGCCCATTTCACTCTATTGCAAGTAATGTTGCTTTACTTAATGAAGATTAACGTAAAATATAGGCCTAGGCAACTGCAAATGGCCTCTGCTTTAATCCTCAAAAATTAAAGTTTATGACAATTTATAATAGAACTGTTGATCCCGTTTTATATGATGATGTTGTAATAAATGGTGAAAAACTTAAGCATGTTAATGCTGCAAAAAATCTTGGACTTATTTTTAATAACAATTTAACATGGACTAATCATGTCAATACACTGGTCACTCTGGTCGACACAATACTTTACTCCTTTGAGAATAAGAGTACTTCTTGCTAAATGTTACTAGATTGCTGGTCTAATTTATGGATGTGAGTTATTTGCCAATTGTAATTCTATTAGCAAACGTAGACTGAACGTCTTGTACAACAACATTATCCGTTATGTGTATGGAATAAGAAAGTATGACGAAGTTTCGCATGTTTCAAGTAATCTTTATGGAGTATATTTTTCGTCCTTGCTAAAAATTCGTGTTCTTATTTTTATGCATAAGGTAATCTTTACCCAAAAGCTTCAATATCTTTATGCCAAAATAAGGTTTGTCAGATCCCGAAGAGGTAAAAAAATCATAATTCCTCGTCATAGCTCCCTCGTATCAGAGTGGCAATTTCATATTAATGCCTCTTCCACACAACCAACAACTCAATAGCCACGCAAATAGCAAATGAAAAGCAAATAAAATACTAAATTCTATAAAATTATTTTTTTCTTTTGATGCTGTAAATTGTTCAATATCTTTTGCTGTTGGAAAATTTTAATCATGGCTTTAAAAAAAATGAAAAAGGAAAAATTATATTTTTCAGAAAAAGTATAAAATGTTAAATTAAATGATAAAGTAAATTGATAGTTTCAAACATAAAAAAACTAACGTGTGTAGTTTCTTTCAACGCCCACAGTAAGTCTCAAAGCCAGAAGAGTTTGTATTTCTTGCGATATTAATATTTTTTAAATTAATTTTTATTTGTCAAAGATGACTTAATTGGAGAAGATATGAGCCTTCTAAAAACAATCTCAAAAGACAAAACCTTTTTTCAAATCTTTATTAAGAAATTTTTGAATAAAAAAGAAGGCTCTTTTCGATAAACCAATTTCACTAAATCTTTGAACTTTTAGAAACATATTTTGAGTTAGTCTTTGTTTTATACTTGAGCTTGTTTTCTGGCTGGGTAAGAAAAAAATATTTTTATATTAATGCCTCTTCCACACAACCAACAACTCAATAGCCACGCAAATAGCTTTAAACAATTTTTATTTAATTTTTTCTCTTAATTGTTTAAATGTGTATTTTTTCTTGTATTGTATTGGACTTAATTTAATTGTTATTTTAATTTTTTGTATGTATTTATAATTATATTACAGATATTATCCTATTAGAAAAATACGTTCCTGTACTTTAACTATAAGATTTATTCTTGTTGTACAGGAAATGAAAAATCAATAAAATAAATAAATAAATTATAAATTTCAGGTTTCTAGTCAAAGAGGTTCGGCCGTCAAGGGGGAGAGTTTTCCCATTTTTTGCCCATACAACGTAATTCACTGATAAATTATTTATTCTGATTTAATTTTCAGCGAATCGATTTGTAAATCCCTTTTTATTAATTGAATAATTTTCTACTTTATTATATCAATATCAAATTCAAGGTATGAATTTGATTTTTGTTGCTTCTTTTATTAGAATCAAACGAATTGATTCAATTTTAACAAATAATCACTGAATAATGAAATGAAAAAATTTTTTAAGCGAATTGATTCGAAATAAAATTATCATTAGAAAGCTTTGTCCATACTCTAAGAAACACTTTTTGAAATTTCAGGTTTTTTTCCCTACCCCTTAGGATATTCTTAAAATTCTGTGTTAGCGGAAACTATGTACAAAAATTCCATTTCCTAGATGGGAGATGTTGGGCCGTTGAGTCGGTTAATCACTTCGCAAGCTAACGAATGTATATTTATATTCTTAAAAGATAATTTCGACCTTGGTATATTTACAAAAACAAAGCAATTTAACCATTATTAACTAGGCTGATTATTTATTTAGGGTTATTTTAAATTTTTGTAGAATGTTCCTAAAAGATATAAATCTTTTAACCGTGTTACACCAAATTTCAATAAAGAAACGTTGTTAACCAGTTTATTTTACTATTTTTCTCTCCAGAATAACACTCTATTTATAGTTGGTGCACTAAAAAAATCATTAACTTTTTCTTTCTATAAAACCTTTTCAATACTTTATTATTATATTCTTCTTTATTTCATTACACTCATAGAAAAATTTTAGTGTTTAAACTTCGGGCGTGGAAAGTCATATTGATCATAGTAAATATTTTAAAGATTCTTTAAAATTCAGAAGAGTGAATTAGCAGTTGTTAAATATATTTTTTTCAAAAATTTAAACAGTTTTTTAACTTTTAGTATAAATCTTCTAAATACTATTTTTTTACATTGAGTGTAGCAGAATCTTTAGTGTATGCTATTAATTTACCACTCTGTTCAATGTAAATACCACTTAATAGCCATTAGTAAACTGACACAATTTGTTTTATACACTCCTTGCTCTATTGTACTCCTCTTTATATCAGAATATGTATTGTGTTCTTTTATAGTTTGACATCATTATCAAATAACCAATTGTAAGATATTCTCGTAAAAGCATATGGTAGAAAGCAATTAATAGACTACAAATAGTGTGGTAGAGTATTTGGTGTTGAATTATAAAAAAAACCTTCGAACATACGTGCATACATTTGTGTTTAGTAATAAAGGGAGTTAACACTTTTCACATCATTTGTTTTAACATTTGATTAGTAATTTCAATAAGAGATAATAAAACTCAAAGCCAATACTAGTAAAAATAAACTTTTCAAATAAGGGAAAACATTAAATAGTCAAAAACAAAAAAAAAATTGATATGTTAGTTCTTCAAGGTAAGAAATAGTTGCTTGAGAAGGTCAGTTAAATAATAAAATGGAACAATTGTAGAAAGTGAAAATGGCCGAAATGTATTTGTTTCAGAGTCAAAAGAAAATGTACACGTTGGTTTTTGTGTATGTTTAAGGTATCATTTAATGATGTTTTCCTTATACAGGTTGGTTGAAAAGTTCCTGCGCTCGA
Source organism: Eustalomyia histrio (assembly GCA_949748255.1). NCBI lineage: Eukaryota > Metazoa > Arthropoda > Insecta > Diptera > Anthomyiidae > Eustalomyia > Eustalomyia histrio. The sequence goes on along the minus strand of OX456526.1, from coordinate 27,307,555 downwards.
AATGAAAGAATACTGTTCTTGTTACGAAATATATTTTTTTTTATTCAATATAATCTCCTAGAAGCTCAATACACTTGTTCCAATGATCTTCCAATAATTTTATGCCATCCTTATAATGGTTTTCCGGAAGCTCTGCAAAATAACCGTATACGGCTGCTATGGCCTCTCATTCGACGAAAAATCCTTTACACGAAGGAATTGTTTGAGATTTCTGAAGAGATAGTAGTCACTGGGAGCCAAATCTGGTCAATACGGTGGATGTTTAAGCAATTCATACTTTAATTCTTTGAATTTAGCCATCGTCAAAACACTTTTGTGAGCAGATGCATTGTCTTGATGAAAAATGATTTTTTTATTCTTTAAACCAGGTCTTTTCTCACGAATTTTTTCATCCAAAAGGCTGCTATAATATTCAGAGTTGATTTTTTTACCTTTCTGAAGATAATCAATCAACAAAATTCCTTTTGCATCCCAAGAAACTGATGACATACCCTTCTTTGCTGATCGTTGTGACTTCACCTGCTTTGGAGCTTAACAACCAGCTTCAGTCCACTGTAAACGTTCTTGTTTCAATTTAGGATCATGGTGGTAGATCCAAGTCTCATCCATAGATATACAACGACGCAAGAAGTCGGTTTTATTCGGCTTAAAACGCTCCAAATTACGCTGAGAAATTTGTTTTCGATCCAGTTTTTGTTGAATTGTTAATTTGTGCGGCACTAACTTTCCAAACAGTTTTTTCATACTTAATTCTTCATGTAAAATATGGAGTACTCGTTCGTTTAAGATGCCTATGGCATTAGCAATTTCATGCTTAGTCAAACTTGGATATTCACTAACCATATTATGTACCTGCTCAATGATTTCTGCTGTGGTTGCAGTTTTTGGTCGTCCTTCGCGTGGATCGTCTTTAAGGCTAGTACGACCACGTTTAAATTCACCAGCCCAAAATTCGACGGTGCGTTTTGAAGGTGAGAACTCCTTATACACTTCTAACAATTGTTCATAAATTTCCTTTGCTTTTAAACCCTTCAAAACAAAGAATCTATTGACTGCACGATATTTAATTTTTTCCATATTAAAAAAAATCAATGACACTTCAAATGGCTTGTAAACAAAGAATGAATTGACAGAATGACTTGCAACTTTGCATGTGTTCTCAGGACAGTTATACCAACTTGAGAAAAAAAAGTTTGGAGCTAGCAATGCCATCTCGCAGAAACTTTTCAACCAACCTGTAATTTACTTAACATTTTATGTTTTTTTTGATTATATGCTTTCTCCTTTCTTAATTTATATTAAAAATAAATTTATACAACAAAGCCAAATTCATATTCTTAGCGTCAAATCATCAATTATAATGAGGAAAGACATATTTGCTTTTATTGCTTTTTTTACTCATATTTGCTTTTTTCTGCTTGGGATTTTTAAGCTTTACAGAAGTTTTTTCTTAAGATTTTTCTTAAGATTTTTAAATAATAAATTGCAAAAATATTTTTTGCGCCGTGTTAATTACGATGCTGCTTACACAATACAACTGACTTTTGATTCTCTCTTATAACTGATGTACCGTCATTTCATATAAAGGACAAGTGTGCCCTTAGTTTTGCGTTGCCATACCATAGGGTAATATTAATGTTCCTAATATTTTTTTTTTAAATTTATATAAATAATAGTAATAATGTTTTTAATTAAAAATAAAGGACAGATATTATTAAAAAATAAATTTGGGTTATGTCTTAACAATTTTGCTCAAACAAATATAAATTGGTAAAACCTGTGTTCCAGGCCACTGTATATGAACGATTCCCATGAAGAAAACCATATATCAACAGCGACGTCGGGATGGTAGTTCAGTCATGATATGGGAGTTTATTGCGCCCAGCGGTTTAAGTAAATTCGGTGTCATAGAGAGCACTATGCATAAAACAGATAACCCCACCATTTTAAAAGATAATTTTCCACCCATTTGTGAGGACAATTTTCGACTAACATTTTTATAATATAATAACTTGTTGAAAATTAATTTGGTCTCATTTCGTTTTCCTTTGAAAAAAAATCGATCAAAATTTTATTTCAAAGTTAGAAATTTGAAAATTATATTTTATTTTAACAACTTTATTATTTTAGAGGAACACATTTTTTTAAAGTCAAGAAAAGGATCAATTTTATCAGATTTATGGTAAGAAATATTGAGTGAGATTTGTTAGTGATTTTTTTTTCTCAACTTAAATTAACAGATTTTGCGTGAAGAATGCTGCAAAATCTAACAGGATGTGGTTATTTTAATTAATTTTCTAATCCTGAAAAACCGGACAAGATGTGCTAGAGAAAATATATTCTGAGAAGCTATAATCTAGAATCATATACACTTTTCTTCATCTGGTTCCCAGTTTAATTTACCCAAGTTTGAATCCTCGTAATCTACAACATCTTTAACTTTTCTTCTGCTTAAAATTCAATCAACTGTGTTGTCTTTAAACTATATTGTGCCTCAAAATCGTTTAGTTCAAGATTCAAAACTGCATCGTGTTAATTGTCTAATTATGTATTTGCTATATTGACATTAAAATGCATCCCAGTATGGTGGTTTGATTATCCTTAGTAATTTATTGCAAGTTTTTTTTTAAGAATTTTGTTTTATATTTTAATTGTTCATTGAAAATCAATAGTCATATTCACGGATAATACATTCCGTATATTGGAGTTTTATTAGCTTAAATCCATTCATATTTAATTCATTAAATTCATTTTTGTTTTCTCTCAACTATTTTCTTGTATACGATTATTTTCTGAACGTTGCAAAATCTTTGTAGCTGGTCACCTTATTAAACTATATAAAAATATTCACTCCTTTCTCTACAAAATACTTAATCTCTTCGTATATTTCAAAATCCTAACCCAACTTCTTTTACCAATTCCACTCATTATAATCATGATACTCAAGTGTTTAAAAATAAAATCTAATACCAACAACATACTCTATACAAACACAGATAATTAACCCAAACACTTATTATTTAAGAATACAAATAATATTATAACGCAGCTATTCAGCAGTCTACTGGCGCCCGTCGACAAGCTTTAATTTTTATGTTAGTTGCAATTTGTTTATTTTATTGTTAATTTTGATTACCAACACTGACACTTAATACCAATTTTATTTGAGTATCCATCAGATACTCATTTTCACAAAAAAACACTCTTTTAATAATGGCATAAAGGTGGCCATATTAGTTTAAATTAACCATTTTGTGGCGTTTCGAATAGGGATATAAATAATATGTATATGGAACTTTTAATTGTTTTCTTATTAATTTAATATATATTTTTTTTTTATTAATTTATTGTAAATAATCCGACTTCTTTCGAAGTTGCGGCGGCACTGAACAAGCTAAAAACTTGCAAATCGTCTGGTCCCGACAACTTGCCCGCAGAGCTTTTAAAGTATGGTTCTAAAACATTGGCGGAAGTTCTCACCCCACTGATAAGAAGTGCATGGCTCAATGGTCAAATTCCTGCAGATTGGAAGGAGGGTGTCGTAGTCACAATCCCTAAAGGGGGTGACCTAACTCAGTGTAAAAACTGGCGTGGCATTACCGTGCTTAACGCAATAGGGAAAGTGATGACAACTTTAATACTACAGCGAATCTCACCAGTGGTGGAACAAGTTGTGCGTAACGAACAAGCTTGTTTTAGGGCTGGACGATCATGTGTAGACCACGTCAATACTCTACGCATAATTATTGAACAATCGGCGGAGTATAACACACCCATGTACCTGCTTTTCGTAGATTTTGAACGTGCTTTCGATACAGTATCCCGAAGCTCTATGTGGTCTGCATTAATTGGTAAAGGAATACCGGAAAAAATCGTCGCCCTTATACGTGAGCTGTACAGAGACGCGGAATGTAAGGTCCGTTTCAACGGTAAAGAGAGTCAACCTTACACCAATATTACAGGCGTAAGACAAGGCTGTATCCTCTCCCCCACATTATTCATCCTACTATTGGACTGTGTAATGGAAAAAACGAATAGTGAGGCCCCAATCGGCATTCGGTGGAACATGATGGAGTACCTAAATGACATAGACTACGCTGATGACATATGTCTAATGTCTCACCGTTTTGTAGACATTGAAAAGAAGATAAATAGACTCTCCGAAAATGCTAACGGTGTAGGATTGAGAATTAACTTCAAAAAAACAAAACTGATGCATATTGGTACTAATTTTTCGTCACCACTTATTGTTGATGGTACCGTAATTGAAGATGTAGAATCTTTTAATTATCTTGGATGCAAAATTGCGAAAGACGGTGGTTCTGCAGCCGATATTGGCGATCGTATCAACAAGGCGATCGTATCAACATCTCCAAGAGAACGAAATTACGTATATTCAACTGTAGCGTTAAATCTGTGCTGCTATATGGATGCACTACATGGAGCCTTACAAAACTGACCATGAAGAAAATACAATCGTTCGTAAACCGGTGTCTGAGACAGATATTACGTATCTATTGGCCTAATTGGTTATCCAATGAAGATCTTTGGAGTAAGGCAGATTGTTGCTCAATCGAATTTGACATTCGAAGACGTAAATGGACATGGATCGGCCATATTCTCAGGCGACCAACTAGTGATATTGCTAGGGCTGCACTAGAGTGGAACCCTCAAGGTCAACGAAGACCAGGCAGACCACGTAATACATGGATCCGATGCATAAGAAACGAACATGAAACAGCTCGAAGAACCTGGAACGAAATTAAACTGCTTGCCAAACACAGAAGTAGATGGAGAGAATTCGTTGTCGCCCTATGTTCTCCGTGAACTTTTTATTTAAGTATATTATGTTATATTATTGTATTATAATAAATAAAGGACATATATATATATATATATATATATATATATATATATATATATATATATATATTCATTGTGCATACTTTGAAGACATCTGTATATACAGCCAAAAAAGTCCCTATAATATGCGCTGTATCCAGTAAAATGTCTTCAGTGTATATAGTAGATTAATGTAAAGTTTGAGGTCTGTCTCCAAAGAATCAAAATGTCTTCATAGTAACCTGTGAAACGAAAAACCGTCCCCGCAACATGCGCTGTGCACATATATATATATATATATATATATATATATATATATATATATATAAACTTTGGATTTTAATTACGACATAATTACTTTTACGGACGAAAAGTGAAGTAAAATTGGGTAGATTAAAGTCCTCAGCACAGCACCGCCCCAGAGGAGGTAGACCAGGGATGGAAGGTTCGTTACACAGTGTTGAAAAATTGAGATGAATATTTTAACAAGATCCCAAACAGTTTAACCATCTTTCTCAGTCAACCGACTTCACCATCATTGTACATTTGTGGGAGCATCAATTACCAGCCAGGACTCTTTTAAAACAGTGATAATAAAGGATTTGCAAAAAATCTCCAGAAACTTAGTGGAATCGGTGCCCAGAAGGTGGCAAGCTGAAACGAAAGCAAATGAAAAGCAAATAAAATACTAAATACTATAAAATTATGTTATGCTGTGAATATGAAGTATTTTTTGTTCAATATCTTTTGTTGTTGGAAAATTTTAATCATGGCTTAAAAAAAATGAAAAAGAAAATTATATTTTTCAGAAAAAGTATAAAATGTTGAATTAAATGATAAAGTAAATTGATAGTTGCAAACATAAAAAAACTAACGAGTGCAGTTTCTTTTAACGCCCACAGTACGTCACAAAGCCAGAAGAATTTGTATTTCTTGCGGGTACTTATTGTATGATATATTTGCAATTAAATTTTTTTGTCAAAGATGACTTAATTGGAGAGGATATGAGACTTCTAAAAACAATCTTAAAAGATAAAACATTTTTTCAAATCATTATTAAGAAATTTTTGAATCAAAAAGAAGGCTCTTTTCGATGAACAAATTTCATTAATAACTTTAAACTTTTTTAAACATATTTTGAGTTTATCTTTGTTATATATTTGAGCTCGTTTTCTGGCTGGGTAAGAAAAAATTATTTTTAAATAAAATTTGCAGAAATATATTTGCGTATAGTAAAGTTTTTATGTTATAGTTGATCTATAATACTTTTATGTATGCAAATGTATTTTTTGTCTGGTTCGAGATTATAAAATTTTTTTTTCAAATAAAAAAATGTTCTTATTTTTTTTTTATTTAGTTTTGCGTATTTTATTTAAAATGCTATCAAATAATACTTTTGTAAGTTAAACATTGTCATATTACAATTGTTTAAATTTTTTCTACCAAAAAAACAAACACCACGAATTTAAAAACACAAAAAAAAAACAAAATTGAAAGAATACATACATTGTATTTGTGGTTATACGAGTATATTTTTTACTTCGAATATGCATCTATTTGTTGTTGTTTTTGTTATGTTCTAAAGTACTAGACCAGTACTACATGTTTTAGTATTTATATAAGCAGTATTTGGTAAGCACGAGTTTGTTTTGTTGCATTCCTTAACTACCGAACCACTATGGCACTTGTCAATTAAAAGTTTCAAAAGAAGTTTACTACTGCTGCCGAAACCATATCGAAAAAAATAGTAAAATATAATGCAAAAGACCAACCAACACGCAAATAGTATGAGAAAAGTTAAAAAACTACTCCTTTTTATATTTTATTATAAAAAATACCGAGATTAAAGGGACTATAAAAACGAAATGGAAATAAGGAAACGGCAAAAATACACAAATACATTCACACACTAATATATATATACAACGGAAGCAATTTTTGCATATAAACGGAAATTGCACTTAAAATTTTAAGACATATAAATAAAAAAAAAGTATTTATATATAGAGACCAAGAAAATGTGAGGCAAGCTCAAATTAAAAAAAAAATCAAGAAAGAAAAAAATATTCGTAAAGGAAGAAGATAAACTTAAATTTATTTAATATAAATACAAATTGGCAGAAATTTCATTTTATGTAGAGTATAAACATGTTTTCTTTTTTTTTTAATTTAATTTTTTTTGCGTTAAACCAACACTCAGGGGATTCCCCTCTACAAATGCAGTGCATTGTGTTGATATCAATATAAAAGTTATGAAGAGGAGAAGCAACGAAGCAGTAGTGCTTGTAGACATTAAACTTGAAGTTATATACATTGTAAAGCTCAGTGAAGATCTCTGTGGGAAATTTATTTCACTTATAGCAAGTTTGGCTGATAAAGAAATGTTTCCTGTAATGCGTTGTGTGATCCAATAGACATTCGATAAAAAACGTGGGCTCTGGGCATAAGTTCACTTATATCCGTAAAATACCACCCTTGATAAAGATTGTTAGACAACCCACATTCCAACGATGCTTAAGTGAGTCAATAGAGTTGGATACCCTAATATTATTGATAATCAAAAGCTCCAAAATATACTTTGGAACTCCTGCCCATATATGGCAGCCATCAAAAATAGTTTTTCAATTACTTACCAGCCTATTTACTCGCTTAATTACTTTTGTTCGCGATGTCCCAAAAGTAATTACTAGTCATTATCTTCTCACTTCCAAAATACAATGCAATGGGTGTTAGTACCCATTACTTTTTCGACATCGCGAACAAAGGTAATTAAACCAGTAAATAGGCTGTTATGTAGTTGATATCATGATTTTTCTAAGCAATTGCTTACCAAGTTGGGTCAGGTAAAGGCGGTTTAAATAATAAGGAGACCAATCGGGGTGAAGTATAGGGTGCGCCAAATAACTTTTTTTTTGAAAATGCTATAAGAAAAAAACTACTGAATATTTTCTCAAATTTCTTTTTTTATTTGAAAGTACAATCTTTCCGGTTAATAATGGAAAAATTTCATTAATTTTCAAAAAAAAAGTTATTTGGCGGACCCTATAGTTCTAATACCGTTATGCAAAACCATGAATGCTTCTTTCGACATTTGCAAAATATGCTTCTGCCAGTGGATATCGCACTGAATTTGCATGCCCAGAATATCCAATTCCTCAATATGAAGACCAATTATATGTACAGCTGACAGTGTTGGTTCCACAGCTTTATGGGACAGCAAACAATATTGGGTTTTGCACGCATTAAAATAAACTCCACTCAGAGAATCTTAAAAGATTCTGATTGAGTATTTTATTTATAATCTACCCTTAGCCTCGAATCTCAACAAGGCCTGGCCTACAATCGAAGGAAAGTGAATGGCAAATTTTGCTGTCATCTGAAAAAGAGTAGATATATTTGAAGCAAGTACTTGAGAAAGGTAAGCAAAGGAGAGGATGGTATGATGACCTTAAAATGTTAGCTACTGGTATATCATCCGCCTCGGCTGACTTTTTATATTAAGATCCGCTGGAGCGTTTTGGTATAACAAAAAGTGGGTATAGATAAGATAGTTTTGGTAGTTACATACATCAGCGGAAACTCATTATACCCTGACCACGTAGTGGGTATCAATAAAGATCTTTCTAATATCTTATTAAACATTATATATCCTGCCAAAATTTAATATGATTATATATGATGCGCCAGATCTAGCTTTATTTTATAAGATCTCAAATTTTTACCCAAATTTGAGATCATTGTCCTCGCCTAGCCTAAATCAACAGAGCCAGCGTGTCGTCGCAGGTCTCTGTCCCCCAATAATTGAAGTCAACAGAGAAAGCATGACGACAGCTCAACAAAAGAACACGTCGAGCCCTTTATCCTTTTTGTCTCTCCCAGGATACTGTCCTCCTCTAAAAGCAACTCAAAAGAGGAAACGTGCGGTCATAGGTAGTTGTCATCTTCGAAATCGAAGGCAACAAAAGAAGTATGTCGTTCCAGGCCGCTGTCCAACAGAGGAAAGGTACCGTTCCAGGTCACTGTCCTCCCATCAAGTGTATTTCAAATTCACGATCGCTTAAGGTCATACAAAATCTCCTGTGCCACGAACTATCTCTCTTTTAGTTAATCTTATTGTTCTTCTCTTAATAAATAAATTTAGTTTTATAACGTCTTAAATCGCACCGTTTACACTCAGTCAAATAAATTTCTGTTGCGATTCCTCAGTTAACAAAGGAAAACTCCTTACAATGCTTAGAGTTGAAGTTTTGATAAATTATCGATAGCTCATAAAATTATTGTTTGCGCCCATTAGTGTATGACCAAAATAAGTACGTCGGCGTTAAGCAATTCTTTCGTGAATTTCGAAATTTAAAGCCCGTATGACACTGGCTTTTTCTTAACTTTTTCTTGTCCTTTTTAAATGTTATTTTACTAAAAATCAAAAAATAGAATATTATTTTGGAGTTAAGCTAGTCAAAATGCATAAGAAAAAACTAGTCGAAAAAATAAAATTACTTTGTAAACTAGTGTAATTAAAGGTATTTTATAGTTGTGGTCAAGTATTGAAGCAATTTTCTCAATACTGTGAGGTACTTTTGTAAGAAGGGTAAAAAGGGGACCATTTTATTAAATACCCTAAAAAATTCAAGGAGAAGTTAAAAAAAAGGTAGTGGTCACACGGGTATAATTGGTGGAGTATTAAGATAATGAAATTGAATCGACTATACAAACACAGAGAAAACAGATTCATCGTAGCAACCGAATTTCTTGGCAACTGAATATTTTGATTGCAACAACCAAATTATTTAGTTGTCCCAACCATAAATTTCCTTATACAACGTAAATATTTGTTTTCAACCGAAACTCTGTTGCATTGACCGAATTTCGGTTGCAACAAAAATATAAGTAGCTCAAACCAAACCATCCGGTTGGCAAAAAAAAAAACGGTTGTTATGTCTGGTTTTCATTATGTCACATGAACTGACAACAAAAACTGACTCAAATGAATTCTCGTCATTTTGTGTCAAATGCGTTTTCATTACATCTTAAAAACTGACAATAAGTCGATAAAGCAGAGCGTGTCAAAGACTTGTGTCAAATTTTGGTGTCAGTTGACTGACACGCCGTTTTCATTACAAAGGTCAAATATGATGAGGCGAGCGAACAGCTGATTAGAAAATATTAATTTGTGTTTAATAACAGGTGGAAAAATTTTAAAAATTATAAAAAAGAAACAAATAGCTTTAGCTAGTGCGGCGTTTTGTGTTATTTCATTACCATTTCTTTCTTTATTAAAAAAAATTATCATTGAAATTTATTTTTCCAGCAAAAAAAAAAGAAAAAATAACAGCTTTGCGATCGCCAAACAAAAAAAAAATTTACAACTTGTTGTCAATTTTATTTTAGATAAAAAATGCTGCCATATCTGTTGACAAACTGAAATTCGACGTTTTCACTTGTCTGTCATTTTAGACGGCATGTCGTATGCATAACTGACTGCAAACTCAGAAGACACTATATGACAATCCGTTTTCATACAATTGCCAATAATTTGAACAAATTGACATTAAAAATGACGTAGCGAAAACCATGCATTACAATGAATCTGTTTTCTCTGTGTATCGGAGTTTTGTAGTTTTGTAGAAAATTTTTAAAATACCAGCATTAACAAAATATTACTGTGTTTTCTGTTGAACAAAATACAATAATTTTACTACTAAATGGTATTTTTAAAAGTGTTTCTTATTCACAACATTTCAAGCACTTCTTTAGATCCATATTTACACTTATAAAAAAGATGAGACTTAACATCACACCCAAAACGCTTATTAAAAATACCATATTTACTTTAATGAAAAATAATATTCAAAAATATAATCTTTCATAGCCTTAAACATACTACTTTCAATAAAGTGAAGTCTTAACAATTTACACTACTTCCGTCCTACGACAACCCCATGTTAAAATCATGCATATTTTACCAAAATTTGAACTACACCTGTGTGATGTTTTTACTACATCTTTTTCCGCTCTTTTTTTGCTGGGTACTTATACATTATGAAAATCCGAGGATAAATTCCAAACTTTTGGTCAATTGTGTTATCAAAAATACATATGGAAATATTTTACCAACTCAATACACAAATATTACCTACGTATGAGTAATAAATTTAAATATTTAATTGATAATACTCATACGACTTGTAGTGCCCATTTTTAAGTATTAAATATTTTGTTTAACACTAGCCATTACTTTGAAATTTATTCATAGATTGTATTAATATAAATCTATATATCTATATAAAAAAACATTTTTTTGCCACATTATTTTACGTTTGGCAAAATTAGATACATTTTATTAATATATTTCTGCCTATACACTCAGAAAAAAATGTTAGTAGAAAAGTTTTTTTTGGTATTTTTGGTCTAATTTTTAGTAAAAAATTATTATTTAGCAAATCTTTTTGCTATTTGCATTTTGCAAATTACAGAACTTTTGCAGAATATTTACAAATTTTTATTTCTAATTTTAGAAATCATTTTACAAATTTTTGAAAACCGATTGCTAAAATTAGCAAAAAAATTTACTAATTTTAAAAAGTGGTTATTGAAGAAAATGTTATTTCTAATTAAAACTTACACCTACAAACTTAAATTGCCTTTAAATGTCAAATAAATTAAAAAAAGGGATCTGAAGTGAATATACAGTCTAAAAATCCACTTAAAATAGCACTCAAAAGTTTTTTAGTTGAAAAATCAGCCCTAAAAACAATTAAAAGCAAAAAAAAAATGATTAAAATATTTTCCAAAACAGAAATTACAAAATTAAAACAAAATGATAAATTCGTTTGTTTTCAAAATTATTGTCTGATTTTTTTTTTAATTTTGTCTAAAATATTTAAAAAAAAAATTAAAAAAATAAAAAATTTGATGCCCGATAAAAAAAAATTAAATTTAAAATTTTATGCTAATATTAATAATATTTAGTAAATTTTTTTAGCTGAGTTTAAAAAACAGATTTAAAATTCCACTTTACAAAAAGTTGACTAAAATTTAGTAGCAGTAGCAAATTTTTCCTACAAATTTCATTGTACTACACGTCAGCAGACATGTGTTGCTAAGATTAGCAAAAAATACCACTGGGCTCAAATTAGCAAAATTTTCCATAATAACAGCAAAATCGGCTATTCTTGAAATTTGTCAAACTGCTTATTAAGAAAATATTAAAAAAAAATTAAAATAATAAAAAAAAAAACTAAATTACATAAAATGTTAAAGCGATTTTCATATTTAAATTGTCAAAATAACTACATACAAAAAACTTGCAATATTTGTGTAAAATGGCTGTAAACTAATGTTGTTGACCATGATTTTACATTTGTATTTTCTCCCCTTAATAACAACAAAACAATACTGCAAAACTTTATTAAAAAAAACGAATTAAATGAATACGAAAAGATTTTGGTATTAAACAAAAATAAGTTAAACAATTCGATCCTTGTTGTTATACCAATAACCACAATGTTAATATTAAGTAAATAATATTATTGTTGTTCTACAAACCATTGATAAAGTGGTTTAAAGTACATATCCATACACATGCAATGATAATATATTTCAACAATAATACATATTATTAAAATTAAAAGAAATATAAAATAATAAGACCAGATTGACTATAAAACACTCTACGTGTTTTAAGGTTTCGTGAAGGTTTTATAATAATTAAAAAAATTACAAAAAATTTTAAAATTTTACGGGACTCGGGTCCTTTTTTAATATTATCATAAGGGATTGAATGTTCGATATCTTCCTATACAAATTCTCTTTTTGTCCAATATTTCAATAAACTTATAAACTTTCATCAGAAGGCCTTGCTTTGCAATGAAAAATTTGTATTTACTACCCAGCAAAACTTTGGTAATGGGTGCAATATTCTCGTGCGTTACCTTGTAATGATAGCTCGTTACCTTTTTTATTATTTCCAAGCATAAAGTAATAAGTTACTGATTATTGATTACGTAATATATGTTTTATAAATGTAAAGTAATAATTGAAATATTTTTGAAAATCCATTTTTAAATACATTATTTTGTAAACAAAAGGGTAATGTATGTTTGTTTAGACAACGCTAGCGAAAAAACGAAGCGCAACAATTCATTTAAGTTTAAAGCAATCAAATACTATATGCGTCGATAGCTCAGTGGGTAGAGTTTTTGGCTGGCAACCAGAGTTTCCCGGTTCGATTCCCATCATGATCACATTATTTTTAATAACGGTTAAAATATTTTGAATAATTTTTTTAATAAAAATTCCTCTTTTTTAAAAATCTATTTTTAGACACATTACTTTTTCCATCCTCGTAACCATATAAGTAACCCCTTACAAAATCACCTCTAAAGTAATGGGTATATACATTACTTTGAGGCTCATCGCCTGTCAAATTCATCAGTGAAATAAGGTGTAAAGTAATTCATGAGCCCGTATGGCTACACATTACTTTACACATTATTTGGTAATGTGTGGTTTTGCTGGGTAGTTATTATACATATTAAAACTTGAATAGAATTTAAGAGCTGTATTAAGAAGATACGTATTAAAACGATTAAACTGAATAAGTTAAAATAATATGTTCCAGCAGAAATATATTATTATATATAAAATAAAAAGAATATAAAATAAATTGCTTAAAAGACCAATATTTCACTACCGGTTGTTTTAAATATCGGAATATATTAAAAAAGGAATTGATTTTTTTTCTATGGATTTCCCTTTATTATATAAATTTATTTAATCTTTTTGTAGCAGATGTTTTAATTTCACGTTTCAGATCTTTAACTTAAAAGGTTAGAATTAGTTTTATCACTCACTTTTCTTGAAATCCCAGCTTGGTGAACGTTAACGCCTTATTACAATATATTATAGATATCAAATTCCTGGCTCCGGCGGATTCTTTCGGGTGATAAAAGTAAACCTCTATACTCAGATACTCTCACCAAAAAAAGTCTGTAATGGCAACTGAAAATTTTGCTGTTATTACGGGAAATTTTGCTAATTTAAGCCCAGCGTTATTTTTTGCTAATCTTAGCAACACATGTCTTCTGACGTGTAGTACAATGCAATTTGTAGAAAAATTAGCTGCCGCTACTAAATTTTAGTAAACTTTTGTAAAGTGGAATTTAAAATCTGTTTGCTAAAATCAGCAAAAAAATTTACTAAATATTATTATTATTAGTACAAAATTTCAAATTAATTTTGTTATCGAACCTCAAAATTTTTTATTTAATTTTTTTTTTTTTCAAAAAAAAAATATTTTACACAAAATTAAAAAAAAACAGGTAAAAAGGGCTAAATTCGGCTGTGCCGAATCTTTGAATACCCTCCACCATAGGGGCTGAAGATGATATACGTATATACTAAATTTTGCATGAACTGTAATATGAATATGTTTTGTCAATTTATGTAACGAACTTTTGTTATTTAGTTTTAGAAATGTTATTTATTTAGTTTAAGCAATGTTATTTACAGAGGTCTGCTCTGTTAGCGTCTTTAACATTGTTGATTTTTACGTTAACTTAGTTTTCAGAGTAACACACATATAGCTCTAAGAGTGTTATTATTCTCATACTATGTAAGACAATAAATGTAATCGAACAAGAAGAAGACTTAATAACATTTTTACTTACTTAACAGAAAAAAAATAGATACAGAAAAATTGTACAAATTTGTATGGAAAATTTAGAGGTACCTTCAGATTTTCACTCATAACTTTTGAACCGCTTAACCGATTTTGCTCATTTTCAGTACCAAACTGCTCGGGAGGATGTTCAATAATCTGGGTAAAAATAGGCACCCCCGCTTGGGTCTTTGCGTCGTGATCGCCATTTCAACAGACAGACAGACGGACAGACAGACTGACATCGCTAAATCGACTTAAAATTGCATAAGGATCATGAATATATATACTTTATGGGTTCTTAAACCTATATTTCGACATGTTACAAACGGAATGACAAACTGATATATACCCTCACCATATATGGTGGAGGGTATAAAAAAAATCAAAGGCTTAAAAATTGTAAAAACAAACGAATTTATCATTTTGTTTTATTTTTCTTTTTAGTTAACTTTTTTACTTTTAAGGTCAAATTTTAATTGTTTTTAGGGCTGATTTTTAGACATGAGTCGGTATATTCACTTCCGATCCTTTTTTTATTCTATGTAACATTTAAGGCAATTTAAGTTTGTAGGTGAAGTTTTTATTAGAAATATTATTTCCTTCAATATCCAATTTTTTAAAATTAGTAAATTTTGTTTGCTAATTTCAGCAAATCGGTTTTTAAAAATTTTAAAAATATTTCTGAAATAAGCAACAAAAATTTGTAAATATTCTGAAAAAATTCTGTAATTTGTAAAATGTAAATAGCAAAAAGATTTGCTAAATAATATTTTTTTTACTTAAAATCAGTACAAAAATAGTAAAGTGGGATTGAGTGTATGCACCAAAAAACACACATTTTAAATTCAATTAAAACATTATGTGTAAGCTTTTACAGGGGAGACTTTTCCTCTATGGAACCCCCATTTTTGGTCATGTTCCCAAACTCTGAATTAGCCCATATTCTAGAGAACGCATGTTTTAAATTTCAGATTTCTCACCAAAGCAGGTTGAGTAGGAAGTTAAGGAAAATACTAATGCATGGTTTTCACTATGTCATTTTGACAACAAGTTGTCAATTTTTTTTTTGTTTGACGATCGTAAAGCTGTTATTTTTTTTGCTGGAAAAATTAATTGCAATGGAAATTTTTTAAATAAAGAAATAAATGGTTATGTAATAACACAAAACGCCGCACTAGCTAAAGCCATTTGTTTCTTTTTTATCATTTTTAAATTTTTTCCACTTTTTATTGAACACAAATTAATATTTTCTAATCAGCTGTTCGCTCACCAAAAGTTTACACATCTTATTTGACCTTTGTAATGAAAACGGCGTGTCAGTCAACTGACACCAAAATTTGACATAAGTCTTTGACACGCTCTGCTTTATCGACTTATTGTCAGTTTTTAAGATGTAATGAAAACGCATATGACACAAAATGAGGAGAATTCATTTGAGTCAGTTTTTGTTGTCAGTTCATATGACATAATGAAAACCAGGCATAAATAATAGGATCGAATTGAAATAAAACGCCTTGTCTGACTATATAAATTGTTTTTATTCCACTCGTTCCCCGTTCTATTCCATATTGTTCTTCATATCTAGTGCTTCTATGACACTAGTTCCTCGATCCATTCCACTTCGTTTTTCAATTTTAGTGTTTCAATGTCAATCAAATATCAGATTTCTAGCTGAAGCGATTTGTGCATGATGAATATTTTTTTAACTACGCTCCTGGCGAAAATTGCAAAAATAATATTATCAGTGAATTTGAACGGTTTAGGCAGATCGTTAAAGTGGGACTTTACCTTTTTGAGCTCCTTTTTAAAACATTTCTGGACAATATTTAATATATTTGGTTTATAGCCAGAGCAGTTAAGGAGGAGACTTTTGCCTCCCACGTTCGTGGCGAAAATTCCAATACCTTACCATATATATTAGTCCAAAATCCAAGGCTCACAAACCTAGTTTAAATATCGGGTTTCTAGCGAAATGTGTTTAGGCAGCCAACCAGAGGAATTTCCAAAAATCTTGTCTTAGCGGAACCATTACATGAAACTCTACATTTTATTAAGTTTTCGAGGGGACTTTATAATAAAAAAACGTGTAAAAGCAAGAAATTCAAGTTTTTCTACCCTCCACGGGGTACAAAAGAATCTTGAGGTAAAAATTTGTGTGGAAAAATAAAGTTGAGATGAAAAAAATTATTTGGAGATAAAAAAGTTGAGGAATATAATTCACCATTTAACCTGACAGATGGACATGGCTAGATCGAGTTACAATTACATATGGATCAATGATATATATAGGGTCTTAGACCTATAATTTGATGTTGTTACAAACGGAGTGACAAACTGATATACTAAATAATCGCAAATGTGGAGTGTATAAAACTGCTGAAACTATAAAATTATCTGAGTTTTGCGCAAGTAAAACAAGGAATATGTACTTCGACATTCTTTGATGTTTGATCCTCAGGGAATGAAAGTTCGATGTTTCGCTGTAAAATCTTCTAATTATTCAATATTTCAACAATCTACGACATATTCTTAAGATTATTCTTTTTACTATTTAAAAACGAATAACAATTTAACTGACAAAACTTAAATATGTTCCAACAGAAATAAATAATATAAAATATTTGGTCAGTTACGATTACATGATACCCTACTTTTTAAGGGGCTTCGGGGTGATTTTGTGATAAAAAAAAATTGTCAAAATTTTAAATTATTGGAGCTTTCCGTTAAGAATTGAAATATATTGAATTTATGAGAATAAGTGCTAAATCAAATTTTTGCCCAAAATTTTAATATTCTTTAAAAAATTTCATCAGGAAATGATTTTTGATATGAACAAATAGAACTCTGATTTGAGAATTCTCATTTGTTAGTTTTATTAACTGAGTACACCTACACAATATTAACATTCATCCAAAATACCTAAAATGGAAAATGAAAATCGCAAAGCATTATAAAAATGCATCGGGATATTATAAAAATACATATAATCCTTCCTGTAAGTACCATATACGAGTACCACAAAGTAATAAAGATTATGAAAAAACGTAGTAAAACTACAACCACATACCAAAGATGAACGTGCACTAAATACCGCAAAATATTTTTATTATTGTGCATGTACATAACTATAAAATGGTTTATAGAAAAACCAAAATAAATGGAAAAAACGAAACTTTACAAAAAAAAAAAATTACAAACACGCTTTGTATAAACTAAACCCTAAATTCAAGGAAGGAAGGAAACGCTAAATTATGGCAAATTCAAGTTGTATTGGTCTAATATTACTTTTTTTCTTTTGAAGAGCAAACAAAAAAAAAAGACCTTCGACTAAGCATGACTAGCATAAGAAAAAGATTTTTAAAGAAGAAATATAAGATGCAGTTCGAATGTTTGAAGTAGCTGAACAGGCTACAAGTATAAGATAGAGTTAAATTTTATGTTATACGTTGTAACTTAAATGGTTTTTACTAAAGTGGCCACAAAACAAAACTAATGGTTCTACACTTGCAATCACATTAAGAAAGATTATTGAAAATGAATGTTTGTTTGCAACAACAACAGTCAGCTAATACATCGATGGTCAAGTTGTTTTTTTTATTTATTTTGTTTGTTTGTTTTTGAAACAATATAATGGTATTGTTGGTATTTTAGCTACTCAAAAATAATTTATAACCATATTATTACTATGAAGTAATTTATTGTTATTAATTTTTAAGAAAAACTTAATATCATAATACATAATTTTAAAAGATTTAAAACAAAGTTTTAAGTATTTAATTTATAAATATACTTTATCTATAGTTCTAAAATTTAAGTAAATGCCAGGGATTATTTTAAAAGAACATTATTTAAGATGGTTAATGTATAAAGCTATTGAGTATAATGGGTTTGAAACTAATTTAGTGTAGGTTGTGTTAATTTGTATAACACCCAAAATAATGTGTTATGTAAGGTTGGGTTGAAAAACAAGAATGATGTCCAAAAATAGGACTTAGAACACTTAAGCTCATGTAGGTTCGAATTTTACTGAGGATAGGACCACTGCTTAACCTCAAACACTCGCCAATTCTCCGGGCTTTCGACTGGCTAACTTCAATCAAGACAAGATTTCTTTAAAAAAGTATACAAGCAAGTCGCAAAGCAGGCAGATGTTTGCTCTCTTCAAAAAACACCTGCTATCTTTCAAATCCTATAGTATCACAAAGAAATTAGGGGGGGGGGGAGTGAGTTTTTTCCTCGGAAAATAAACTTAAATTCTTTATTTTATTATTTTTATATAAAACAAATATTTAAATATCAAATTTAATTTTTCTAATGGGCGGAGTCAGTCTTTTGAATCGAATCATATTAATAATAATTTTAACAGACTTTCAACAGTAAACCCGCAAGATAAAACAGAGATTACGAGAGCATAATTAGAGCTTTTCTTGAGCAGTTTTGTAAATATACAATTTTTCAATATAATTTTTTTTATATAAAAATATTATCAGATTCTTCGAAATTTTTTCTATAAAAAATCCCTGCGATTTTAAAAAATTTTTTATTTAGCACTTTTGCCTTTTGAAAACCCGTACATAAAAAAGCCCGTCAGGTTTTTATAATTTTTCCTTTAGAAAAACCGTATTCTAAAGACCATTTTAATAAAGAAATCCTCTAATTCAGAAGATTTTTTTTTAATATCGAATAAGCTAGAAATTTTAAAATATTTTCTGATACAAAAACCTGTAGATTCTTAGGAATTTTTCGTACATAAAACAACATAAATCCTGTGGACGTTTTCCTACACTCAAAATATTATGTAGTTAACTGTTTGTAGTTTAATAAAAAAGTTTTCCGTTTCATTTAAAAATAAAGGAAGATACATTTATTTTTCAAAGAAATATCTATATTAACTTTTTTATACATTTATTCGAAATAATTTACTATCATTTACCGATTTATTTCAGTTTCATTTATTTTTTTCATTTGTTTGAAATTTAATAAAAATTTACCCACAAAACGGAAACTTGTGGTTTATTTGTGTCCGTAACAGTTATTACAAATTTAAATTTTCTTTGCTGTCTGTTTCAAAAAAAATATTCAAAAAATTTCAATTTGTTTTTTATTTAAATTGGTTGTATGTTTATATACAAAATTTTTCAATACAAATTACAAGAATTTCATAAACACACATACATACACAAATACATTCACACAAAAAGTGTTTATAGCTTCATATGGATACATACATTTTGTATTGTACGAGTATATTAAAAAAAAAAAACAAAAAATACAAAAACGGATATAATTTCAAATAAATGAAAAAAACATATATTTTTTAAGGATTGGTAGGTAAAATTTTGACATTTATTTTAACTGATTATATCAGTTGTTTCTTACGGATTTATCAGTTGATTAATCAACATTTAAAAATAAATAACAAATGGCATTTAATTTAAATGAAAATTAAGTAGACCGGTTTTTAAATGAAATATCATTTCTTTAAAATGATATTTTCAGTTATTTTAACTTACAAACTATTTTAAGTGTACAACTTTTTCTCAGAACTTTTACCATAAAATAACCTCATATTCTCAGGACTTTCTTCTATAAAAAAAATTCGGGGAATCTGAGAGCTTGTTCTTCTTAAAAAAAGGTCCAAAATTTTGAGAACTTTTTCTTATGGAAAAACCCCAAGATTCTGAAAATTTTTCATAAGGAATATGGTTAGATTCTGTAGAATTTTTCCTATATATACAAAGAGACAAAAGATGCACTGCGATAACTGAAGGATTTGGTTGGGGCCACCGATATATATTTATTTACCGCAACCGAAATCCGGTTAATGCCACAGTAAATCTGTTGAAACCATATTAACCAATTTTGTTAGAAATACATTTGTTTGCGACAACCAAATAATTAATTTGCTGCAAACCGAAATATGGAGTTGGCAATAAATTCGGTTGTCACGATAAATCTGTTTTCTGTGTGCAATTACTGACGTTCTGATGACTTTTTTCTTTAAAAAATCCCATAAATTTTGAGGACTTTTTGCTACAGAAAAACTTTCAAATTCTAAGGACTTTCTAAAAATTTAAAAAAAATCGTCTATAAAACCACTACAAAAAAAGGTGATGACTCTACCAAACATGAAATGTGATAGAAATGTAACAGGTAGAAATTACTTAAACCGAATCAATAATCCTGTAAATTAACATTTTTATTAAGAACTTTTCGTTCTAGAATATACATTTCCTAGTTATATTTTTTAAAAGTTGTCAAAATCTACTTATGCTCAAACAAGATAGAAACTGAAGTACATACATAGCCCTAAAATAAATAAATATCTTGTAGGTGTTTAAAAAAAACATCTCGAAAGTAAAATGAAAAAAAATATATATATATAAAATAATTTATGAAAAATAATAATATATACCAGTAATATTTAATATGTCTGTTTGTAAAATGTAATTTTTTACCACAGAAAATATATGTATTAAAAAAAAACAATAATAAATAAATTAAAATACAAGGGCAATAAGTATTTACAAAATTATATTATCAAAATCATATATTTAAAAAAAGAAGGTTTTTGAAATATATCAAGTTGCCAAAGGCGGCTGACAATTTTTTAAGATAATATGTTATTCAGTTTTATTTAGCAATCAACGGTTTGACCCGACTTTTGCTATCTTAAAAAATGAAAAAAAATTAATTTTAAGCTGCCATCAAACACAAGACTAGTTACAATTGGGTAAATGAATTTAAAGGTAGTTTTTAACCTAATACAGTACGTCCAGTTAAGGTAGTTACTTCGGAAAATCTATAAAATCCAAGATATAATTTTGAATGACCGACAAGATAAAATGTGTCAAATAATTGAGGGCAAAGGCATATCACATGGTTTAGGAATTTCAATTTTGCACAAAAATTTGGGTATTAAAAAGCTATCAGTAAGAAGAGTGCCCACAAGCGAACATAAACCTAAACATGTGACTGTCTCGGTAGATGGTTCAAAGCTTTTCCGTCGCAATCTCTATGAATTTCTTCACCAATGCATAACTGTTGATGAATTATGGATTCATAAAACAAGATTCAAAGCAAAGGATTTTACTCTGCGAATCCCCGCGAAGGGAAAATCTACTGAAAATGTTCTTGGAATAATTTTTTTGGTTCTGCATGAAATTATTTATATTGACTACTTGGAAAAGGGAAAAACAATAAATGGAGAATATTATTCAACATTATTGAGTCAATTAGGTGAAGAAATCAAGAAAAAACGCCACAATTTATCCAACAAGAAATTATCTTCCATCCAGATAATGCTCGGATGCACACTTGTTTAGTTTCAATGGCAAAAATACAAGATTGGAGGTTAGAATTGTTGGCGCATTCGCAGTATTCTATAGATTTGGCTACCAGCGTAGTAAAAATTTAATATTTTTCAGACATCACTTCCAGTGTATTCCAAGTTTTGAATATGGCGATATTTCGGCGCTTCCAAATTTTTAAAATGATCTATACCTTGAAAACTTAGAGCTGAACCTAGCTTAATCTCATCTTTCAAAAATATCAAAATACACCCAGAATTTTATGCAGTTTCCTGTTTGTAGTATAATAAAAAAGTTTTCAGTTCAGTTAAAAATATAGGAACATACCCTTTTTTTCAAACAAATATTTATTTTAACTTTTCTATATGAGCGCCCCGGTAGGCTAGTTGGTAGCGTGCTAGTTTATCAGTGCGGGGGTCGTGGGTTCAAT
Organism: Eustalomyia histrio; assembly: GCA_949748255.1. NCBI lineage: Eukaryota > Metazoa > Arthropoda > Insecta > Diptera > Anthomyiidae > Eustalomyia > Eustalomyia histrio. The sequence goes on along the minus strand of OX456526.1, from coordinate 27,285,312 downwards.
TCCCACCAGAGGCTCTGGTCTGTTTTCGCTACAACGTGCCGAAGACCTTTGTTGCTAGTGCTCGGTTAGGGTATTAACATATAATTTGTAATTATATGATTAAAAAATTAAATAAATAAATAAATAACTTTTCTATACATTTGTTCAAAATTATTTCAGTCCTTTACCGAATTTTTTCAGTTTCATTTATTTTTTTGTTTGTATGAAATTTAATAAAAATTTACCAACAAAATGAAAATTTGTGGTTTATTTTATTTTTTGTTACAGTTATTACAAATTCAAATTTTGTTTGCTGTCTAATTCAAAAAAAAAATATTTAAAAAATTCCAATACTCTATTTTATTTAAATTGTTTGTTTATCTTCAAATTATTTCAATTCAAATTACAATAACTTCCCAAATAGACACACACATAAAGACATTCACGAAACATGTGTTTATAGTGTGAGGCTACAATTTGTAGATAAAAAATTAACAAAAAAAAACCCAAAATAATTACAAGTAAATGAATAAACATTTATTTTTATGGAATTAGTAGATAAAATTTTAACATTTATTTTAACTAAATAAACGTTTAAATTTTTATTTTAACTTACAAACTATTTTATAAACATTTTTCCAAACGCGAATTACATGTGGCTAACAAGATATATAAGTTTTTAAGTGTAGTAGTGTGTGCTTTAACACACATAAACCGGCTTGTATGCAGTATGTAAACAATATACATACAAACCCCTATTAAACATACAAGCAATATCCATATTGAATTCACACTGTGTAAAATTTAATGTTCTTGATAAAGAAAGAAAAACCATTGTGGAAGAACTTATTTTCCTTTGGGTGAAACATTTTAATTTTTTTAGGGAAAGATCTCAGAATCCTGGAATTTAGTGTCCCTTCATGGTGATATGAATTTTTATGCAATTTTTAAAGATTATTTTACAGATTTTATTTAACAACAGTACTTGAACATGCATCAGTTTTACTGCAACTACGGATACGTGCTTTAATTTTATTTTTACAACTATTTTCTTATAACACTAGTTATTACTTGTGGTTTTAAATTGATCGAAATTGAGTTTATTTTAATGGACAATATATATGTGTATAAGAGAACCCATGTGTGCAAAAGTTTTATTTGTTCTGCTCCCCTAGTAGTTTTGTGAGAAATTATATATATATACCTGGAAAATCTATTCCCTCCGGATACCAATAGGCCAGACTACACATTAAAAAAGCACTACAATTAGTTTAATATTTCCTTGTGCTATTACTGCTAAAGTATAAATTTTACAGAAAAATACTATTTAAGCATTTCTAAAAGAATATCGTTACTGAGCCATTGATTTAGCTCTGGGAAAGACATGTGTTAAAATTTGATTCCTGGAAATTCTTATGGGAAGGCCGAAAAAGGGGAAAAGTTTCCCCCTTGACGGGCTACCAATCTGCCTTTTCTAGAATCCTTCGGCAAGCATAACTTCACCGATAAGATACTTTTTGTAATTTCATTTAAGAACGTGGTAATTTTTGCCAGCAACGTAGGATAAAATGTGGGCTCAAAAGAAAAAAAAAAGCCTAAAACCCTGATTTTTTAAATATGTTTGTAGTATTGTCCAATTTCCTTATCAAGTACTTTTTGGAATTATCGTCAGAAACTTGGTAAACATGGTGGTTCGAAAGTGGAAGTCTCTCTATTAACGAGCTGTCAAAACGTTTTGGCTTGATACCATAAATTTAAAAAATGTGTTCCTTTGGGTAAGGCATTTTTTAACTATAATGTTTTTCTTTGAATTTTTATCATGAACGTGGTAAAAAGGGGCTAAAATGAAAATAAGCTATCCACATAACGACCTGTTGCATGGAGGTGTTTTAAATGGGAATTCAAAGGCGTTAAATTCTCTGCTTTTATTATGCGTTCCTTGCAGTTTGGGCAAATTCACTGATAGGACTGACTTTATATTTTTTCTGGGAAGGAAGTAAAATAGCGATTAAGGGGGAAAGTGTCGTTCATAATCGCATTATTTATTATTAATATTTAAGTCAAGATCATATGGATCTTTTGCAACAAGTATCATAAAATTAAGCCAAATTCTGTATTATATTCCCTATGAACTTTAATATAGAAGATGGAAAAGAGTTCCCAATACCCTCTGGACCTAAAAATTCCCTATTGAAAACTTTCCTTCTATTCCTATGCAATACAACACACTTACACAAAATGTGGATGGTTGTTTCGTCTCCCTCAAGACATAGCCGACACAGAGGCGCTTCCAACAGACTCATCTTCCACAAATGGTAGTTCAATCAGAAGTGTCCGGTAAGAAACCCTGTTAGTAACTTAATGTCGTTCCTAGCAAGGTCCAAAATTTTCCCATTGGAAAATGGGTTGACCAATAGTTTCGCCGTCTCATTCCCAAAGAATTGTTCCAAAGGTCGTTTGCCATTGGTAGTTCGCCCTTCGTAGCCAGGGCTGCTATAGTGGACTAATTTACCCCACAGTACGGTTCCGGTAACACCAAAAGTTTGGAAAAACCCATTCTGGCTAGTTCGCCCGCTACCTCGATACGAACATGTCCACGATGACCTGGTAACCAGTAAGGAGTAAAAATTCATAATGATATAAGTCTCCCCTTAATGGCCTGTACAAACGGCTAGAAACCTGAAATTAAAGGAGTGGAATTGCATTTATGAATCGAAATGTAATGAAATGGGGAATAAGCGGAATTGAAACAATAGACAAGGTAACCAAAAAGAAATTGATCGAGAAACAGGTGTAATTAAAATACTAATCAATAATAACAAAAAAAAGGAACAGGGGATGAGTGCTCTTGAAAATTTAGTCAAAGTAAAGGAAATTGTATGCAACCGGGAACGAGTAAAATTGAAACACTTCACAAGGGTAGCGAGTGGAAACACTAGAAAGGGGGATCGAAATGAAATGGAGAAGCAGACAGGTGGTCTTTAAACACCAGGCGATGGAAATGAAATTGGAGGGAATTGAAACATTAGACAATGGAAACAAAATGGAATTGAAACACTGGACAAGGGGAACGTAATAGAATAGAACGGATTGTGAGTGGAATTGGAGTACTATAGAAGGGAATAGAATTGGAATGCAGCGAGGAATGAATTTAAAATGAAAGAAATAGAATTCTAATGATATTTATTGATTTGTACGTATTTTTTCTATTTAGGGATTTTTTTTTTCAATTTTACGTTTTTGAAAAATTTATCTGCCATTGGAAATATTTTTGTTAATTGGTGCATTATTAACGGCAATGAAGTTTAAAACAGTTTCTATAAATCAATAAAATTCTTAATCTGAAATTTTAAATGTGTGTTCCTTGGGATATATGCACATTTAGATAGAACAATGGTATTACCTAGCCCAAATTACTGGAGGAGGGATATTAAAAATGAATACATTGCTCATCCACCATAGACGGGATTGGGAAAGTTTTTGGTGGTTGTAAGACCTTTATTGACCTTTGCAAATCTCTTAAGATATAAATCTAAGAATTAAAATTAAAACATCTAATACAAGATGTTTAAATCAATTAATTTATTAAAGAGGAAAATCCTTAAAAAAAGAATTCAATCTTCTTCTTAATGTATTCAGATATATAAAACTACCGGCAACGAAGTAGGGGTAGCAGCGCAAAAATAATTTAACTTATTTTGTTAAACTTTTAGAAATACTTTTTACTTATTTATAATCTACCGGAAAATGTAAGAAAGCACAAAAAAAATTAACTTTGGCACATTTCTTTGTACTTAATGGTTGCTCTTGTGTTCCTGACCATTTTAGTTTCTTTAACCATTTTGCTTCATTGATTTAGTTTTGTACTTTTATTTTAATGTTTTCAAGGTTTCTTCTTTTGTATTAACGGGTTATTACATTATTTGTTCTTGACATATTTAGGGGTCAAATCGATTGGAAAAAGGTTAAGATTTTAAATACACCCTAAAGGTTTTATAGTGAACGATTAACTCAAAAATTAAGTAATTGCTGTTATAATAGAGAATGACTTAGAAATTTAAAACTTTCAACATATTAACAAACAAATAATTTCTCACTCTTCTCCCACAGGCTGGCAATCATAAATAATCAAACTAAAAATATTATACAAGAAGTACAAAAGTTTTCGTTTTACTGCTATCAGTAAATATTTGTATTGCTCCCTTTTGCGTAATTTTTTTCTAATCGTTCAAAGATTAAAACTTTTATTTAATGAAGCGTAAAATATATACAATCATGTATACACACCATTGATATTCTTAAACATCAATTTGGGTCCCTTTCTTCGGAAATAAATATAAAACATGGATAATAACAAGACTGAATGGAGAAGCGTTAGTTAAGGCCTACATGTTTAATACTTGTACGGCAGTATTGAATAAAATAAACTTTTGTTTGCTGTTTTTGGGTAATTGTAACAAAATAAAATTATGAAACAAAAATAAACATTACAATAATAATGTCCATAAAATAATAAAGAAAGTGGCAATGGAGGCAGCAATAATAAAAAAAATTTCTATGGAAATAATAAAAAATATAAACACTAAATATAGCACACATTAAATGAAAGATATGAAAGAAAAAAGGTGCGAGATAAGTTTAGGACAGTGGTAAATAATTTTTAACTAACAGGTTATTGGGAAATATCAAAGATATATAATTTCTCAAGAAGATAAACAAAAACTATTATTTTCATTTTAGAAATACAGAGCAAACATATTCGTGCTGACAACATAATTTGTAGCCATTCAAATTATTCGGTTGTGATAACCGAATTTTTCGATTGTGACAATAGAAACCTAATTGAGACATGAGTAATTAGGCTTTCACGACAGAATTACGGATGCATCAATTAAAATTCGGTAGTTACAATTGAAAAATTCCGGTTCTGCAACTGTACCCTTCGATTTAGTTTTTTGGGCTACAAGCTCGAATATGTTGTCTGGGTGTAAAATTAAGTCCATTGTGGTACTTTTGTACAAGGCAACATAAAAAAAATATATATTAAATCAAACGAATTTTGGCAAAAGGTTTTTTACACCTAAAGAAACTTTATTGCTATTATCTTTACTGCCCCACTGTATTTCCAATAAAAAGACAACAAATTCACTTATTTTTCTGTTACACAAAAAAAAAAACGAAATTGAAAATAAAAAAATCGAGCTAAATTATGTTCTCTTTTCGTGTTTTTTTTTTCTATGTAGAAGATTCCTATATGTATGGGGGAAAAAAAGTTTATATATTTAGTTAAGTGATCCCTGGAGGCTTTTTACTCACAACATTTAAACGAAGCATTAAATTACTTGATTAGGAAAAAAAATAATACACAATTTTTCTACTAAAAAAAATGTTATTTGTTAAAAATTTATAGTGAAAGAAATATATATACATATATTTACATTAAAATGAATATTTAGAAAAACAAATACTCTAATCTAGTGTAAAGTTACTACAGCAGGAAAAATCAAATTCCCATAGAACATGTTAGAAGAAAATTTTGAATATATTGTATATTATTGTTTGCCTATACACCGAGAAAATATTTTCTTAAATAAAATTAAAAAAAAATTAAAGATGTTTTCCGTTTTACTGTGAACAAAAAATTAGTGATATAAAAAATATATTTATGTTTGTCAAATATTGGCTGGGATAAGATCTCAGGGTTAGAGATCGTCCCAAAATCTGTTTAATTATAAAGAAGGAGATTGTAAACAGAATAATATTAGTCCTCTGATGGGAGAGATCAGGTTTACCTCTGGCTGATTGAAGGAAGTATGTTTCCCTTAAGAAACTTAGATTCTGTCCACAATGACCTTCAGCACAAATTATCTTAGCTGGTGCTGACCAACGCTAGTTAAACATTCGAACGCTATGCTGAAGGTTACCTGCGTTGGGCACACTGTCAAAGGATCTTCGTAGATTGTGACCAATGCACGGAACACACTATAAGTATGTGCACTGGTAACACATATAAATGAAACTAAGATTTATATTAATTAGACGCTTGTGGGGCCATGTGAGGAATGTTCATAAGACTATGCGTGGCATACCTCCAAGGGGTCGCCAAAGGAGGTGAGCAAGGCATAGCACACGACTTACACTCGAAAGATGTTCGTGTAAGGTGATCTAGGCTAGGCTCACATTCAAAGGATATAGTTAGAGGTGAGCAATGCTCGGCATTCACAGAATTGAAACCAATATTAATATGAACTAAAGGGTTACAAGGATACTCACAGATACTCAGGCCCTCGAGAAATATTCATGATTTCCATCCTTATCTGTTAGAGTAATTTCATTCTGTAGATAAAATTCCTCCTTTTCTTCTAGCTTAATCCAATAAGGTCACCGAAAGTTGGATTATTATCGGCAGATAAGTGTTAAACTTTATCTTTGCAAAAGGCGGACAGCCATAAAGAAAGTGTTCTAAGGTACCATCATCCTCCTTATAGACCCTACGAGTTTCCAAATCCAAACGGTCCATTAGGAATAGGTGTCCCCTCATCGTTGATAGCCCGGTGTGAAAATTTAATATCTTTCGAAGTTTTATTTTACCGTGGTTTAAAAGTCTCTTAGATTCTGCCCTATCCGGATCCCCATAGAAAATTAGAGGTTTTTCGAACCTCGGTGTACCATATTGTTCTATTAGCAATAACAGTTTTTTTATAGTTCAGCCTTGAAAACTGGTTTTGTATTCTCAAAGTTGACTGCACTCAGAATACAACCTCCTCTGGCCAATTTTCCAAACATCCGGTTTTCTGCGGTGATACAATGACCAATATAATCTACTTGAGAAGTTATTAAATCCTCCTTACACTCGAGAATAGTGGATGATCTTACAGAACTCAAAGAGATTGCCTAGAAAGCCGCTATACATCCAAAAAACAGTATGAGTTGGGGCCACCAAATTTGTTGCCAATCTAATTCTGGCGGTACCGACAACTACCTTCATATTTAATTAAATTTTTAGTTGTCACAGTCAATATTCAACTTATTAAATATTTATATAGAGATATATATTTATATATATTCTTATTTAATATTTATATATGTGACTTGCTCCACGAAAAGGGACCTCTGCGCCGAAAAGAAGTTTAAAAAAAGCGCTTCGTTTTTCCGTGTTTTGCGCATGGTTATACAACTTCAACCTGATCATCTGGCGATGTATTTCGACTCTCTGGTACTTTGTACGATGTTCACTATGGAGTGTTGCCTCTATGATGAAGAAGAAGGCAGCGAAATCCGAAGAATTCACATCAACCGAAAACAAGGCAGTCACAAAAAAAAAAGACCAAAAAAAACTGACTGAAAACAAAACTGAGACTTCTAAAAAATTGGTAGCAAAAGTGGAAAAACTCCCTGAGAAAACAGCTGCAGTTGAAAAAGTAGAAACAAAGTCGGAGATAAACAATCTATAAAGAAACGTGCTACAATGGTGAATAAATCGGAGATGAAAATAACAAAAAAAAAAACTGAAAGAACTTCCTAAAAAAATCAGACACAGGTGAAAAGCAGAAAAGAAACAGAAGAGCCACAAAAATAGCGTGTTAGGAGTAAAAAAGTCAAATTTTGATATTTTTGTAATTTTGTACCTTTGATATTGAACTTTTTTTAAATTTCAAATATTATATATATTATCTGTTTACATCACATTTTTTCAATTTTTTCATTAAATATGTTCATCTTTACTGGTGATTTGTAAAAAAACCAAAAGACATAGAAACTTGCGGTTTGCGGCATTTGAAAGAAAAGAGCGTTTTTTTTCCTATAAGAATCACTCAAAAAGTAAAAAAAAATTTTTCGGCGCAGAGGTCCCTTTTCGTGGAGCAGGTCACATATATTAATATTACGTTCCACAAAATTGAATTTTAAGTAAAATTTAATTTTTTCAATTTTTCTGGTATCAAACTTGAACATTCAGATTCATAGTTCACAACTTTATTTACTGCAGCGCAATTATTTTTTTCCATTTTTGTTGGTATATTTGTTACTTAAATATTCGAATATTTAATTTTAATTAAAAAAAAAAAATGTTTTTTTAATGTTTGCCTTTTCCGGGACTTAAGCTCGAATATTCGGAGTACTAGGCTAGCTCTCTACCCTCTACACCACAAACACTTATAAATTTTGATGGCTAATTTTTGAATTTAAATAATTTGTTAGGAAAACAAATATAGTATATAAATATGTCAAATCAGATTAGATGGTGGTGGATGGAATCTAGGAGTACACGAATTACACTCTGAGCAAAGAAACAAAATCACCAGTTGATTTTGTTTCTCAGAAAAATTACATAAAATATGTCAACATGGAAAACAAATAAGACAAAAGCAAATTAGAAAAATTTGGAATATTTTATTTGGATTAATTCGGAAGTACGATCTTAGCAGTTTCAACAATGGATTGACAAGGGAAAGTTATTCTAAAAATTTTACCGAAACAGCATCTGCGACATTTGGACTATAATGACATTTAATATTTGTAATGCTTTTTTAGTAATTGAATTAAAGTAGTTACCGATAGTACTAAAAGATAAAAGGATAACTTTGTATTATTTATACCATTGGTAACGCAACAATTATAAAATATTAGGGTTTCCGTAACGGAGATCATTCCAAAGGATAGCGAAGAACAGTATAAAACTCTTTTACCAATACCAATTGTTAGTAAATTCATTAAATAAATGGTTGCTTCTACTGTACACAAATACTAAACGATTTTTTTTAAGTCAATTTGAAATACAAATTAATGGATAAGAGAATTTCTTTTTAGTTCCTTTTTCCTCTTCTTAATTCCCAACACTATATTTATGCTCAATTAATCGATTAAAGGTTATTCCAATTAAAATTACATCCTAACAAATAAATGTTAATAGTTTTCATTGAGTTGCAACCAATCCTTTCTCAAACTGTTTCCCTAAAGATTCTTATATTTCCGTTTATCCCTTTAATATAAATGCCCTAATCTTCGATTGAAAGGCATTATTATGATCCGCGAGGCGGAAGAATTTTCCAAGAAAGAGGTTGCAGATACAGAAGGCATACCCAGTCCTTACATTTATTTTCAAACCGTCGTTTAAGAAGTGAATACCTGGATTGTCCTCCAAAAATATACTTTCTAGCCCGGATTTTCTATCCAAGATTCGTGTACTTGCAACTTGCAGCTTTTGACCCCAATGCCGATGACCACAACTCCATTCACCAGTTGAATTTAGCCGAAAGCATAGCCGAAGCGGTCTAATATTTTAGCCGAATCTTAATAGGTTCTATCGAAAAATTCATCTCCAATGCCCTAGATGTGGTTCAAATAGCAACGCTTAAGCCTAAGTAACATAGGAGTTAAATTTTCTGAAGTGGCTTAATATTGTGCTTTCATTGTTATCCACCATACTTCTGCCGCATGATAGGTCTAACTACGCTTGTACAGAGCCAGTATGTCATTTTCGGATTTAAACTTCATTTGGAGAATACAGCTCTAAAACTTGAGGACGACGCTCGCTGATGCCCCAACACTTATTAATCTTGATGTACTTCATATGTGTTCTAAAATACACCCATTCATAGGAATATGGCGTATGAGTGATATTAAACATAATAAATATAACTCATACGTCAGCAATATATACAAGCAGGCCAGTGAATTTTGTGTACTAAAAAATAGAATATTCAATAAAAATTTGCATTTAAATGGAAATACGTAAATATGCATCAAAAAGTAAAAAAAAAACAAGTAAAAAAGGGCTAAATTCGGCTGTGCCGAATCTTTGAATACCCTCCACCAATATCCTAAAAAGATGTTCTCTACTGTTTTTGATACAAATAATATAAGAAAACTTTTGAAGTAAAATTATGTAGGTGAAAAAATTTTTTGAGGTGAAAAACTTTTTTAGTTGTGAAAAGAACTTTTTTGGGAGAAAAAAAATTTAGAGGTGAAAAAAAATTTTAGAGGTGAAAAAATTTTTTGTTGTGAAAAAAAATTTTAGTGGTGAAAAAATGTTTGAGGTGAATACAAAGTATTTACTGCTAAGCGACTGGTGAAAAAAATATGAGAAAATATGTTATGTACCAGTCGCTACTATGAAATTGTACTAAATTTGTATGGGCAACTTAGAGGCACCTTTACACTTTCACTAGTTTTTTTAACCATGGACTGCACAAAAAAAAACATTTTAAAGCATAGTTTTTGTCAAATACTCAATTTTGTTCCGGCTAATGGGGACTAGCTCTGCAGCTGAATATGCCTAAATGCGCCACGCATTGATAAATAGTTGCAACGAATATTCTTTCTTTAAAAAATTGAAGTGTGTTTGTCTAATGGAGAGAATACGGCAAAGAAATTAATTTGTTAAAGAAAGAACATGAGTTGTGACTATTTGTCAATAGATGGCCCATCAGAAGGTGCATTCTCTCCACTAGGCATATTTTGCTGCAGACCTAGTCTCCATTAGCCATATTGTGCTACAATATGCAGTAGAGTATTATTGATTTTCTATTTTCTTCGTAACATAAATGAATATTTGCCAAAAACTATGAAAAATATATGTTTTGTGTGCATATTATACCTTAATTTTTTAAATCAATATTCATTTAGATGTTTAAGAGCACAATATTGCACTTTATTCATGTGTATTTTTTTATAAAAGATAAAATTAACATAAATATACATTTGCCAATCCCTCAATTCTCAAAAATACAAATGGAATAAAAAAATTTCTTTTTTGACATAAAAATGTGAAACAAATGCTTTTATTACGTCAAACATTTAAAAAATTGACTTTAAAATTATGTAATAAACATCTGAATAAATTATTGAAATTAATTGAAAGCCTAATCCAAGGCTATATCGCCATGGGCCAGGATATAGTTTTAATGTGATTCTGCGCCACCTATTCAAAAGTAGCGGCACTAAAGCAATTATGTATTTTGCTATTTCTTTAGATATAAATGTCTTTGGTTACAAAAACAAAAAATACATTTTATGGAATGAAAGGAAAAACCAACAAACCTTAACAGAAAAACCCAATCTGGTTTACTATATCTCTTATAGTAGCCAAAGAATTGGAGATATTTGAACGGAAAATCCTAAGAAAATACATCGGAAAAAATTATGAAAATTTCATAAAACCATTTTCAAATGGTTACGTCTATGAAAATGCCGATGTTCTACCCTTTTGTAGGTACTCCATGTCGTTGCCAGCCAGATTTGTTGAGAAACTTGCGCTACACGATAATATGCTTGTCAGCCAAATATACGAAAGCGAGAAAAACACCATCAGGGCTGGATCTACATATCTTTCTCCTGTGGGTATTATTAATGGACGTATTAACGACGATCCAGCTCCTCTGGACCCTACCTCATTCTATATAAGCCCAGCCTCCGGCAATCATAGGGGCTGAGGATGATATATGTATATACTAAATTTTGCATGTACTGTAATATGAATATGTTTTGTCAATTTATGTAACGAGCTGTTGTTATTTAGTTTTAGTAATCTTATTTACAGAGGTCTGCTCTGTTAGCGACTTTAACATTGTTGCTTTTTACGTTAGCATAGTTATTAGAGTAACACACATATAGCTCTAAGAATGCTATTATTCTCATAGTATGTAAGACAATAAATGTAATCGAACAAAAAGAAGACTTAATAACATTTTTACTTACTTAACAGAAAATAAAAAAATAGATACAGAAAAATTGTACAAATTTGTATGGAAAATTTAGAGGTACCTTCACATTTTCACTCATAACTTTTGAACCGCTAAACTGATTTCGCTCATTTTAAATACCAAACTGCTCGGGAGGATGTTCAATAATCTGGATAAAAATTGGCACCCCGGCTTGCGTCTTCGCGTCGTGATCGCCATTTCAATAGACAGACGGACATCGCTAAATCGACTTAAAATTGCATAAGGATCACGAATATATATACTTTATGGGGTCTTAAACCTATATTTCGACATATTACAAACGGAATGACAAACTGATATATACCCTCACCATATATGGTGGAGGGTATAAAAATATGCACGTATACAATATCCGGGTAGTGATGCCGTATGGCACACGTGTTCTAATTTTTTAGTTAACTAAAGACAATAAATACAATATATGACTTTTTGGCACGAGTTCTAGAAGTAGTTGTAACATTATAAGTAGCAAGGATGCGTTTACGCCTACTCCTCTGGTCTTCTAAGCTCCAAAGGGGTTTCGTTGGCTGTAGGTGCAATCGCCCAACTTTAATTACATGCAAGAAAAATACATCTTTGAATATAATTACAGACAAATATATATTTGTTTAGAAACTATCATATTTATATTTGAAGTAGATTTCCAAGTATTTTATATTTATGGTTAGTATACATATGTTTCCGGGCAAACATTGTAATATAAAGAAACATATATTTGCAATTGTAATTTTATCATTATTATACTTGTGGGGTGCAAACATAATAATGATAAACATATATATATGGATGCATTTCAAAAGATCCAAACATATACATGTTTACAAGAAAACATATTTTTTTTACAGGCAAGCATATTGTGTTATAAATGCGGCAAATATAACTTACAGTGTTTCCAAATATATGTATATTACCAGCATATTATATTTCCAACACGTTATTTTTTTTCAGCGTGTATGAAATAAATTTCGACGAAACTTAATATAAAAAATTACCCAATATTATTTGGCGATAATTAGAAATTTTTGGATTTGAATGCGTGGATATAAATAATGCTATTTTTCGTTTCGAAAAATCGCCGAAATATTCAAAGAAAACCTTTGATTTTATTTTTAATTTTGTCTAAAATATTTTTTGAAAAAAAAAAATAAGTAAATAAAAAAATGTTCGATAAAAAAAAGATATAAATTTTATATTCCAATTCGTAAGGCAATTTTAAAAAAAATTAGCAGCTTTAAAGTGTAACAAGTGTATTTGAAAAAAATTTAGTTAATTTGTGAATTTTAATATTTAAATTTTTCTATATTTTAAAATTCATTGAGTTTAAGGTAATATACAAAAATCTGGCAGCGCTTACTAATTTTTTATACCAATTTCATTGTACTAATATTAATAATATTTAGTAAATTTTTTTGCTGATTTTAGCAAACCTATTTTCAATATCACTTTCCAAAAAGTTTACTAAAATTTAGTAGCGGCTACTTATTTCTTTTACTAATTTCATTGTACTACACATCCTTCGCTAAGATTATCAAAAAATACCGCTGGGCTCAAATTAGCAAAATTTCAGTTGCCATTACAGAATTTTTGGTAAGTGTATCGCAAATTCCAAAAAGTACCTCATCAGTGAATTTGTTTTGGGATTTGAGCACGCCGTTAAGGGAACAACTTTTCCCCTTTTGAATTCCAATTTTTTAGCGCAGCATAACTTTCAGTTGACAATACAGACTTTTTTGGTGGGTGTGAAATTTCTTTCTAGAATTCAGTGAAGTGTCGTAGTTTTGCAAAAATGCAGTTCAATTATCAGTTCAATACAAAAGATATTTTACATAGCAGGTTAAAAAAAAAAAACCGATGTGGTATCTTTTTTAATATTTAAATTACATTTTTCTAACAGTGTATTCACTATCGTGTTTTAGTGTCTTTTTGTATTACAATCACTTGATTTGCTATTCTATGGGGATTTGTCAATGTTTAAATGCATTTTTTTTTCTCTATATTGAAAATAAAGAAAAGTTGGATTTTTTTTGTTTTTCAACATGAACATTGATTTACGTAACATATTTTTTCTTTTACCGTTTAAAACAGATTTTTTTTTTCATTTCAAACATGTTCTTTAATTTTCTTCTTTTTTTTCAAATTTCCAATTTTAAAATGCTGCTTAGCAGAAATAACTGTTTGTAAGTATTTATTATGTATGTAGTAGTGTGGTAATAGTATTTATGTATGCATGTAGTAGTGTTAGTGCCATGTATGTGCGACTACTTTAGATTCGTTTCATGTGTGAGTAAGTCAAATGTTACCGTTATTCACCCAAATCGTTGTTAAAATCCCATCTATTCTTAAGCTCCAACTATGTATGCATTTGTATTAGTGTTTGTTTTTTTTTTTTTTTCCTTAAATTGCATGCTACAGGAATTACAATATTGTTTGCTCTAGTGTTAGCAGTTGTTTAATGTGCATTTTTCTTTTATTTTTCTTTCCTTGTTGCTAAAAATCGTTGCTTGTTGAACGTGTCAATTTGCATGTGGCTTTTAAAGATATTTTTGTTATTGTTGCCGTTATTATTCTTTTGCTCTTGTATCCTGTTCATCTTCATTTTTCTTTTTTTGTTCTTTTTGTTTTCCAATTTAAAACGTATCCATTGATAGCCATAAACATGAATTTAGTATAAAGTAGATGAAAAAAATAACTATCAACTAAAATTGAATGTTATAAATCAGTTGATATGTTAAAATGCTAAAAAGACAAAGAAATAGAAAAACTGCTTAAGATTTACTAAACCAGAGGAAAAAGAATGTCTATCGATGTTGTAGTAAATGTTTTGGTAATTGGAATAAATAAATCTGAAAACAACATTTGAATTAATACATTAATGTGAAAATAAAAAAATTTATAAACTTTTTTTATCAAAATTTTTTCAGTTGCATTCAATATTTAAATGAACTATGATTGCTCATTTAGTGCATAAAAAGTTGAAATAGAATCAAATAAAGTTGTAGAACACAATGTAATAGTGACATACATTTCAGTTTCACTGGGATTTGTATTTTGACTTACCTCATAACGAATCATAGCATCAGGGATACATATCTTAAACGCATGCCGATTAATGAGACCCAGTTTGCGTATCAGCTGGGAAAATCCAATGAGACTGCGATCCCTCATGTTGTCATCCTAAAATACATGATATGATGCAATTTAAGGAATTATGTGTAGGAAGGGCATTGCTCAAATTATCTAAAACTGGTCTATTAAAATACTAGAACCCAGGGACATTGAACAGAGCCAGCAGGATTGAATACTTAGTATTTTCGGTTGACGCTAACCAACCTTATCAATATTCACGCTCTCTTTTCTCCACTTTGGTCATTGCTTGTCGAAGATTGTCTATTTTATATTGAGTGTTTGGAAACAGTGGAGTTTCTCAATTTTTATTCTCTATAATTTAGTAATAAAAATTTCCATGTTTCTTTACAATAAAATAATTTGTAAAAATGAATGTGATTATATGATCTAAAATCCTACTAAAACTATTCATTTAAGAAATAACAGATCAACAAATCATAAAACTCCAGAATTCCTTAATTTTAATTCTCAATGATTATAATTCTTTGAATTCATTCAGAGTAATTAATTCCTGTTTCATGAATTCATTCCTGGAATTAAAAACTTTAATTAAATTTAAGGGAATTCATTCAAAAAGGGATTAATTTTTTAATGCTCTGTTTAAAACATACGGCAACGACGATGATTTTGGGATCTTCATCACTGGTTTGGATGGGGAAATACCCTTAAATGGTGTTAGGAAAAGGGATTTTCTATAAACTCATCCAAGACGATCCTGGTACCTTTCACAAAACGTAGGAAGCTCAATTTAGTAGAACAGACAATTAATGGTACGACCGATGGCTTTTCCGACGTTGTAGGGTATCTTGGGGTTACCTGGAACCAACATATGGGTGCAGACGTCAATGAACCCGATTTTTAATGTGCTGTACCAATGAGCAAGTACCTGTCCATATTTCTAGCAGAGATATTCGCCATTTATGTTTGTGCGTCAGAGTTTCTGGCTACTAGAGGGCACTTATTTACGTTTTTACGGACAGTCAAAACGGCACTCATGTAATTATTGTCATATGACCTGGACTCCATCGAGTCTCTCAGTGGCAGGGTGGATGTAACAGACTAATCCTAAGCTGTGTTCCTGCCAAAGACCGGTTGGCCAACTGCGAGACCAGCCGTCATTTCGTTGACCCTGAACCTTCTTATCGTTTACTTGTGGCAACCCAGAGGGAATCCAAGTTCTTTGAGTGATGGAGTGCTACTGGCGTTAGACGAAGAGAATCTTCGCTACATCTAGTGGAAACTCTAGGAGACTACTTTCTCTGGAATTTTTACGGGACACTGTAACTTTAGGCACCACTTAGAGACTAGGGGCCTGTCAAATATGGACACTTGCTAGTTCTGCGAACTTAAAGTTGAGATTGCGGAATTTATACTTTGTGTTATGTCTCAGGCTTCGCGACAAGGGACCACAATTATTTGGCAGATACACACTAAACCTCTTGTAAATTTGGAACTCTACTCCGAGTAGTGTGTTTGGTTTTATTGTGAGCCTCAAGAATTAGGAAAAAATGGTTCTGCACAACAGATCGTGATGCATAGGACCTTTAAAATCGAATTTTAACTCCATAACGTGCACGTTAATCTTATTTCTGTGTTTTATATATTTATAAATAATTTGTAAGACTTTCAAATAACTTCCAAAAGAAAATGTTTGATTCTTTTTTGTGACTATGTCTCGAGATAACTACCACCAACCGGTTTATAAATGCCACCAATAAAAACTCAAGTAAATATAAAACAAAAGTTACTAAAAACTTTAGCTAACAATATTAACTCCTTCATTTCAAAATATTTTGCAGTAAAAATGTATTTTAAACTTATAATATTTATACTTTAAATGATTTTTGTTAGTGTTAATATATTTATAGCCTAAATTTACAAGAAAATTTGTGACATAATCTTATATAAAATATTTAAATACACTATCGGATAAAATAAAGAATAAACCATTGCATAATTTTAAGTATTTAAAATTTAAGAAATTAAACTAAAAACACTAAAAGGGCCACATGTATTAGTTAAAGCCAACGGTATTTACGATCAAAACTCACAATATTGTCTTCAATAGGAAATTGGTCTGCATATTGGGAAAATATTGATCAGTTCTTAAAGTAATGTATAAACAAAATCTAGCTTAAACAATTTTAAATATTACTTAAATTGAGTCCTAGGACTCACAACTATCAACAATTGAACTAATCATTAAAATTTCATAATATTCCATAAAATAGCGATATGACAGAACGAAAATTTTTATCGCGCATTAATTTCTAGACATTTGCTATTCACGAACTTATTAAAAAGTATAAAATTACATTATAAGTGAATCACTTTCAAAAATAAAATTTATTATATTTTATGGTTAAAAATTTAAATTGTAATGCTAAGCTTAGCACCCTCCATTTTTCAGTCTTGGGAACCAGACAAAGATCCTTATATGTCATTCAAAAGAAATTTTTGTCAATGTATAAATTACTTAAAAATCTATTCAATATTTCCTAATAACATATTTGGAAAACAAGTCGTCATTGCCAGTATTTATATTAGATGTCACTCCAATGGATACTCGAAATGAAAGAATACTGTTTTTGTTACGAAATATATTTTTTATTCAATATAATCTCCCAGAACCTCAATACACTTGTTCCAATGATCTTCCAATAATTTTATCCTATCCTTATAATGGTTTTCCGTAAGCTCTGCAAAATAACCGCCTACGGCTGCTATGGCCTCTTCATGCGACGAAAAATGCTTTCCACGAAGGAATTGTTTGAGATTTCTGAAGAGATAGTAGTCACTGGGAGCCAAATCTGGTGAATACGGTGGATGTTCAAGGAATTCGTACTTTAATTCTTTGAATTTAGCCATCGTCAAAACACTTTTGTGAGCAGGTGCATTGTCTTGATGAAAAATGATTTTTTTCTTCTTTAAATCAGGTCTTTTCTCACGAATTTTTTCATCCAAAAGGATGCATTAATATTCAGAGTTGATTGTTTTACCTTTCTGAAGATAATCAATCAACAAAATTCCTTTTGCATCCCAAAAAACTGATGCCATAACCTTCTTTGCTGATCGTTGTGACTTCACCTGCTTTGGAGCTGAACAACCAGCTTCAGTCCACTGTTAACGTTCTTGTTTCAATTTAGGATCATGGTGGTAGATCCAAGTCTCATCCATAGTTATAAAACGAAGCAAGAAGTCGGTTTTATTCGGCTTAAAACACTCCAAATTACGCTGAGAAATTTGTTTTAAATCCAGTTTTTGTTGAATTGTTAATGTGTGCGGCACTAACTTTCCAAACAGTTTTTTCATACGTAATTTTTCATGTAAAATATGGGGTACTCGTTCGTCTGAGATGCCTATGGCATTAGCAATTTCACGCTTATTCAAACTTGGATCTTCACTAACCATATTATGTACCTGCTCAATGATTTCTGCTGTGGTTGCAGTTTTTGGTCGTCCTTCGCGTGGATCGTCTTTAAGGCTGGTACGACCACGTTTAAATTCACCAGCCCAAAATTCAATGGTGCGTTTTGAAGGTGAGGACTCTTTATACACTTCTAGCAATTGTTCATAAATTTCCTTTGCTTTTAAACCCTTCAAAACAAAGAATCTAATGACTGCACGATATTCAATTTTTTCCATATTAAAAAAAATCAATGACACGTCAACTTCAAATGGCTTGTAAACAAAGAAAGAATTGACATAATAACTTGCAACTTTGCATGTGTTCTCAGGACAGTTATATCAACTTGAGAAAAAAAGTTTGAAGCTAGCAGTGCCATCTCTTGGGGAGCGCAGGAACTTTTCAACCAACCTGTATATCAAAATAACACAACATTTTGTATCCGTGAAGCTCTGTGACTTTCAAATCAATTTGATAAAATTTGAACAGTTTAACCTACTGATTTAGAATGACGACACAAAGTAAAATTTCCGTCTTGCAACATAACATATCAACATAACAACAATACGGAAATTCTACTTTGTGCCGTTTTTATGAATCAGTGGGTAAGCTTTGCTAAAGTTTATATTTATTTACTCTTTTTTGCCATATTTTGTCCGATAGTGTACATACTACACATTCTTAATATAATATAATTTATGATATAAATTTTTAGAAATGCCAAGAGCATACTATATGTTTATTATAAGTATCATACCTGGAGGAAATAAAATGGAAGGAAGAAAAAACTTACAAATAGGATATAACACATACTTATATACATATAAACATTCATTGTATAAGTGCCCGGCAAACATTGCAATACGGAAATATTTTGAAATCGTATTGCCTAGAGGAACAATTTCATTTCGACAATAACGCGGTGCAACAAATGTTTTAGGGGCTAAACCAATTTAAATGGAAAAGAAAGTACTTGTATGTGGTTTTTACTCTACCATCATAATAATTCTTGTTCATAGCCGCAAAAAGATTTGAAAATCTACTGATTTGTTGATTTGTTTTCAATCAATCAGAATGTTTGGAAAAAAATAATATTTTGTAGGGTTGTAGTACACAAAGTGAACAAGAAGCCTGAAACCTCAGATTTCCTAGTATTGGCCAAGAGAATTTCTATATATTTATTTGATGAAGTAAGAATGGTTTGTGATGTGGCAGTTAGATCACAATTGATCCGAAAAATAGCAGATAAAATTCCAGCAATATCCTTGGGGATTTAGAAGGATCTAAATTGATCCGAAAAATGGCAGATAAAATGAGATCCAGCAATATATTTAGGAATTAAGTAAGATTTAAATTTATCCGAAAAATTGGCAGATTGAATGTATCAGATTAATTCTAACAGAATCAAGGTTATTAAAAAATCATACAAAAAAAATTTTAAATTAAAAAAAAATATTTAAATTCTAACAAGTAATGCCTTCGCCATGATTTAACTCGGTCTGCCAGAGTTGTAGTGAGTTAAGCACTCAGCAATGCATGGTTGGCTTTATAAGACTACATTTTTTGTATAATTGTGTTATATAAAATTATCTTTTCGGAACTTTGGGAACAATTTTAATATATTATGCCGAAATTAATAAGACCAAATTGGTTCTGTACTTAACTGATTTTATATAATTACATACCCAGCAAAAATGAATCTGCCAAAGAAGCAATAAAAGCATCACTACTATAGCAAAGGCATCACTTCTTTTCTAATGGTTTCATCGATGAATTTAACATTAGCGTGGCATAGGATAGAAGTATTTAAATGTAGCTACTACCATTACTCATAGTTTACTCTAAGGAAGCAATGATAATACAATGATTAGATATTCTGATGCATGAGTGGAAAATGTTCATATACTTTGTGGTATTTAAGCTTTGATGAAAATTTAATTCATAAGAATGCAGAAAAATATATTAAAAGAAGCGAAATTTATGCATTGATTAACAAATACTTTTTATTAAAACAAATAAATAATTCTGCATTAGTGAAAAAGCATTTTTGTAACATTTTTCAAAAATTTTAATGCATTTTTAGACAAATTTTAAAATATTTTTGGATAATTTAAAAACTGGTTGTACAATTTTGAAACACTTTTAGACAATTTTAAAATATTTTTGAACAATTTTAAATAATTTTTGCACAATTTTAAAACATTTTTGGACAATTTAAAATAATTTTTACACAATTTTAAAATTATTTTGGCTAATTCTGAATTAAAACTGGAAATAATAAACATAATGCAAAAATGCACAGATTGCGTCGTCATAAATATTTAAGACTGAAAAAATGCAAATGACAGGCCAGCTAGTTTCAATTAAAGGTCAAAAAAAATCTGTTTTTCTTGATTTTTCAAAACTTTTATAAAAATTGCAAAACTGCATAAATTATAACCCTCATGAAATTTTCAACTAAAATATAAAAAATGATTTAATAAAAAAATTAAAAACGTTCATCAGAACTATTTTCTCAATTTGAATAAATGCTTTAGATTCCAAAAAAAGATACGATATACTAGTTATAGAAGTAATGAAGAGTGATATTTTAATATATGCATCGGGTTTATATACAGATCACTGCATTTGAAATATGAACACATGAATTCTTTTGGAAGTGCCTAAGAATAACACCAAAAAATCATAAAAGAATGTCAGCTGAAGTTTTGGAAGCAATGAAAGAAGTTATAGTCACAAAATGACTACCATTTTTTTGCTGGGTATAAAAATATATAAAATTATATATAATAATATCTTCTGGAATGATAAAAAATGTGGATAAATAAATATAATATTTAAAACAAAAAAAAATTATAAATTTTCAACACTTATAGGAAATAAAAAATACTTATAAGAAATTAAAAAAATAAAATAATGCCTAGATTTGTTATAAACTAATTATATCTTATATCAAAAATTTCAAGTGGTTGTCCCGAAATGAGTTAAAATTTGAAAGTTTATTAAAAAAAAATATTAATACAAAAAAAAAATTAAACTCCCTGGCTGGGATTCGAAACCATTGTCATGCAACCACATATAATTATATCTAATTATAACTTATATCACTATCAAAAATACTCTAGATATTCAACTATATGTATATATAACATTATCTCCAATTTGTTTGCAAATATTGTAATATATATAATTATATCTTATACCATATTAAAAAATATTTTTATAATGGACCATATATCATTATTTCTCAAATATTGAATTGGATATATAATTATATATGGTTTTGTATAAGTCAAATATAAGTATATACAATATAAGGTAATTAAAAAAAAAAATGTAATATAAAATTACATATATGATAATGCATACTGGAATATGTATGATAATATATAATTAGATGAGGCCACATTTGATTATATCTTAACCTTTTTACTTTGTGAGTGTAATTTCGTATCTAATTGAGGCTTTAAGTAATAACTCTTTAATTCGTTTATTTTCATTAACCATATAATTACGAATCGGATTGTTGTAGGAC
The DNA here is from genome assembly GCA_949748255.1 of Eustalomyia histrio. Lineage (NCBI taxonomy): Eukaryota > Metazoa > Arthropoda > Insecta > Diptera > Anthomyiidae > Eustalomyia > Eustalomyia histrio. The sequence goes on along the minus strand of OX456526.1, from coordinate 27,263,543 downwards.
GCACAGACCAGAGCCCTTGGTGGGAATCGCACTGATAAGCTAGCTCGCTACCGATAAGCCTACCGAAGCGCTCATGACTCTTTCATTTTTGTAGAGTAAGTTGGATCATTGCTTATTTTTATGTGGTTACCTATGTGCTTAACAGTATTGATAAAAGTAATTAGTCTAAAAATTGATTTTCAAAAAAATAAAAAATATTTTTTAATTCTTATTATTTATTATACCTATAAATAAAATGTGCTCGTACAGGGAATCGAACATGGAACTTCAGATTGGCAATCGACAGCTCTACCATCTGAGCCATAATGACATATAATGTTTGAAAAAAAAAAACATAAGTTACTTGCTACACACAAAAACGCTTTCGCGCCAGCATTTAGAATATCTAAAATATGTGCTTACATATGTTCCTACCAGGGTTGAAAAATAATGAGATTAAAAATATTTAAAAAAAAATTACAAAACATATTATTTTAAAAATAATGGTAAAAATAATCCATCGTGTCTAACATATTGTTTTGAAATAATAAACAAAGTAACTTGCTATTAGTTATAGCTCTTTAAAGTAACTCAGGAAGTAAATATGTATGTATCGTTACTGGTAGTCCAAAAAATAATGATAAGTCGTTACCGATTCTAGACTGGTTACATATTATGCGAATTGTGCCCACTTTAGAGCCTAATAGAGAAGCTTATACAAACAGCCTATGGAGACGTGGAAAAATTTCTTTGCCTATGCATATGAGAAATAGCTAAATACGAGGGTCGTATGAAAACAACCCGACCTTGAATAGAATAAAACGATTTTTTAATGAAATACAATTTATTTTTCAACATAATCTCCTTTTAGCTCGATACACTTAAGCAAACGTTTTTCCCATGTTTTGATCCCGTAATTTCGAATTTCTTCCTTCTATGCATTGCCTGATCAATAATTTTACTATTTCATAGGATTTTGTGCCTTCATTTTCTGTTTTAAACAGAACGTTTTAAACGTTAAAAAGAATGTAAAATTTTTGTTGTTATTATTTTCCAAAGTGACAAATATTTAAAACAATTATATAACTTTATTTGATATTTTTTCAATATTAATATTTTATTTATTCAGCTAAAGATCTTTTCTTTTTGTATTAAAATTCTTATTTTATTTTCAATATTTCTCTAACAATTTGTTAGCATCTTCAGAAACAAAATTTTTTATAATTATAAATTATAAAATAAGAATTTTTATACAAAAAGAAAAGATCTTTAGCTGAATAAATAAAATATTAATATTTAAAACAATATTTTAATTGGGAATATTCCAATAAAAATTAAAAATCTACACTATTTCCTTAATTTCTTTTTCAAAGATATCTTCCATTTGTTTGCAGGGTTGTATAATACATATTATATAGAAAAAATTGTTTGTGTATTTGTGTAATAACAATGATATTAGGTTAAAATCATATATCAACTATCGATAGTTATTTGTTGAAACTGGTAGATGTTATTGTTATACATACAAGTAATGTCATAAAGAATGAGAATTTAAGATGACCCAAAAAAGTAATAGAAAAATCTACCAAAAAATATCTGTTCATGTTTGTAAGTATTTGTAATAGTTTTTCAGTTTACAACAATTTTATAAATGTGTATATAAAAGGTGACTATAATTTTGAGCACATTTATCCCAGCAAACAATTTGCATTTAAAAAAAAAAACAATTTTATTTTATTAATTTAAAATTTATTTGTCAATTTTTTGTAATTGTGCTACAAGTAAAATTAGATCACAAATGCAAACTTTAGAATTTCTTTTAATAGAAAGTTTTCGTAAGTCCATTTATAAGTAAATAATCGACGCATTACTGTAAGTTTTATAAAATTGTGTAAACTTTAAATAAAAATTAATAGAAAAAGCTATAAACAAAATAAAAAAATAAAATAAGCAATAGGTAAACAGCTTTCCGAGAAATAAAAGAAACATGTGAGGTCATGTAAATTTTACACTCTTATTTTTATTTTTAAACATTAAATATAAATTCAACATTACAGGTTGGTTGAAAAGTTCTTGCGTTCACCAAGTGATGGCTCTGCTAGCTCCAAACTTTTTTTTCTCAAGTTTGTATAACTGTCCTGAGAACACATGCAAAGTTGCAAGTCATTCTGTCAATTCTTTCTTTGTTTACAAGCCATTTGAAGTTGACGTGTCATTGATTTTTTTTAATATGGAAAAAATTGAATATCGTGCAGTCATTAGATTCTTTGTTTTGAAGGGTTTGAAAGCAAAGGAAATTTATGAAAAATTGTTAGAAGTGTATAAGGAGTCCTCACCTTCAAAACGCACTGTTGAATTTTGGGCTGGTGAATTTAAACGTGGTCGTACCAGCCTTGAATATGATCCAGGCGAAGAACGACCAAAAACTGCAACCACAGCAGAAATCATTGAGCAGGTACATAATATGGTTAGTGAAGATCCAAGTTTGACTAAGCGTGCCATAGGCATCTCAGACGAACTAGTATTCCATATTTTAATTGAAGAATTACGTATGAAAAAACTGTTTGGAAAGTTAGTGCCGCACACATTAACAATTCAACAAAAACTGGATCGAAAACAAATTTCTCAGCGTAATTTGGAGCGTTTTAAGCCGAATAAAACCGACTTCTTGCGTCGTTTTATAACTATGGATGAGACTTGGATCTACTACCATGATCCTGAATTGAAACAAGAACGTTTACAGTGGACTGAAGCTGGTTGTTCAGCTCCAAAGCAGGTGAAGTCACAACGATCAGCAAAGAAGGTTATGGCATCAGTTTTTTGGGATGCAAAAGGAGTTTTGTTGATTGATTATCTTCAGAAAGGCAAAACAATCAATCAACTCTGAATATTATTGCAGCCTTTTGGATCAGCTGGATGAAAAAATTCATGAGAAAACCCTGGTTTAAAGAAGAAAAAAATCATTTTTCATCAAGACAATGCACCTGCTCACAAAAGTGTTTTGACGATGGCTAAATTCAAAGAATTAAAGTACGAATTCCTTGAACATCCACCGTATTCACCAGATTTGGCTCCCAGTGACTACTATCTCTTCAGAAATCTCAAACAATTCCTTCGTGGAAAGCATTTTTCGTCGAATGGAGAGGCCATAGCAGCCGTAGACGGTTATTTTGCAGAGCTTCCGGAAAACCATTATAAGGATGGGATAAAATTATTGGAAGATCATTGAAACAAGTGTATTGAGCTTCTAGGAGATTATATTGAATAAAAAAATATATTTCGTAACAAAAACAGTATTCTTTCATTTCGAGCGCAGGAACTTTTCAACCAACCTGTATAGTAATCAAATGAGTATTTTTCAAACTCTTCAAAATCGCTTTATTTTTACAATTTTTGCAAGTGTTTTGTAACAAGCTTAAATTTTCTTACTTTTACATCTATGTTTTTAAGTTTTTTAAAATATTTACAAAAAGTTTACTACCAGCCAAAACATGGTATTAACTACTTACCAGCCTACTTACTCGCTTAATTACTTTTGTTCGCGATGTCCAAAAAGTAATGGGTACTCATTATATTTTGTCTGTTCGTAAGCAAGAGGGTAATGACCACCCATTACATTGTGTTTTTTGTAAGTGAAAAGGTAATGACATCGCTAACAAAAGTAATTAAGCGAGTGAATAGGCTGGTAAGTAGTTAAAACCTGTTTTTGCTGGGTAAGGACATCGTATGCGTGCTCATACAAACATTTTGCTTTACGTTTACATTTCTGTTTGCTGGGATTATTCATGTTTTTGTTAAAGCAGTTGTAGTGTTGTTTTTTTTTCTTCTATGTTGTTGAGATGGTCATGTTGTTGTATTTCTTTGTATTTGGCAGTTTTTTGCCAATAATTTCCCTTGAGTTTGAATGTTACTGATGTTTTTATTTTTTTTTTGCTATAGTAGTTGTTCAAAGTTATTGTTATATGTTGTTGTTGTTTTTATTGTGTTTTAGCATCAAATATAAAAACCTTAAAGTTGTTGTAAGCACGTACAATCATAGGTATAATATCAAGTTTCAGAATTGTGACACTAAAGGTACTCTTGAGTTAAACAAACCAAAATTTAACAACTTAGTACCGTGAACCTGTTATGTTTAACGTATTGTGTTACTTAAATATTTACACTACTCAACAAAAATTTACTTTTTTACGCATTTCTGTACTAAAATTTTTTTTGGTCTTCTAAACCCAAATCTAAAGTTAAAAAAGTTCTATATATATATTTTTTGAGTTGTGCGCAGTTAAAACCCAGACGCAGGGAGAAATAATTCATGGTTCAATATTGTGGAGAAGTACTTTAAAATATTTAATATTTTTTATCAATTTGTATTCAACATAAAAATGATCTTCCATTTAAGTACCATCATGTCAGGATCTGTTTCCTTTAAAAAATAAAATTTTTTGGAAATGTCCTTAAAGCTCTAAAATTTTCTTTAAAGTTTTGACTTCCTATGTAAAAATCGAAATTTCTATGAACACACATGGTCATACTTGACCATATATATTCGTGAATAGTTTAATATATGACCTCACATATGCCCATATTCTTCGGATCTGAAATTTAAGGGTATATGGCCGTATATAGTCAAATATGATGATATATGCTAATATATGGTTAATATGTGGTAGTAAATGATTTCGGTTTTGAAAAAATATTTGGACTTATATGAGAACATGTGTAGTCATATATTGAACTATGTATGATCATATAAAGGGTGTCCCAAGAAAAACGCAATTTTAAATTTTAAATAAAACACAGATATTTAAAAAAATCGTGAAACTTTATTATATCGTAAAGTAGACAGAATGAGGATATGTATGGAACAATACATCGTGCAGATGGCCGCCGCGGCTTTGCTGGCATGCACGCGATCTTTTAATGAAATTTTCAATGACCGTTTTGCATGAATGCTGCGGTATTTCATTAATGCAGCGTCCAATTCCTCTTTTAAGGCTTGAGTCGTCGTCGGCTTATTCGCGTAAACCATCGACTTCAAAAAACCCCAAAGAAAAAAATCTAATGGTATTAAATCGCACGATCTAGGCGGCCAATTCTGATCTCCAAAACGCGAAATAACACGACCGGGAAATTACTGATGCAGCAATTGAATTGTTTCTCTGGCTGTATGACATGTGGCGCCGTCTTGTTGGAACCACATGCCCTCCACATTCATTTCTTCAATTCTAGGCAAGAAAAAACTGGTTATCATTTCACGATACCGAACACCATTGACTGTTTGCGCTTGACCTGCCTCATTTTCATAAAAAAAAGGTCCAATGATTCCTCCAGCCCAAAAACCACACCACACAGTGACACGTTGAGGATGCATTTGCTTCTCGTGAATCACTCGAGGATTTTCCTCACCCCAAATGCGACAATTCTGCCTATTGACGAAGCCATCAAGATGAAAATGGGCCTCGTCACTGAAGATGATTTTATCGGCAAAATCAGCATTTTCATGTTGTCTCTCCAATACCCAATTAACGAACTCCCTTCGCTGTCCATGGTCAGCTGGCTTCAGTTCCTGAGTCAATTGAACTTTGTATGCATGAAGATGCAAATCTTTCGTCAAAATTCGCTGCAAAGTGGATTTGGAGACACCAATTTGCTGAGTTCGGTGTCGAATTGAGGTGGATGGAGTTTGAGCGACATCATCACGTACAGCTGCGACATTTTCGGTCGATCGACCTGGTCGATGGCGCGTTGTTGTCTTTACATCACTAACAGACCCAGTTTCGGCAAATTTATCCATTAATCTCTTTACAGTTGACTCTTTTGGAGCATTATTGTGACCCCAAATTGATCGCAATTTGCGAACTGTAGCCGCAAAACTTTCACCATTTTGGTAAAACAATTTCACAATGAGAATGCGTTGTTCATTCGTGTAGCGCTCCATTTTTACTAACCTCGTACCTTCTACTAGCAAACAATAACAATTGTTCAAATGTCAAACAATGACACTTCGAATGTTGCCAGATTTAAAAATTGCGTTCTTCTTGGGACACCCTTTATAATGGTTTTTCAGTTCCTTTTCCTTTTTTTTAATTCTCCATTCAATATTTTTACTTTATTAATGGATTATAGGTTTATTAATCGATCGAATGGCAACAAATCCTTTTTCTGGGTTTAGAAATTGCTTTTAAGGTTGGGTGCAAAGTGGCTAAATAAAATCTAAACAAAACTCAGGTTTCAAAATTTCTTTGAAATTAAAAAATATTTTCAAATATTTTTCAAAACAATTTAACATCCTTTTGTCAATTTGTATTTAATTTAGAATTTATTTAGCCACCTTGCATAGGGCCTAAATAAAGGTTATATTTTGTAGAGCAAGTAGATATATTTTTTTAATTCTTATATTTGAGATAAAATGGAATAAAACTGTTTGGATTTAGCATCCAATATCGAATTTCCTTTTTTTAAATAACATCTTTGGAACTCATGATAAAATTTTTATAACCTGATAAAGTTGCAGTTAGCACATCTCTGCTTTTATTATTTTGTATTGGCTATAGGTTTATTCGTGTACTGTTTTGACATATTTTTGATGACATGCTGCAAATTAACAAAAACACATGTTCATGTATAAGGTTGTGGTAGATTGTGTTTGAGTGTGCATGTGTGTGTGTATGTATTAACAATACGACTATACTACCAAAGTTTTGTTTTCATGCTTGTTTAATATGGAACAAAAACAACAACAACAACAAAATATATACAACATTCAACTATAAAGATTAAAAATAAAGTCTAAAAATATTTTATAAGGTTATTAAAATGCAACCCAGCAAGCGTAATACAAGTCAACACATTGACATCAAATGTTGGTGTATGTAGTAAGTAGTATTACCAGTTAATGTTATTATGTATGAGTGTGTGTCAAAAAAAAAAAAAAAAACGGTAAATTTTAGCAAAAAAAAAAAACAAAAAACATAAAAATAAACTTTATCGATAAAATGTTGTGTTTTCTAAGTGTGGTCGGTCATTGTGGCATTGTTTTTGACGCCTACTTCATTTATCAAAATTTACGACGCTATAGATTTCTATCGTTTACGTTTTATACATTCGAAATAAGCATGTTAGGTACATTTAAACTAATAAATGCTATAAATTTGTGTTATACATACAACTAAATACATTAATGATACTTATGTGTAGATACTTGTGAATAAAAGTTAATACGATACTTTATAGGATAAAGTGACTAATCTTTGATAGGGAAGATCTTTTTATTTAAGACAATATAAACTGGAGATTCAAAGAGATTTTCTAAAGACCTTATTATAAGTTTAAATGAGTTTGTCTTTTAGATATGAAAAAGACATTAATATGCATTTAAAGAGTAGGTGAGCTTACAACTTTTAAAATTTCTCCATTTTTGTTCTCTTTCAGCCATATGTATGCATGTTTTTCAGCTGCTTCAAAACTCCTTTGATAATAATAAAAAACACAAAATTCCATTTTAAAGAATAAAATTATATTATTGATAGCAAAGTACTCCCTTATGATGTATTATGTAAGGGAATAAAATACTACCCTCTCGGTGAAAAATGTTTCAAAACTTTATTTGCTATTTCTTTATTGTTGTTGTCTATTACTTAAGTTATTAGCATATTAACATATTTTTTATTAACTTCATTTTCTTAAGTTGTACTTCTTTTTCATATTAAACCCCTCTTTGTCATGTTAACAAAAAGTTTTCATCTTTTTCTGCAGTCGATCCCCTAACGTGTTTTGTATATTTCCTGTCTTTTTTTAACAAAAAAAAAAAGAAACATAAATCTCTTTATGTATGAAAAAGTACAATTACACTGAAAGAATTTTTTCAGTCAATAATATTTGTTATAAGGGGGAGCCCGTTTCGACTCTGATAATAATAACTTATTTAAAGTTTATTTATTTATTTATTTATTTATTTATTTATTTATTTATTAGTTATCTTAAATTAGACTTTTATTAAGATAACATTATTAAGCAATGGCGACTATGGCCTTCAGCTAATACTAGGATATATATATATTAATACTAGGTATAATAATATAAGTAATTACAATTAAGTTATATTATTTTTTTTTCCTTTTTAATTTTTGGTGAATACTTATAATGTTTTACATATTATATTCGAATATTTTTTGCGTCTTTAGTTAAGAGTATTTAAATTTCTTTGTACAGATTGTTTGCCTTAAAAAAATGGAGTAGTGAATCAAGGTGTTCCATGGGGTTCCCACTTAGAATTCGGTTGCGTGTGGATTCAAATGCTATGCAAGAGCATAATATATGTTTGACCGATATATGTTCGGTGTCGCAAAAGGGACACATATTAGAGGTGTGGTTCAAAATATGTCCATGTGTAATCTTAATCTGATAATTTTAATACAATCCTGCTTATTGATTTTAACGTTATGGTTAAAATTAAGGTAGGTTCTAATGTTAGTTTTATCAGGATTAATTTCCCTGTACCAGCTTGACGTTTTGGACCATTGGTCCATTTCCATTAGCAGAAAATCACTAATATAGTTGAGTATGTCATCTGTGTTTAAATTATCCGTCTGAATGAGAGGTGCCTTTAGAGAAAGTTTGGCAGTAGCGTCTGCAAATTCGTTCCCAGTAATTTGACAGTGCCCTGGGATCCATAATATTCGGACTTTCGGATATTTGTAGGGTTTCAGTGGAAGATTATTTTCCCTTGCAAAATTGTAAACTCGGCCGAGAACTGATTGGGTTTTATTCAAATTAGGCTTACTTGATAGTTTGAGAGATAATTTGTATAAGGGTGAGTCAGAACTATGTTTAGGTTTCTCCTGGTCTCCAGCGGTTCGATTCCAGCTTCGTGTAGCATATTATGGATTGGTGACGTTCTAAAAGCTCTGTAGAGATGATTTCGGGCCAAACCCGTGCAAATATAATCCGTAATCGACTTTTGATAAAAGTAATGCCTTGATTGCAGAGGTTATTGTATATATATTGCAGTTAAATCTTTTGTTGGATAAACATTTAACAATATTCAATCTTCGCGTTAACTCGGTGATGATATTTTTGATATGTTCATTCCAACTGTATTTTTTATTAAATATTATGCCTAATATTCTTAAATAAGAGGTATTTTCTATACTAAATGTTCCAGAAGAAACATTAGGGCTACAATTTTTCTTTCTGCAGACATGCAGATGTTTGCATTTTAATAACGATAATTGGGCTCCTGAGTAATCACACCAGGCATTTATGTATTCTACCAAAGGTTGAATGGCGATTGTACGGTTTTTTTCCTTACTCAGTTTCTTGATAATATAGAAGTGATCTGCGTAGGCGCAGAAGTTATAAGCTTTCAACGATAGGAGGTATTCACTTAGCCTGTTGTAAGATATAAGGAATAAGATAACAGATAAAGGAGATCCCTGGGGCATGCCATTATATAAAGGGTATAAATTGGAGTAGTGATTGTTCAGTTTAACACTTATCTTCCTGTTTAGTAAAAAATTTCTAACATATCCTATTATTCTAGGTCCTAAGCCCCATTCGACTAGCTGTTGTATAATGGTATGAATTCCGACTCTATCAAAAGCCTTTGAAAAGTCGAGTGTGATGATAGATGCGTGGTTCCTATGTGATAAAGAATCTGTAATAAGATTTAAAGTTTAATTACCTAATAAGGAAGTTATTCCAAGCTATATATTCCGATTTTAATGAAACTTAAAGATGCTGTCGGTGTATGGGTTTCAAATCCGTTCTGTTTTGATTATTTGCCTGTTGTGGCATTTGTCCTCAAGGCCGCATATTGAAATGAGGTACACTGGTACCTTTTTGAAGTTGCTATAAAAATTTTATGTTTTTGGGTACTTTATATGGCTAAATATAATTACACTGATAATAATCCGTGCATATACATTATACGAAAAAATAAAAAATAATTAACGAAAAATGGTTAATTTGGAGAACATTACATATCATTATCGGGCCAATTAAGCGAAGAAATCAAGAAAACTACAGGCCCATTTAGCCAAAAAAAAGAGCTTTTCCAACAAGGTGCACACTGATGCAGTTTCAATGACAAAAATATACGAGTTGAGATTCGAATTATTGACGCATGCGCCTTATTTTTCATTGAGTCGAATGAAGAGGTCATATCTGCATGAGAAGCCTATTTTGACGACTTTTTGAAATCTTACTTTGCAGGGGGCTTAAACAAGTTGTAAAATCGCCGGATGAAGTGTAAATGGAGACTATTTTGAAAAACAAAAAATAATCAACCCAAAAAATATATATTTCTATAAAGACTTATTGACTTGCCCTCGCAATTTGTTTCAAGTTCTTTTTTTTAATTTTTAACAACTACAAAACTGAATACAATATAATTTTGCACTCTATGAATTCAATCCAATTTCCGTCGTTAAAACAATTATTTAAAATACAGGTTGGCGCGGAATGAGCTATATGGTATGAATTCTTTATAACTTTTTTAATTATAATTTTTTCTTTGTTTTTTTTTTTTCATCATTTTGCTAAGAAGACTTGGGGAATTACTTATGAATTATTACACGATTTAATACGCGCATTATACCCACAGCGTCAGCAATAGTCCATCAACATCAACAAGGACACAAGTTGGACTATCACGGCGGTCGCTGCTGAGAATTTTGAGTATATTAGACTTGTTCCCATATAAAGTTCAACTTGTGCAAGAATTGAAGACGACAGACTACCAGCAACGATTTGAATATGCCATTCGTTTCCGTGAAAAAGCGGAGGTAATGAGCGATGAAGCCCATTTCCAATTAAATGGATATGTCAACAAGCAAAACTGCAGGATTTGGGCTACGGAAAATCCAAGAGCAGTTCATCAGCGACAATTACACCCACTTAAGTGTACTGTTTGGTGCGGTGTATCCTTCGAAATGATAATTGGCCCATATTTTTTTGAAAATGAAAGTGGTGTCTTAATCTCTGTCAGCGGTGGTGTATATTGGACGATGTTGGAAAATTTTGTTAGGCCAGCTGTGGAAAACCATCCAAACTTGTAGTTTCAACAAGATGTAGCTATAGCACATACTGCAGGTTCCTCAATGGCTTTGTTAAAGGACAAATTTGTCGAACGCATTATTTCACGCACAAGCGATTTTAACTTGCCTCCACTTTCACCAGATTTAACAGCTCCTGACAGTTTTCTTTGGGGATATTTGAAAGAAAAAGTGTAAGTTAACAAATCAAGAACCATACTCCAACTAAAAACCAACACCCGAAATGAAATCATGGCCATCACACCCGAAATTTTGTGAAAAGTTATGGAAAATATGCTAAAAAGTGCAGGATATCATTTTTCAAAGCTAATTGCAAAAAATTACCCAATAATATATTGTATTAAAAAAAATATGGTTCCAAGGAACTTTAAGCCCATCAGTATATCATCGCGTCTTTTGCCCAATGGCAATGGATGTTTGAAACTTATTTGTGGGAAACCAATAACGCCAAGCTGCTGTCTAAACGACATCATATAAACAGTAAGGGAACGGAGACTGCTCTGCACGATTGTAGGCACCATCAATAACCCTTTCTGAATTGCTGCATTATCAAGTTTGGGAGTGGTTCTAGAGGTCATTATACTGATCAGGAGGTTGCTGACAAATTGAAGCATATTTACTGAGTTTAATGATACTCGCAAAACTCGATACATGATCGAAGGTACGTCTATCTTCTCTTCTGTGGAACATTGCAGTTTATTCCGTACTTCTCTCTTTGGAAGCGGGCGGTAGGTATATGGTAGCCTACGCTAATGTCGTTTCCATAATCATGAAGGGAAAATGTCCTTCCGTCTGGGCAAGGGCCTGTGGACATGAAATCAATACTAATCAAACAAAGCTTGAGATTTTTTGCAGGGGGTATAATGATCCTGTTTTTGTATCTGTTACTTTGGACTATGTGGAAACTCAACTTTTTGGCAGAAACAAGTATGTTGGCGTAATTCTAGACAGGAAGCTGATTTTTTAAACACAACGTTCAATAAAGGCGAAAAAGGAGTAAAATGCTCTGTACTCCTGTAGTAGGGCCATCGGGGGTCTCATAATCGTTCTATGAATATACTAGGCGTAAGGTGACCTATCTTAATCATTTATAGAGGGTACAGAGAATGACTTTCGTTTGTATCACGAATGCATTTTATTCTCTTGGATATACTGGAGAAGAAGGTAGTGCCCGATGTGACTTTAAGGTTACGATCGACGTCACAATGGACTGACAATGGGTGTGGCCATTGAATGGCCACACCCAACGTCGCTTATTTGATGGAATTTGGACGATATGACATTGGTCGCTGCATATGGATGCATCTTTACCGTCTGTATGCCAAACAGGGATTCTTGCGCGAGTGGCGTGAATGCGGAGGCATGCCAAGGTATTTTATACGAGCGGATCATAACTTGGCAACCGAGTTAAGTTTAAGGTCTACTCCAGGGAGCTTGATTTGGAGCTGGCACGAAGATTGGCAGATCACTGTAGCGTGTTTAAGATTGAGGTGGGGACAATATATGAGGTAAACACTTGATTTGTGCGCAATTTTTTGTCCACGACAAGTATCAACATCAACTCTATTAACCAGACTGCTGTCAAATCCTTGGGATCAACTTGTCTTACTCTTATAACTGCCCACAATTGCGGCGCATCCTTAAATAAGATTGTAAAGGAGTCTGATATCCGACTCGTATAAATTTTGCTGCACAGAGACATAACAGTAGTGATGATGAATTTGCAAGAAGAAGTGTTGGTATTTCTCTGGCAACTTGTGAAAAGGCGTCTAATTTTAGGAGAGCTAACGGATTAACGAGGCATATCTGGTCCGCTCTTGGTTCGCCGTTCAACAGAGCGCTTCCATAGCTATCCAAAATTGCAGATATGGTGGCAATAATAAGAGGCTACCATCATATCGGGGAGGTACGCACAGAGGATTGACGTCGCTTTATATGGCTTCTATTAGAGCTGCATGGACGAGGAGGAAGAGAAATGCAGCGAACACATTTTTTCTTCTCACGTCTCGAGCTGGCGGATCAAAAGACACTTTTTCTGGTATTGGCATACTTTCATGACTTCAAATCACTTATTGTTCTTATGTCTCGAGCTGGCGGATCATTAGACACTTTTACTGGGATTGGCATACTTTCATGACTTCAGTGATTTCGCTGATATATCGTTAAGGTTCGCATGGAGCTGAAATTGGTTGAGCGGTGAAGTCTGATTGGCACTGATCCATCTCACTTGTGGCATCAGAATGGACTACAGTGTCTAAATGTGCTGGTTCAAATGATGCCATCTGGCACTACAACCAACCTTATTATTTTAACTAAATTTTATTTGAGTGTAGTAATAGAAAAATAACTTTATTGCAACTTAAAGCTACTGCTGCGTCTACAACTACCCTGTGGTTACAGCTATGGATAAATAAAAAGCAGTGTGAATACTTATAACAGCCCAGTTAAAATAGATTTTTCAAGAAACCTTTATCTTTCAGAAATTTCTATTAAATTCTTTCAAATCTTCTTCGCTTTTCAGTACATTTTAGTTTATAATTTATGCTAGTTTTATATTCACATCTTTAAGTAGCTTGCTTGTATTTTTATGTATGTATAGAGATTACTTTTCTAAGAGTAAGCTACAGAACTGTCTGTAGTACTTTACCCACTGTTGTCAGAATATAGTGCTGAGATACATAAACACACATACTTAACGCAAATATGACAAACGTTTTTAAACCTCAGTTCATAAACTTTTCCATTATATATTTAATGGTAGCAGCAGTATAAGTTACACGCAAAGTGCAAATATAACATATAATTTCCTTTATATACGAGTATATAAACTTTTTTTCTTATCGCTAAGACATTAATAACATTACCAAAAAAAAAAAAAATTATTTTTTACAATAAAAATATTATTTTAAATGCTTATTGCATGATTATCTATGAAGGGTACCATAAAATTATTTAATGAGCGTTATTTTATTAAACTCTTTCGTATCCCTAGTGTTTTTTTTTTACAACATTAACAATTACTATTAGGGAAAAAAGTTTCTTCTTATTGATTATATATCTAGGGGTTTAAAGTATTGAGAGTTGAATTAATTGATGAGTTCATTACCATTACATTCGTATTAATTGTGATGAAATTATTTTCGTTAGCATTTTTTTTTAATTAATAATAATATTCTAAGGAGTTGATGTCTTTGATGAATGATACGCATTTTAAATTTTATTTTTATCAATAATTCACATATTAATAGAATTTATTACAATTGACAGATAAGTTTTTGAGAAATTTAAAAAATTAAGAAAAATCACTTAAATAGTATAAAAATATGTTCAAACCAATAAATATAACTAAAATCCAGGGTAGCTGTCTTGTATTACGTGCCCGTTGTTATGTATTTAAATACCTCTTCTTCCCCAATTCCATTTCGTTCTTCTTGTCTTGTTGTGTCAATTACATTAATGGCATCGAATGAAGTTCAATTCAATTATATTTTGATCCTTTGCCTATTGTTTCAATTCCACTCATTCACTTTTTGTTCGATTTTTACCACTTTTCTGATGTTTAAATTTTAATAGCTTGCGGTTTCATTTCATTTTGTTTCTCTTGTCTAATGTTTCAATTCCGCTTGTTCCTCGTTCCATTCTATTTCCTTCTTTCTGTTTAAACCAATATCCGACACATTCAACGACAAATTCATTTCGGTTTCCTTTTCTAGTGTTTCAATTACACTTATTCAGCATGCCAAATTTTAGCCGTTGAATTTAATTCATTCTTCATACTTCAGGCTTTTAGCCAAATGGGTTTGAACAGTAACTTAAGATCGGCACTTTTTTACTTTTGATGCTCTATTTTACCACGTTTCTTCCGAAAATTCCAAAAAGCATTCTATCAGTGAACTAACCCATATTCGAGGATCGCATTTTTCCATATCAGGTTTATCACCAAAAAGACGTTTGGATCGGCCGATAAGTGGAATACATTTTCATCATGTTTTTGGCGAAAATTCCAAAAATAGAACTCAGAGAATTATTCATACACTCAGAAAAAAAAGTTAGTAGAAAAATTTGGAAACGGTTTTCAATCGCACTGTACTATTTTTGTACTGATTTTTAGTAAAAAATTATTATTTAGCAAATCTTTTTGCTATTTACATTTTACAAATTAGAGAACTTTTACAGAATATTTACAAATTTTTGTTGCTAATTTCAGAAATCATTTTACAAATTTTTGAAAACCGATTTGCTAAAATTAGCAAAAAAATATTACTAATTTTAAAAAAGTGGATATTAAAGGAAATATTATTTCTAATTAAAAATTACACCTACAAACTTAAATTTCTTTAAAATGTTACATATATTAAAAAAGGGATCGGAAGTGAAGATACCGACTCATGTCTAAAAAGAGGACATCCACTTAAAATAGCACTAAAAAGGTATTTTAGTTCTAAAAATCCGCCCTAAAAACAATTAAAATTTAACCTTAAAAGTAAAAAAAAAAAATTTACCAAAATATTTTTCAAAACAGAAATTACCAAATTAAAACAAAATGATTAATTCGTTTTTTAAAAAATATAATCAAAATTTTTGATGCTCGATAAGAAAAATAAATTCAAAGCTTTTTACTAATATTAATAATATTTAGTAATTTTTTTTGCTGATTTAAGCAAACAGATTTTAAATTCCACTTTACAAAAAGTCTACTTAAATTTAGTAGCGGCTACTAATTTTTCTACTAATTTCATTGTACTACACGTCAGCAGACATGTGTTGCTAAGATTAGCAAAAAATACCGCTGGGCTCAAATTAGCAGAATTTCCCGCAGTAACAGCAAAATTTTCAGTTGCCATTACAGACTTTTTTGGTGAGTGTACTTCATGGAACACATATTTTAAATTTCAGGTTTCTGGCCAAAGCGGTGTGAGCAGGCCGTTAAGGCGGAGTCCTTTCCCATTTTAAACAAAATTCCTTTCGAAAATATAATAATAACAAAGCTTATACTATGAAGCCGTTAATTTCAAATGTCTGTCCTAATCCATATTAAATCTACAACATAATCTATGTTGATAGTTAATGATTAGGCAATAGTTTGAATTATATTATATCCTGCTGGCTCTGTGAAATTTCTCAATTTTTATTCTATATAATTTACTAATAAAAATTTTCATGTTTCTTTACAATAAAATAATTTATAAAAAGAATGTGATTATATGATCTTAAATCCTACTGATACTATTCATTTAAAATATAACAGATCGACAATTAATGAAACTCCATTACGTTAAAAAATTATAATAATTTCTTTGATATCAGAGAGTTTCTCTAGCGATATCTGCTTTTTCATCTTTCAAATGATAATCTGTCAATATCAGCTATTTATGCTTTCGAATTACTATCGCCTTTAAGCAGGTATATTCTACCAATGTCTGGATTTTTCTTCAATAAAAATATCACTATTACAGCAATAAAATGCTTTTTTCAAACTAAATGGCTGCGAAACCTTTTCGTAAAGCCATATTTGCAGAATTATGTTAAATCAAATACACTTTGTGTACGACAAATGTATTTTGTTTAAAGATATTATTTCAACTAAAACCATTTTCAAACAAAAAACAGAATCCAATACCTCATGCTGAGAAAATATTTTTTGTAAAATTTGCCGAAAAACTGATTTGTATTCACAACATAAAATACTATAATAAATAAATACGCACACTTCAGAGATGGGAAAACATTTATGGCACATTGACTTTTTATTGACATTGCAAAACTACCGTGACTCATTTGCTTTAATTTAAATATTCAAAATTTTTTATTGATACAAACATCTTAGTTGTGGCTTTGTTGATGTTTCTTTAAACGCGTTCGTTTTTTGTTTAATTTGGTGCATTTCAAATATTCTAACTTAAATTTTCAATTTTCTTATAAAAAAATGTCTTATAAGGCGATTTCTGCAAATACGACTTTAGTGGGACAAACTTTTTAAGAAAATGGTAGACTTAAAAAACCGTTCACATATTTCTTCTATTTCTAGAATAATTACGACTATAAAAACAACCACATTTGCTGCTAAAGGAATAGTTCATTTACTATACGAACTTTTACTCATGAACGTCACGACAAGCTACAAATTCGATTGTCATCAGAAATACAGGTTGGTTGAAAAGTTCCTGCGCTCACCAAGAGATGGCACTGCTAGCTCCAAACTTTTTTTTCTCAAGTTGGTATAACTGTCCTGAGAACACATGCAAAGTTGCAAGTCATTCTGTCAATTCTTTCTTTGTTAACAAGCAATTTGAAGTTGACGTGTCATTGAATTTTTTTAATATGGAAAAAATTTAAAAAATTTAAAGGCAAAGGAAATTTATGAACAATTGTTTGATGTGTATAAGGAGTCCTCACCTTCAAAACTCACCGTTGAATTTTGGGCTGGTGAATTTAAACGTGGTCGTACCAGACTTAAAGACAATACACTCGAAGGACGACCAAAAACTGCAACCACAAGAGAAATCATTGAGCAGGTACATAATATGGTTATTGAAGATCCAAGTTTGACTAAGCGTGAAATTGCTAATAGGCATCTCAGACGAACGAGTACTCCATATTTTACATGAAGAATTACGTATGAAAAAACTGTTTGGAAAGTTAGTGCCGCACACATTAACAATTCAACAAAAACTGGATCGAAAACAAATTTCTCAGCGTAATTTGGAGCGTTTTAAGCCGAATAAAACCGACTTCTTGCGTCGTTTTATAACAGATGACTGAAGCTGGTTGTTCAGCTCCAAAGCAGGTGAAGTCACAACGATCAGCAAAGAAGGTTATGGCATCAGTTTTTTGGGATGCAAAAGGAATTTTGTTGATTGATTATCTTCAGAAAGGTAAACCAATCAACTCTGAATATTATTGCAGCCTTTTGGATCAGCTAGATGAAAAAATTCGTGAAAAAAGACCTGGTTTAAAGAAGAAAAAAATAATTTTTCATCAAGACAATGCACCTGCTCACAAAAGTGTTTTGACGATGGCTAAATTCAAAGAATTAAAGTACGAATTCCTTGAACATCCACCGTATTCACCAGATTTGGCTCCCAGTGACTACTATGTCTTCAGAAATCTCAAACAATTCCTTCGTGGAAAGCATTTTTCGTCGATCGAAGAGGCCATAGCAGCCGTAGACGGTTATTTTGCAGAGCTTCCGGAAAACCATTATAAGGATGGGATAAAATTATTGGAAGATTATTGGAACAAGTGTATTGAGCTTCTAGGAGATTACATTGAATAAGAAAATATATTTCGTAACAAAAACAGTATTCTTTCATTTCGAGCGCAGGAACTTTTCAACCAACCTGTATGTTTTCTCTGTGCACAAAAACTAAGTATAAAAAACTTGAAGATATTGTCAAGATACACAAATTCCTCCTCATGTGATGACTCTTCCACAGAGAAAACAGATTAATTGCAACAACCGAATTTCTTGCCAACCGAATTATTTGGTTGTAGCCACCGATATATTTGTTTGTCGCAACCAAAATTCGGTTAGTGCAACAGAATTTAGGTTAGAATCAAATATTTCAATTGTATCAGAAAAACATTTGGTTGGGGCAACTAAATAACTCGGTTGATGCAACCAAAATATTCAGTTGGCAAGAAATTCCGTTGTCATGATGAATCCATTTCTTCTGTATGTGTTTCAACAAAATCAAAAAATCCATTTTCCATCCCTGATATGAATACCTCTTTTTTTACAATAAATTAAAACATGACGTCGAGAAAAAATAAAGCAATTTTTTTTGTAATATTTACACATCTTACAGCAAGAAAAAAAAACACAGGAAAAATATTGTTTATTACATACATATTTGAAAGCTTTGCTACAAGCACCATATGTGCATCATAACCAAAAATCTCTTTTATATACAAGATTTTTTGTTTTGTTTTCATTGTTAAGGCATCTCTGATGGGTTTGTTAAGACAGCCATTGTACGTATTTACACACACACATACATGATTACAATACTTTAATTTTATCTACAATAAGTAAAGAGTTACTGTAAGTTTGTTATGGTATTTGTAATACATTTTAAATCATTTTTTTTTAATTTAAGGTCAGTATTAGCTTTTTTTTCTTAAATTAACATGTTTTAAATCTTAGGAGTTTGCATACGTTTCAAGAATTAAGACTGTTTATATTTAACCAATTAATAAGCGTATGAGTGTTATTATTTTATATTTGAAATATCACTCATACGACATGTAGGTAAATCTATATTTTTGATTTACTCTATAGATAATAATTATTGACGGTTAACCGGTTAGTTCATTAGTCGAAAAATGAAGAAAATTTATAAATTGGTTATTCCAGCCGATTAATCGGTAAAATTGGCGATTAATCGATTAATCGTTTAATGCAAAATAAATGCATTTCTTTCATCAATAAGAACACAAATAGCTGATTTTTGCTGATATATATCAAGTCTATTGCATTGTTTTCTAAAGTGTTTGTTTAGGACAATTCAAAGCATCCTGAGATTTTTTAAAGAATTATGCCTTATAATCTTGGACTTTTTCAGTGGAATCTGATGACTTAAAAAAAAAAAATGTTAGACGCACTCAGAACATTATGTAGTTAACTATTTGTAGTTTAATAAAAAAAATTTTTCCGTTCCATTTAAAAATAAAGGAACATACATTTATTTTTCAAAGAAATATCTATATTAACTTTTTTATACATTTATTCGAAATAATTTACTATCATTTACCGATTTTTTTCAGTTTCATTTATTTTTTTCATTTGTTTGAAATTTAATAAAAATTTACCCACAAACCGGAAACTTGTGGTTTATTTGTGTCCGTAACAGTTATTACAAATTTAAATTTTGTTTGCTATCTGTTTCAAAAAAAAAATATTCAAAAAATTTCAATTTGTTTTTTTATTTAAATTGGTTGTATATATAAAATTTTTCAATACAAATTTCTAGAACTTTATAAATACACATACATACACAAACACATTCACACAAAATGTGTTTATAGCTTCATATGTATACATACATTTTGTATTGCACGAGTATATTAAAAAAAAAAAATACAAAAACGGAAATAATTTCAAATAAATGAAAAAAAACATTTATTTTTTAAGGATTGGTAGGTAAAATGTTGACATTTATTTTAACTGATTATATCATTTGTTTCTTACGGATGTGTCAGTTGACTAATCAACATTTAAAAATAAATAACAAATGGCATTTTATTTAAATGAAAATTAAGTAGACCGGTTTTTTAATTGAAATATCATTTCTTTTAAATGATATTTTCAGTTACTTTAACTTACAAACTTTCTTAAGTGCGTGTTCAGTGGAAGTTAACCCTTAAAAACGCAGTGTAAATACACTCAGAATATTATGTAGTTAACTGTTTGTAGTTTAATAAAAAAGTTTTCCGTTCCATTTAAAAATAAAGAAACATACATTTATTTTTCAAAGTAATATCTATATTAACTTTTTTATACATTTATTCGAAATAATTTACTATCATTTACCATTTTTTTCAGTTTCATTTAATTTTTTCATTCGTTTGAAATTTAATAAAAATTTACCCACAAAATGGAAACTCGTGGTTTATTTGTGTCCATAACAGTTATTACAAATTAAAATTTTGTTTGCTGTCTGTTTCAAAAAAAATATTCAAAAAATTTCAATTTGTTTTTTATTTAAATTGGTTGTATGTATATATACAAAATTTTTCAATACAAATTACAAGAACTTCATAAACACACATACATACACAAACACATTAACACAAAAAGTGTTTATAAATTTTCACAACTTCGTGCTCAGTAGATGTAGTGTTTAACTACTTCTTCCTCAGCTCTTATTTTGCTGGGATAGCAATAGTCCTTAGCCAAATCTTAAAAACAAAAATGCCAATTCTTAAAACTATAAAAATACTTTATATCATATAAAAAATTAAAAAAATATATATTCTATAATAGTTCAAAAATTATTTAAAGTTTGTTTTGAAAGGAATTGAAACAAAAATAAAAATTGTCTATAATACGAAAGCCTATATAACATTTGTTTTGATTCAGTCGGTTTGAAAAGAATTTTATTGTATTTTAGTTTATGTTTTATTCTACGATTTTGGCCCACACATGATAAACAATTTTTAAGAGTTCCAATACGGCTAAAAATTATTGATATGAAATTTTATAGTGACTGTTATGCCTGGTTTTCATTATTTCATATGAACTGACAACAAAAGCTGACTCAAGTGAATTCTCGTCATTTTGTGTCATATGCGTTTTCATTACATCTTAAAAACTGACAATAAGTCAATAAAGCAGAGCGTGTCAAAGACTTATGTCAAATTTTGGTGTCAGTTGACTGACACGCCGTTTTCATTACAAAGGTCAAATATGATGAGGCGAGCGAACAGCTGATTAGAAAATATTAATTTGTGTTCAATAAAAAGTGGAAAAAATTTAAAAATGACAAAAAAGAAACAAATGGCTATAGCTAGTGCGGCGTTTTGTGTTATTACATTACCATTTCTTTCTTTATTTAAAAAATTTCCATTGCAATTAATTTTTCTATCAAAAGAAAAAAATAACAACTTTGCGATCGTCAACAAAAAAGAAATTGACAACTTGTTGTCAATTTTATTTTAGATTAAAAAATGCTGCCATATCTGTTGACAAACTGTAATTTGACGTTTTCACTTGTCTTTCATTTTAGACGGCAGTTCGTGTGCATAACTGACTGCAAACTTAGATGACACCATATGACAACCCGTTTCCATACAATTGCCAATAATTTTGACAAATTGACATTAAAAATGACATAGTGAAAACCATGCATTAGACAAACTACTGAAAATTTTAATATGCAAAAATTTGTTTTAATTTTAAAACTGGTAATGAAAATAAATTAATTGGCATTTAAGTTCATGATCCACCAAGACGGAATTTTAAAAAAATTGATCGGAAGTGGCAAAAGGTATCCACTTCAACAATTTGATATTTGTAGGCTGCTACATATATCAACTAAGACATTAGTTATAGAATTAGTTACTGGGAGGAACAACTACGAGAATAGTGACACCTTAATGTCCTGCTCAAAGCTCTTCTGCTGGAGATCTTAAATTTTAAAACACTATACAAGTGGAAAGATTAGACACTTCTTGTAATATCCATTGTAATTTTTGAAACTTTTTAAAAAAAAGGAAAAAAATCTCCCCATTAGTGGTCCTTTCTATAAATCTTCGGCTATAAATTTGTCATTAAATATATACACAGAGAAAATATTTGTAAATTTCCCAACAAAATATATTTTTTATTTGACTTTTCTGACTATGTGTTTCCTGTGGTATGAGCTTCTTCTCTAAAATGAAACTTTTTAGAATTTTCAAATAAAGCTTGGTAAAAATGTAGTTAAAATGGGGAAAATTATCTTTTTTTAATAACTTGTGCAAATCTAATACCTTAAATTACAACATTCACTACAAAAAGTTAAAAAATTTTATTTAAGAAATATTAAGCTTTTAAGCTAGTTATTCCCTCCAAATGGATACTTCAAATAGTTTATAAGTTCAAATAACAGAAAATACTATTCAAGAGAAATAATATTTTATTTAAAAACCGGTCTTACTTTTTTTTTTTTTTGAAACAGACAATTAAATTTTTAGTAACGGAAACAAATAAACCACGAATTTCCATTTTGTGGGTAAATTTTTGTTAAATTTAAAACAAATGAAAAAAATAAATGAAACTTAAAGGTCGTTAAATGCCAGTAAATTATTTTGAACAAATGTATAAAAAAGTTAAAATAAATATTTCTTTGAAAAATAAATGTATGTTCCTTTATTTCTAACTAAAGTGAAAACTTTTTTTATTAAACTACAAACATTTAACTGCATAATGTTCTGAGTGTATGAGAGGATACATATCAGTTTGTCATTTCGTTTATAACACACAAGATCCTATTTTCAAAGTATCGGTCATGGGACCCTATAATATAATAATATTCCTGATTTTTATGTAATTTTAAACCGATCTATCAATGCCCGTCTCTATATTTGTTATCCTCCCAAACAGTATGGTATATATTGAAAATAAAGAAATTCGGTCTGGGGGTAAAGAAGTTTGTAATAAAAATGTTAAGAGACCTCTAAATTTTCCATACAAAATTGTGTTTTTAGTACAATTTCATAATAACACAGTTTATCATATTTTATCACCAAAAGCCTAGAGATGAGTAATATATAATACTATTCCTCTCAACATTTTTTGACATGAGCAAAATTAGTTTACCACAAAATTTTGTTTAACCTCAAAAAAAAAATTTTAATCAAATTTGTTTCAACCACAAATATTTGATTTTTCAGGTAAATTTTCCATTTTTCAGGTTAAAAAACGTGTTTTCAGGTTAAAAAACGTGTTTCAATCTTTCAGCTCGACAATGTTTTTCCAAAATATTTGTTTGTTCTTTATTTTATTATAATCATAAACATAAACAATGTGGAGGGTTTAAAAAAAATCGGAAGCGCCCAATTTAATGTTTTTACTAAATTTATATGTTTGCTTGCTCCAAATGATTACAGAAGCGGAGCCTAGACTTAAGCATTTCTAAAAAAAATTTAAATTCATATTTTAAAAGGAACAAATGTAAATTAAGTTTGATGTGCACTTGGGGTTAAACTAGAAAAACACTCGAGAAAAAAATGGATTTCAACCCACTAATGACCTGGGCATACTTTTCAATCGGTTTGTTTTATTTTTATAGCTTATTTGAAAGAAAGTTTGTTCAATAACAAACTTTTTAAAAAAAAGTACCTAAATAAGAGTAAATTTTCGACTTTCAGTCGAAGTTAGAGTTCATATTAATTTTATATGCAAACGGAAGTTTGAAATATCTCTAAGGACAAAATTTAAACTTTTTTCAAATTTTTCCTTACTGGACTAGTAGGATAACCTAGAGATCATCAAACCGACCAGCTATAATTTCTTTTACCCATAATCACACCTCACTATTTACAAAAGGCTTTAAATCCTTTATTATTCATTTCTGACAATAAAGAGTAAAACAAATTGAAAGCTACTGCATGCAAAGACGTACTGCAATAAAGCACGAGGCATCATATTTAGCCTGGTATATTTATATGTGTTCAGCACGGCTTTCACACATGCAACAACAAAGCAGTAATATCAACAATAACAACCAAAAAAAAGTCTGTTGTTTTTGTCATCACATTTAAATTTTCTTGCATTTTGACCCCCTTGTAAATTTATGATATTTTTTAAAAATGTATAAGCTTAACTTGTGTTAACATTTCATATGGTGTCAGCGAAAGAAAAATTGCATAGTGAAGAAATCATTTTAATATAAATCTCTTCAATTAAATTGAAGAAAATGTCAAAAAATTGAGTTTTAATTAAATGTCATTCAAACTTCTTTTAAATTTCCAAACATTTACATTTTGTAGACAGCCAAAAGGATTTTTTAACAACTGTTTCCAGCAAAAAATACTAAACTGAAAAAATTCATTCGATATTTTACGCAAAAAAATTTTCGTAGAATTTTTTTTTGTAGAATAAACAAAGCTTTCGTATATTTTACGAAATTAAGTTTAGTCAATAATTCGAAAATTAGTAACTAACAACAATAAATCTTTAAAATATTAAAAAGATAAATTTTAAAAATAAAATCATCTCTTAAATGATTAGTCAAAAATTTTCATTTTTGATATAGAAAAAGTAAATATATCTAAGCTCATTACAAAAAAACTTTAAGTTTAATTAATATTAATTAAAATTTTTTGAATTCAGGCCGTGGCGAGGTGGCTAAATAAATTCTAAGAGTTTAAAATTTCTTTGAAAAATATTTTAAAAAATTTATAATTTCACAGCAATTTGTAAACCAGAATTAAGTTTAGATTTTATTTAGCCAGTTCGCACCCACCCTTAATACAAAAAATTTAAAAGATTTTCGTGGTGCAATATTACGAAATATTTCGTACAATGTATTTTTCTTTGTCAGTGTACAAATTCATTTAACTGACGGAAAACCCAAATTATTTCCTAATATAACCCAATTGAATCATTCAAATGTATTCATAGTATGATTTTGTCTGAATTTAAAAGATGGCAACCAAACAAACTGAAATAAAATGAACAGTATATTTATTGTTAAACAAATACAAACGTTATTACAACAAATCAACTGCAATAACAGTGAATATATTTGCACACATAAAAGAAAAAACAAAAATACTAAATTTTACAGATAGAGATTGAGTGAAAAGTTTCAATACATTTGTAAACGAATTCACATAGAAACAGACACAAAAACAAAAACAAAACAATGTCACTGTGTGTGTGTGTATTCTATGTTCAATGTGGACTTTCCACACCATTTGTTGGCATTTTACTAGTTAACACATCGTCACACAGTACAGCATGTTTGTTGGCGTCTATGCAAAAGTGTATTTTGTGTTCAAGAGTGGTATGAAAATTGGTTTGTTAGTAAATGTCGGTATATACAAAAAAAAAAAAAAAAAGAAAAAAACAGCATTAAAATTGATAGTATTTGAAAGTTAAAAATGTGTGTGTGAATAGGTAACACTAAAAGTAATTTGAATCAAAGCATGAGCATAGTAGGCCTAAGTAATAAATTGTAGTAATATTATATTATTTCAATTTTTGAAAAAGTAATAAAGTTAAAAAAATACCTCTTTTTGACCCCATCCGCAAAAATTCCGTCTCAGTATACCACAAATTTTTAAATTCCTTGTTCCATCAGTTGGGCCAGATGACTGCGAATTGCTTTTTCCCTCACTTTTTGCCTCGTTCGACAACATGACTTGAATTTCATATTTCGAGCAGAAGGGTTTAAAGCAGGATGTTAACGGAGGAGTATATTTCACTGGCTGCTTTTGTTGATAAAAATTTTTTTAGCCCCTGTATTAATAATTATCTACACCGGAAAAGCAGTCCCCAAATATCCAAATTCATGCTCCAACAATGTGATTTTACTTTTAATCGAAATTTTCCCATTTTTATTGGAGATTCCAAAACTAGCTCCTTAGTGACTTTCCTATACCCCATTGAACACATATTTTATATATTTTTTAAATTTCCAGCCGAACTTGTTTCTCCCTCCCAGTAAAGTATCTTAAAATTCCATCGAGTTGGATGTCTACGCCAGATTATCAACGTTAATGATCCGAGTTCCAGTGGTTTGAAGGAAAACCTTTTTCCTATATCATATTAAAATTACCATCTTATTTTTAACGAATATCTTCAAACTAAATATGAATCTTGTTAAAGTTAATAAGAATTTAGTTAAAATAAACTTTTTCGTATGTAAATTTATATGTCAACAGTTTAAATTTTGTTTTCGCATTTTAAAACCAACATCGAAAATACCCCAACCTAAACTGTCAGATATTGATGAAATTTGAGTATGTTAGTAAATCTAAGAACAACCAGACTTACTTTTTCGGCAATATTGGGTATCTAGTGGGTAAAATAGGCAATAGAAATTCAGAAATTTTTGGGAAGATATCGAACGATGAGACAAGTCACTCTTAAATTTTGTTTCAATCACATATCTAAATTTCATCACAATCTGAGTGTTTATGGTGGGATACTTCCTTGTGGTTCAAAATAAATTTTAATTAAAACGAAAACAAATAAAGAAATGTTCCTAATGAATTTTAAAATAACCTTTTCTGACGTACTCCAAGGAAAACATTTTCAATTTCGTAAAAACTTCCAAAAATCTCATCTTGGTAGGTAACTACTATCCATGGAACTAAAAAGTTGATATGACTTACTATACAGTTCAACGCAAAAAAATAACAGGATTTCGACGGATGATTCTTGTTAAGGAGACCAAAAAAAATATATACGTGTGTCGACGTTTTGATAGATCACATCGGAATTTAATTTTAGAGGCTGTTAAAATTTCTCAGCTTTGGCCTGTTTTGCAGCATATCGGTATATAAAACTATGTTGTCTGGTGCAGTGTAATAAAGCCATAGGCAATTAAGTCATAGGCAATAAATCCATATGACCTTATTTCAAGCCGCATTGGGAAATAATGCCATATGGCTTTATTTCCACAGAATGAGTGAAATAAAGTCATATGCGTTTGTCAATTGAAGTGGAAATAATGCCATACCAGTGTAAAATGCAATTAATTGTTATAGTTAAATACACTCAGAATATTATGTAGTTAACTGTTTGTAGTTTAATAAAAAAGTTTTCCGTTCCATTTAAAAATAAAGAAATATCTGTATTAACTTTTTTATACATTTATTCGAAATCATTTACTATCATTTACCATTTTTTTTCAGTTTCATTTATTTTTTTCATTTGCTTGAAATTTAATAAAAATTTACCCACAAAACGGAAACTTGTGGTTTATTTGTGTCCGTAACAGTTATTACATATTTTAATTTTGTTTGCTGTCTGCTTCAAAAAAAAATTCAAAGAATTTCAATTTGTTTTTTTATTTAAATTGGTTATACAGAGTGGCGCAAAAATAACCTTCCGATGTTTTTTGGCTGTAATTTAAAAAAAAAAAAATGAAAAACTTTGATTCTTCTTGTGGATTATTTTTATTTGGTCTTTTAATTTTTTACATCAAGTCGAGAATATGAGGTCATGTAAATGGCCGCCGCCACAGTTGATTGTCATTTGAGCCCTTTTTATGGCATTTTCCATCACTTTGGCCAAAACTTCCGGCGATAGGTCCTCACATTCTTGACAGATATTGTCTTTAAGAGCTG
The DNA here is from genome assembly GCA_949748255.1 of Eustalomyia histrio. Taxonomy (NCBI): domain Eukaryota; kingdom Metazoa; phylum Arthropoda; class Insecta; order Diptera; family Anthomyiidae; genus Eustalomyia; species Eustalomyia histrio. The sequence goes on along the minus strand of OX456526.1, from coordinate 27,235,731 downwards.
CAAGAGTCTGATGCTTGTTGATATAAACCCGCGACATCAAAAAGCCCCACAAAAAGAAGTCTGGAGCGGTTAAATCAGGCGATCTTGCTGGTCAGTGCAAATAGCCAAAACTGGAGATTAGGCGGCCGGGAAATGCATCCTTCAGCATATCGGTTGTGGCACGTGCAGTGTGTGGCGTTGCACCGTCCTGTTGGAACCACATGTTTTCCAATCCCAATTCATCAAGTTGCGGCAAAAAGAACTCGTTGATCATTGCTCTGTAGCGCTCACCATTCACAGTAACCGTTTGGCCCGCGACGTCTTCGAAGAAAAAAGGTCCGATGACTCCTCCAGCGAAAACAGCACACCATACAGTGACTTTGAGTGGGTGTAATGGCTCTTCGTGGGTTACACGCGGATTTTCAGTGCCCCAGAAGCGTACATTTTGCTTATTTACGTACCCGCTAAGATAGAAATGGGCCTCATCACTCATGATTATTTTTGATAAAAAATCATCTTCATTATTGCTCAAATAAATAGTCACCAATATTCCGCGTTCTGGAGCAGTGTAGCGTAACATTGTTTATTAACGTGTATTTCACATGTGTTTACTACACAAATATCAAAACAGAACTGACAGTAGGGGCCAATCGCAAAATTTATAGCATTTTCTGATAGGAGGATAACTTTTGCGCCACCTTGTATATATACAAAATTTTTCAATACAAATTTCAAGAACTTCATAAGCACACATACATATAGACATTTATACAAAAAGTGTTTATAGCTTCATATGCATACATACATTTTGTATTGTACGAGTGTATTAAAAAAAACAAAAAATACAAAAACGGAAACAATTTCAAATAAATGAAAAAAAAAAACATTTATTTTTTAAGGATTGGTAGGTAAAATTTTGACAATTATTTTAACTGATTATATCAGTTGTTTCTTACGGATGTGTCAGTTAATTAATTAACATTTAAAAATAAATAACAAATGGCATTTTATTTAAATGAAAATGAAGTAGAACGGTTTTTAAATGAAATATCATTTCTTTTAAATATTATTTTCAGTTATTTTAACTTATAAACTTTTTTAAGTGTATGTATTGCCAAAAGAATTCGTTGCTTTTGTCAAGCGTTGAAAAGGTATTGCGTACAGGAGTTGAAAGGAGCGGCAATTACGCGCCGTATTGCATTTTGATTGCTGCTCTTCAACATATTGAAGTATTTTTTTTTCTGGCGACTGGCTATGCGTAAAGAACCGTTAGTTTATATGAGAACGTTTTTGTTCCCAACCGTTGTGCCCAATTTGTCGTGCCCACTATCAAGGATTCACATTTACATTTGTTAACTGAACTTATTGTATTTTTTTTTTATATAATTAAAAGAAATCAAATATACTAGAAAAATATTGCACAGAAAATTAAAAAAGGTGCAATAATGCCATAATGGCTTTATTTCACTTCTCCGTTGGAAATTAAGCCATATGGTATTATTACTCAATGCTGTGTGAAATAAGGCCATATGGCTTTATTGCCTATGGCTTTATTACACGGCACCTGTTATCTTTACGTCTGAAGTTTAGATAATGGTATGAAAAAATATAACTAGAAATCTGATAAGCCAATTTTGAAATTTAAATGGTTTTTGGTGTTTGAGTTAAATTTTGGGTTTTGGTGTGTTCTGACATATATACACTCACAATATATTTTCCGTTACCGACTGTAGTTTATTTAAAAAGTAATACGTAAAGTTTGTTTTTAAACGAAGAATCAATTGAAATTCATAAAAATATATTTTTTAACTATTTGAATCAGTCATTCAAAAAACAAACTATAAAAATTTACAGACATTCAGTAGGAGTTGATATTTTCTGTTAAATGTAAAATGTAAAATTTTATGTTTTCTGTTTTTTGAAATATAAATTCATATAATTCCTTATTGTTTTTTTACCAAAATAGTTTGTTTATATTCAAAATTATTTCAATAAAAATTACAACAAATTATTCAAATACAGATACACACAGAAAATTAAAATATGTATGTTACATCTGTGTGTGTTGTGATTTGTAAAATTACATACAATTAAAAAAAAATTCAATTTGAAAATCAAACCAAAAAAATCGTTTTTTTCAACTTTTCATCTGTTAAAAATTTATGGTTATTTTAAACTACTTTCGATTCCTTTTACTACCTGTGTCGATTGTTAAACAATGATTGAAAATAAACAACAAAATGGGCTGAATATAATGAAAAATCAGTAGTCCTCTTTTTGATTCCATTTTCGATTAATTTAATATATATATTTTAGTTGTTTTTAACGAAATAATATTGTGAGTGTAGTAGCATTTTATAGCCCCTTTTTCGTAATGAGGGGGAGCTAGAGGGTTAATATGTTCTACAAAAATATTTGTCATACCATTATCTACAAAGTTGCTGAACATACCCAACACTTTAGATGTAAAGAAAACATAGTTTTATATACCTATATGCTGCAAGAACAGACCAAAGCTGGGAAACTTTTACCGCCTCTAAAATGAAATTCCGATGTGATCTATCATTTTTTTTTTTTGCCTCATTAACCAGAATCAATCATCGGAACCCCGTAATTTTGGAAAAAGTTTCAAATTGTTGTACAGTGTTATTTAATGATTTCCTTATTATTCTCATCAATTGGACCGAAATTATTTTTATAATAATTTTTTAGAATTAATGAGAATGTTTTAAGAATTTGACTTCATTGATGAATAACAATCAATTTAAATTATTATTATTCGTCAGTTTATTATTGGTTTGACCTATATGCCAAAAAAAAGTCGTTTTCGGGAAAAACGAAAAGAGGGTTTATATTTTTTAGTTTTTGTAGAAAAAATTGGCAGCCAGATTCCCTGTGTTTTGTATATCAATTTCACTCGTATCTCATTCCATTAAATTTCGTTCTCGTGTTCTACTGTTTTAATTCCACTTGTTCTCCTTGCCCAGTATTTCAATTCCACTCATTCCTCAATCCATTCCATTTCGTTCCTGTTTCTAATGTTTCATTTTCAGTCATTAGCTGTTCCATTTAATTTCGTTCTCCTAGCCTAAAATTTCAATTCCAGTTGTTCCCCGTGCTATTCTATTTCAATTTCTTTGTATAGTGACTTAAATCTCCTCGTATAGCGTTGCAATACAAGTTGTTTCCCGATCAGTTCAATTTTGTTTTCCAATTTTAGTTTTTAAATTTCACTAGATCTTCAAAGTGGTTCTCCTTTTGAACCAACAGGCATATTGTTAAACATTCAATTAGTGCGTAGTGTATTTCAGAATAACAGTAAGTGTGTTGTGTAACAAAGTGAAAATCAATGTGCAGTCATGCTTAGCTAACACATACACATATTTAAATATTGTTTTTGTTTTTATATTTATTTATTTTTTTTTAACCAAATCTATATAATAAATACTGTGATGCTACTATTGTTGTTAAGGAGTGAGATCGAAAAAAATTTTATTAAATTTTCGTGAAAGAACTTAGTTTTTGATTTTACAAAGTTTACAGATTATGTGTAAAAAATATAACACCGATCGGTTTAATATTGCGCATAAAAATAAAATCTGAACAAAAAGTGGGAGATTGAACAGTTTTTGTTATATTTAGTAACCCTATTACTAGAAGGAGAACATTTCAAAAAAAAAACTTTATTAAGAACTTATTTTGTAGCATACCTTAATAACAAACAAATATGGTATGATTATTCTGAGTTGTTGGCAAATAATAAATTTTTTTTAGAAATAAATTTAAAAAATTTGTGTAAAAATTTCACTTTTCTTTGCCCCTACTTTCTGTTTAAAAACAATTTTCAAACGAACTTATAAATCAATTACTCTTATATATTGTACACACAATCCGATTACTTTTGAAAAAATATATTGATTAAAAAATTTCACTTTCGTATCTAGAAAAAAATTGCTTATGCAAATGTGTGTAACAATTTTTACATCCTCACTCCTTATAAAAAAGACAATTGAACATTTTGTTTTGGTTTTTATTCTACTCTTACCGTTGTTGGCTGTTCCCATGAAGTAATTTTCACAAATGCTGTTTCCGTTTCACTAGCATTTCCGGCTCAAAAGTAACATTTGGCAAATGTCTCTAAACAATTGAATTTGAAACCTTTTTTTAACGTCAAAAAATTGGTATTGTATTGTCGAAACATAAAATGATTGTCTATTTTTTTTCAATAGTTGAAATAAAAGTAAACATCTTTTTTACATTTTCTTCTTCGATTGACCTATAAATATTGTAGAATTGAAAGTATGTGTTGAAATAAGATTACCCAAACAAAGTTACTTGTTAAAATGAGTTTTCATTGAAAATTGGTTTAGTCTTATGAGATTTCAGACAATATGTGCGTTGTTAATTAAGCTAAAATCTTGCAAAAATGATTTAGGTAAATAAAAAAAAAATACTTTTTTAGCTGAAACGGAAGTATTGATTTAAAGCTTTATAGTGCAAGAGAATTTTTTATAAAATTAATAAATTTCTTTAAAAACAACTTATATAGAGAAATTTCGTAAAAGCAATTTCATAAATTCCTGTTTTTTTGATATTAAGATCTACTAACTTATCTCAGAATAACCAAAGCTTAAAACCTGACCATAGTTATGAATATCAAATTTCCCAGCAAAACTTTTGTAATGGGTGCGATATTCTCATGCGTTACCTTGTTGCTCGTTACCTTTTTCATTATTTGAAAGCATAAAGTAATAAGTTACCTATTATTGATTACGTAATATGTGATTTATAAATGTAAAGTAATAATTGAAATATATTTTAAAACCTATTTTTAGATACATTACTTTGTGTTTTTTTGTAAGCAAAAGGATAATGTATGTTTGTTTTGCTAACACTAGCAAAAAAATGAAGCCCAACAATTACTTTTAGTTTAAAGCAATCAAATACTATATGCGTCGATAGCTCAGTGGGTAGAGTTCTTGGCTGGCAACCAGATTTCCCTGGTTCGATTCCCATCTTGACCACATTATTTTTAATTACAAATAATTTAAATAAAATATTTGTAATAATTTTTTTTAAAAAATCTATTTTTAAACACATTACTTTTCCCATTCTCGTAACCACATAAGTAACCCCTTACATTATCACCTCTAAAGTAATGGGTATATACATTACTTTGAGGCTCATCGCCTATAAAATTCATCAATGTAGTAAGGTGTCAAGTAATCCATCGGCCCCTATGGCTATACATTACTTTACCAATTATTTGGTAATGTGTGGTTTTGCTGGGTTATATGGAAAGTAATCCATCGGCCCCTATGGCTATACATTACTTTACCCATTATTTGGTAATGTGTGGTTTTGCTGGGTTATATGGAAATCTATGTGGTTATTAACGTTTTACTCTGGTTATTTATTAGAAAAGTTACTCGCCCTAAATTTTATATTTACTTAAACGATGGCGTATGAGTTATTTAATAATATGAAATTAAATATTTATCATACGCCTACTTATGTTCGATAAATTGATGAAAACATGTGAGATAAAATTGCTTTAATTACCATGCATTTTATTATAATTCAATTAGAACTTCTTACATAAACAGGAATATTGAATGAAATTCATAGAAAAACCTCAAGCCATTAAACACTATTCTGAATTTGAAGTGTAAATGAAATAATTCGACTTCCAGCTAAAAGATTAATTTATATTTATTAAATTTAACCATCTTTAATTATAGTTGCTTTATCAATACATTATAATTTTATTTAAGATAATGGTAAAATACAGACAATCATCACAAAAGATAACTTAAATTAAATCTAAAAGAATAAAGCAATTGACACAGAATCATATACAAGCTACAGGATATATTAACAAATAAAGAACATGCATAACTTTTAAATCTGTTTCAATATAATTATATACGTATATATTGCTTTACAATAATGATTTGGAAAATTTAAGCTTCCTCAGTTTCGGCCTCCTGTAAAGATTTGCGGCTTGGCTGCAAGAATTAATACAAACGATATTTAAATATATAGAATTTAAAATGAATTTTACTTAGGAATAATTTAATAAAGACACAAGACAATTTAACTATTGTTTGTATGAGAATTATAATTTATACAAATTAACACAAATTACATACTTACGCATATTTAAAATCAGAGCTTTAAAAGAATTGTGCTCAAAGTTAAGTAAATTTAGATCGAAAGTACAAACAACAACACAAACTTTTGTTAAGTTACCAAAATATTAAAAAAAACATAAATTGTTTTAACCATTAGCAAAAAAACTCGAAAATCAGGTCGGTGCCAACTAGAGAAATATAGTATTATATTTTTGCATTGACTCACTGTTAAGGATATTAATTCCGGAATAGGGTTTTCCCTATTAGCGGTTGAGGGGGAAAAATTTTAAATATGTGTTCCATGGAGAATGATCTAATTCACTGATAAGGTGCATTTTAGGATTTACCAGGGACGTTATAAAAATTGGGAAAAGTCTCCCCCTTGACCGCCTATTCAAACACTTTGGCTAGAAACCTGAAATTTAAAATATGTGTTCCGGGGGGTATAGGCTAAGTAACTGATAAGATAGTTTTTGGAATATCCGCCACGGAACGTATGCAAATGGCAGTTTTAAAGGAACAAAGTCTCCCCCTTAAGGGCCCGCCCAAACCGTTTTGGCTTAAAATCTAATATTTTAAATATAAGTTCCCTGGAGTATGAGCAAATTCACTGATAAGACAATTTTTGCCACGAGCGTGGTAAAAAAGGCCTCAAAGGGAAAATGTGTTATTTTTTGCAGTCTGTTCAAAACGCTTTGAATAGAAACCTGAAATTTGGACGATTAAATTTGAAACACTTAATTGGAAAATGAAATCAAATGGAATGGAACGGAATGGAATGGGGAACCAGTGGAATTGAAACTCTATAAAAGGGAAACTAATAGAAAGTAATAGGGAACGAGTGAATTTTAAATATTGAACATGGGCAACGAAATCAAACGGACGACACGGAATGGAACGTGGAAAGAGCGGAATTTGAACTCTAGACAAGGGAAACACAATAGAATGAAATGGGAAAATATGAATTTCAAAAACTAGAAAAGGGGAACGAAATAGAATGTGCCGGGAAGCGAATGAAATTGAATCACTAAGCAAAGGGAACGAAATTTAATAAAGCCAGCCTGGATTTTTGTGGCAGTTATCAGTTTGCACATATTTTATATATTTTAGCGATTTTTCTCCATATTTTACGTTTTACGAAAATCTGTCAATGGTAGTTATCAATAGCATTTGTCATAACCATTATCAATTTTAAAATTGTTATTATTATTTCAAAGAATGACAATGAAAATAATTTCAATAGAATTGATGTGAATGTCACGTTAATGGAATTATAAATTAATTAGACCGCTCAATTCATTAGTCCCATGTGTGGTAGGCGTCTACTTCGCATCGTAGCCTCCGGTAAAAATTAGGAAATTAAAATATGAGCATGTATAGACTAATTCATCAGAAGGATCCTTTTGGAATTTTCGCCAGGAGCGTGGGTGGTTAAAAAGGGTTCAAAAGAGAAAAGACTTCCGAATTCGCTTCGGCTAAAATTTTTTTTATGTATGTGTTCATAAGGGTATGGGCACAATTTCTGAAGAGCTACTTTTTGGAACTTCCAATGAAAGTTCCTCACTAATCATCCAGCCTAAACTGATAAAACTAGAAACTTAAAATTTGACATGTAGGTTTATCCACCGGCGAGCATGTCTAATAAGTGGAGCTTTCTGTAAATTTTAACAATAAGGTATAAGGTGGAAAAATCTTTCACTGAGAGTCCTGCCACAACCTCTTCGGCTTAAAATTAAAATTTTCTTTTCAAAGGAGCTTTTTTTCTTATAAGTGAAAGCAGTTTTTATACCCTCCACCATAAATGGTGAGGTAATATATCAGTTTTTCATGTCGAAATATAGATCTAAGACCCCTAAGGTCTAAGATCCTTATGCAATTTTTTCATATTTTATCACCAGTCGGTTAGAAGTGAATAATATTTTGTATTCACCCCAAAAAAATTTTTTCACCACTAAAATTTTTTTTTCAGCACAAAAAATTTTTTTCCTCAAAAATTTCTTTCCTCAAAAAATTTTTTTCACCTCAAAATTTTTTTTACCAAAAAACTTGTTTTTACATCAAAAAAAATTTTTCACCTGAAAAAAATTGTTTCACTTCCATAATTTAACTTCAAAAGTTTTTAACATTATTTGTATCAGTGCATCATATCATATTTGTAGAGTGCATTTTTTAAGATATTGGTGTACCCTTCACCTCAGCCTCAAGTTCTCTTTCTCTTTTCTATTCAATTTTCTTGTATAATTCTTCATATTCGAGATTATACTTAAAGTGAAATAGAAAAAGCTAAGTTGTGAGCATCAGCGATAGAGGGAGTGCTACACTTGCGACCAGAGCAATCACCCACAAAAACTAAAGGTTTGAACAACCACTCATAGGAAATAATAAAAACCCTGCATACAGAATAGACAGCTTATTTCGGAGAGCATAAACTAATGATATGTATCCCCTAAGGTATTGGTTAATTTACTAAGGCAAATCTTTTTTAGCCCAAGTAATGCAAAAAAAAACTGAATTTTTGAGACACCTTCCTTTCTTAGTTTTTAGGTCAAACATATGTTTTAAGTTTCACTGTAAATATAAAGCCGTACACAGAGACAACATATTCAATGTAACAACTAAATTTCTTGCCAACCCACTGGTTTGGTTGGAGCCACCGATATATTTGTTTGTCGCAACAGAAACCAAATATTTCAATTATATCAGGAAAATATTTGGTTGCGATAACTAAATAATTCGGTTGCCGCAACCAAATAATGCAGTTGACAAGAAATTTGGTTGTCACGAGGAATCTGATTTCTCTCTGTATACAAAGATCTAAAAATTCATCGCAACTGGAAATTTCACACTTATGAAATTATTAATAATTAAATGAATTCCTTTAAAGCTCTGATCTTAATAGATATAAACACATTCATACAATATTACATACCTTTGGATGCATAAGTATAAAAGGTAATTCAGCACATAATTCACCACCCAAAGCACCCAAAAATAATTTCACCTTTACAGCATAGGAAACAATAATGCCAAAAGCATCACGAGCTTCTTGGCTAGCAATTCTGTTGGGTGTGTGTGTGTGTGTAAGTGTGTGTGTAAAAGAAACAAATAATATTATTAGAATCAAAACACTAACTGAATAGGTGACATATTTTATGTTAAAACTTACAGTGTTGTAGAAGCCAATGCAGTATTTTTGTGTTTGACATCACCCTCAATAGCAATACCAGCACGATCACAATTAGCAGCCAAATTTGGCACTAAAAACATTACTTTTTGCAAGCTAGATCCAGGATTTAAAGGACAACCTTCACTGCTTTCAGAAAATGCTATAGTATTACGAAATTGTCCATTTTGAAAGAGTACCACATCAATGCCTTGCTGGACCATAGCCTTAATCTTTTTAACCACTTTATTGGAATTATTACGTACACATATATTTATGGAAATCTTTTCACCATGATGATACAATTGTTTATCCAATGTCACTTCCAATTCCAATTCTCCCGGTGACAATAGGAAATCTTTGCGTACCACAGTACAAGGTTGTATACCCTGTTTAGTGGGGGCATATTGTACCTTACGTATACCCAAGTTAATGGTGCTGCGACGATGTGAACGATCACAATCAGTTTCGCCCGTAAATACCTTTACGAAGTATTGTACACCACAGGGTTGGGTATTATCGTTTGCCTTTTGTTGCAACACCACTGAAGCTGGTGAACTAGGTGGCATTTGCATAACAAATGGATAAGCATTGGAACCCAACTTTTTCAAGAGACGTTCTTGCATTTTCGTTAATTGTATATCCACTTTTTGCTCTGGATACACTTGTTGTGAGACCAATATTAATTCTTTTGAAAAACGTAAACCAATCATTTCATCATCTTCACGTCCGTAACGGAAATTGCAGATAAGTTGTACAAAAATTTTACGATTTTGACGCATATACTCATCGTCCAAAACAATGATGCCATCTAGAATAAAAATTACAGAGTAAATAAGAGAGATAAATAAAAAAAAAATAAAACTTATAAGTAAAATAATGTATTTCCAAAGAAATGGTTATTTTAACTTTTTTATACATCTGTTCAAAATAATTTACTATCATTTACCGATTGTTTCAGTTTCATTTATTTTTCACATTTTTTTGAAATTTAATAAAAATTTAGCCACAAAGCGGAAATTTGTGGTTTATTTGTTTTTATTACAGTTATTACAAATTTAAATTTTGTTTCAAAAAAGAAACTGTTCCAAAAAATTCCAATTTGCTTTTAATTTGAATTATTTGTTTATATAAAATATTTCAATTTAAATTATAAATAACTTTATAAACATGCACATACACACATTTACACAAAATGTGTCTATAGACTGTGTGAGTATCAGAGAACTGCAAAATCAACTATTTTCTTGATTTAATCATACACAAAAATTCTTGTTCACATTTAATAATTCAACAAAATTCACTGTAGAATAAAATCAGCATCATGTTACTGAACGCGTAATTGGGATCAGTGTGAATCATATGTCGATTATGTTTACTGCAAATTTAATCACTCAACAAAAAGTCAGCGTTGAATAAATCAGAAAAAACAACAAACAACGCGTATGAGTGTATTCATAATTAAAACAAAATTGAAACACATTTCATAAATGATATTGTTTACATTAGGGTGGGACTTAAATTCCCCTTTTTTAGAATTTTATTAGTAATAAAAATATTCTACTTTGTGAAATATAAATATTTTTTTGGAAAAAAAATTTAGGTCGATATCTCAGGCTTGCCTAATCCGGAAAAATTTAAATATTGTCTAAATTTTTTTTCATCTATTTTGATTCGAAAGTTAGGCAATATTTAACTTTAACCGGATTGGGCGAGCTTGAGATGTCGACCTAAATTAAAAAAAAAGAAAAAATTTCACAAAGAACAATATTTTTGGTATTCCTAATAAAAATTCTAAAAAAACATATTTTAGACCCACCCTAATATACATATAACATTTATGAAATGTGTTTCTACAAAACCACCCCTTTTTTATAGATAAGAAACTATTTTGTTTTAATTATGATTACACTCATACACGTTGTTTGTTGTTTTTTCTGATTTATTCTACATCAAAATAATTATTGTTGGCTTGAATGAGCAGAATAAAATCAATGGTTTAACAACGACCAATGATTATAAATCAGTGACACAACAATTTGCACATCGTTTGATTGATTTAAAATCATCAACAAATATGTGTGTTGGAGTATATTCAGCGTTTGAACGCACATATTTATTCTTGTGTTGATTGCGTATGAACGTTTTGCAATCAGCAAATGCAGTTCTTTGATGAGTATATCTTTTGTAGATGAAAAAGCATACAAAAATACAACGGAATTTTAAATAAATGAATAATCAGTTATTTTTTTACGGAATTGGTAGGTAAAATTTTAAAATTTATTTTTAACTGATTAATCATTTGTTTTTTTTTACTGATATGTCAGTTTTTTAAACAACATTTGAAAGTAAATAACAAACATTTGATTTTAATGACAAACATTTGATTTTAATGACAAACATTTGATTTTAATGAAAAAAAAGTAGACCAAATATCATTTCTTTTATATGGTTTGCTCTGTTATTTTAACTATGAAAAGTAAGAATTTCTAAAAATCCACAAATCAGAGAAAAATTGCTAATTCCACTTCACCTCACACTTGAGCTCCACTTCATCCCAACTTTCCCTATATATTTTGTATTGCAACACCTTTCACTTCATCCCACCTTCCCCTATAGATTTTATATTGCAACACCTTAAATGCTATTTTTCACTTCACCCCACGCTCCACTTCATCCCACCTTTCCCTATAGATTTTGTATTACAACACCTTCCACTTCATTCCACCTTCCTCTACAGATTTTATATTGGAAAAATATCGTGCTATGCTTTTGTGCAATTAGTTTTCATAATCGTTATATTTTATAAAATCTGATTTTTTTTAATTCACATAATAACTTTGATATACAACGCTTAAAAATACCGCGTTGTTGAAAAATGCTTGAATTTAATGCATTTTTTTTTCAAAACTTATAATTTAAAACACTATTTAATATAAACTGCATTGTATGTTATAAAACGGTGTTATACGAGGAGTGAAAGTCTTAAAAGCATCACCTACCAACTGGTTCAACTTGTGTTACCGAATCCACAAATTCACGCCTGTTCATATACAGGGTGATCATATTATTAGGCGAGGCCTTTTTAAATACTTTAAAATTAACAACCATTTTGATAGAGTTTGCTTTTTTCTCTTGTCTTCTTTTTTTAAGTATAAACAGTTAAAAATAAAAATTTAATTTAATTTCGTTCGTTCGTTTAATGAAAATGAAAAATTATCCAAGAGCGCGTGCTGTTATTTTATTCTATATTTGTTTTTAATAAATATTTGACTTCACAGTTGCACGATTTCAAAAATGACTTTGAATTAGTTTTTGCAATTAGACCGTCCTTTATACCTTAGGTACAACATTTATTTAATTAGTTGCAAAAGAAAGACAACAATATTCGAAATTTTCAATTTCAGTTGCGAAAATATATAAACATTTTGTTAGTTCTGTCTTATAAGTGGTACGTAGATGTAGTAGGTAAATATTATACTTTTAAGGTTTCATTTAAGTTCACGTTTTTCTGGTACAAATATTTTTTTTTTCTTTTTTTGTTTTTGTTAATAATATTGATTTGTCTGTTGAACTTGTTGTAAAATTTTTGGTTTAATTTTTCATAGACAATTAAAAAAACATTGTTTTTCTATGCGATTTTTGTTTATGTAAAAATCAAGAATTTCTCTGTTTTTGAATGAAAACGTAATTTATTTGTTTACAAGTTTTCGTAACATTGTTAATGACATTTGAACATTTTAAGTGGTTGGGATTTGTATTTTTTTTAAAATAATCAATATTTGAAAGATTAACAACTTAAACAATCTTATATATACGAGTATATAGTGTTTTAAATTTAAAAATACATTTTCTATGACTAATTATGAGTAACATATTTAGTTCGAAAATAGAAAGATGCATTTATTTTTATATTCAACGAAAAGGATAATCCATATAATTATTTTCAGCAGAAGAGCTCAGTGACGTAGTATATAGAATTTTAAATATAAATTTCAGAAGTTCCGATTACTGATATGATATTTGGTGGCGAATGGAAAAGACGGCGTAGAAATCTATAGGAAATTGCATTAGTGTTTGTTTTCAAATGAAAAAACAATGCTCGCTACGTTGTTAGAGTCAATGTTGCTTAGGATTTCCGGAGTCCCAGATGAAAGTGGTGCAAAAAATACCTTATTAGAGAATTAGCGCACACTCAAGGTTACACATATATTATATATCATAGTACACTAATTTTAAATTTTAAGTTTCTAGTCAAAGGGTGTTTGGGCAGAACGTCAGGAGGAGACATCTTGCTCCTTCTCGTAGGAATTTAAAAAAATACCCTCCGACTGGATATTTGCGCCGGTGTAGGAACATACAATATTTTTATACCAAATTTCAACATACTAGCTTCAGCAGTTTTGGAAGACCGTCAAGGGGGGGTGGGGGGCATTTGCCTTTTTTGCACTTGCCCATAGCGTTTCCCAAAAATCCCGTCATAGCTGATGGTTATGCCGGAGGAGAAACCTTCATACCAAATATCAAAATACAGGCCTTAATGGGGAAACTTTCCCCTCTTTACCCCTTCTCGCAGACATTTCCAAAAATTCAATCTGGGAGGATGTCCACGCCGCAGGAGGTATCTATGTACCAAATTTTAACTTCCTTGCCCCAGTGGATTTGACAGGCCGTCAAGGGGGAGAATTTAGCCCTTCTTTGCTCTCCCCGTTGACTTTTCCAAAAATTCTGATGTCTACACCAAAGAAAGAACCTTCATATGAAATTTTAACTTCCTAGATTAAGCGGGCCGTTAAGGGGGAGACTTTTCGCCCTTTAAATATCTATTTCTACTATGTTCCTGGAAAGAATTCAAAAATATACCTTATCAGTGATTTAGCACATATTCCGAGGAATGAATGTATTAAATTTAAAGTTTCTAACCAAAGGGGTTCGGGCAGGCCGCTATAGGGAGTTTTTACCCACCCCGTAAAAATTTCAAAAACACATAGAAAACAGATTCATTGTGATAACCGAATTCTTTGCCAACTGAATAATTTGGTTGCATCAACTGAATTATTTGGTTGTGATAATCAAATGTATCCTGACAGAATTGAAATATTTTGCTGTGACCTAAATTCTGTTGTATAATCTGAATTTCTGTAGTATTAATCGAATTTCTCTTGCCACAAACAAATATATAGGTGGCCCCACCCGAACAGTTCGGTTGGCAAAAAATTGGTTGTCGCATTGAATCCGTTTTCTCTGTGTAGAGGAGGGGGAACGCACTTGTTAAATATCAGGTTCCTGGCTCGAGCTGTTTGAACTGGGCGATATTGAGTCAGTCAGTCAGTTGACAACGTTGTTCCTTTATATATATATATATAGATTTTATACCAAAAAGCTTTGATAATTCAATTTAAGTTTAAAATTTGATTCAATTTAAATTTTCAGATTTTTAACTTAAAGGGTTTGAACATGTCACCATGGGGGCAATTTTAGCATTATAAACCTCGTTTTTACTACGCTTTTAATCGATTTTCCAAAAAGTATGTCTTTCGTGAATAAGCTCATACACTTTAAATGTCAGATTTCTATCTGGGGGTTTTTGGGCAGGATAGCAGTGGGATTGGATATTCACTATTTTTGCCCCAAACCCAAAAATAAATTCCAAAAATCTCGTCCCAGAAGATGTCTACGATAGAAGAGGAACCTACATTCCAAATTTTAAGTTCCTAGATTTAGAAGTTGGTCTGGGTTATCAAGGGGCCTTCTTTTTATTTACTGAACTAACCTGTTCCAACCAAGGCAACATATATTTTATATTTCAGATTTCTATCAGAAGGGATTTGGGAGGGACCTTAAGGGGGAGAATATTCGTCTGCCTGTATCCCCCCTCCCCTTTACACTTTTCAATACCATTAAATATGTAAGTGATTGTCTACACCGAAATAGCAGCCCAGGGGTTAGAGATGATTAAGTGCCCCATTTAACCCCATATTTCTACGTTTTTGTTGAAACCAACCGACCAACCCCCCGCCACTCAAAGAAACAAGCATTTTAAATTGCCCACTCAATGTGAAATTTTATTAAAAACATGGAATATCAATTTTCATCAAACCCATGGAATATTAATTTTCATCATAACCGCTGTGTTTAGGTTGAGCTACTTTCCTTGTTTTTGAATATCTATCATACATGGCACTTAAGAATGGAAAATAAAAAAAAAATATTATATTCAAATCGATAAATATGACTGGAATCCGAACTCGAGCCATTCGATTTCGTTCCCTTTATTCAGAGTTGCAATTTCACTCCTTCTCCGTTTCATTCGCTTTCATTCCTCTTGTATAGTTTTTCAATTTCATTCGTTCCCCGTTCCGTTCAATTGCATTTCCCTTGCCTAGTATTTCAATCCCACTCATTCCTGGCACCATTTCATTTCGACTCGTCCTTCATATTTCAGCCTTCTAAATAAAGCGGTTTGGGCAGCCCGTAAAGGGGAATGCATTTTCAACAAATCATTTAAATGAATTTTCAAAAAATACCTTAGTTTTGCATTGGTCCATTTTCTTGAATACTGACTTGCACAATTTTTTAGTATGCATTAATCTTAAGTGTGTGTGCGTTCAGGTTTGTGCAGGTGAATTGTGTAGTCTATTTTTCGCATAAGTTGTAATAAAAGTATTACCTAAAAGACTTGAGGGAGTTTAAAAGGTTGGCGAAATTAAAAAAAACTGTATATTTAAAATCAGCACAGTTTGATTTTTTTTTTAACTTTAAAAATAAAGGCCACAAGCATTTAATTAGAAAAAAAAAACTCAATTGAATCTGTTTTATTATCCTTTACTGCATAACAGTTTTCCCTTTAGGACAATACATTTCAATACAATATATTGTGAAATATAAAACAAGAAAATCTATAATTCTGTTGAATAGTTAAGTGCAGTGCATATAAAGCAATAAACAATGCATTGATTGTTAATTTAGCATAGAATGCGAATAATACATTTTATATATTTTTTGGAATAAAACCCTCCAGAAACACTGTCAGGCATTGCACTACAAACAAAAGGCTGAACTGCAAACAGGAGAATTATACTTTATTTATTTTAGAATAATAACAAAATAACAATTTTACGCACAGCAATACAAATATTTATACACTGAGGAAAAATGTAATAAAGAAAATTTCAATATTGGGGCCTTGAATGCTACAAAAAGAAGTAATTTTTATATCGTATTGTTACTGGTGATGAAAAATGGATACATTACGATAACCTCAACCAGCAAAATCAACGCCGAAGCCGAATATCCATGGCGCCAAGGTAAAACTCTGTGTTTGGTGGGATCTAAAGGGTGTTTTGTATTATGAGCTGTTGAAATCGGGTCAGATGATCACAGGGGGGACCTGTACCGAACACAATTCATTCCTTTAAAGAGAGCAATCAACGAAAATGACTAGAATATTCGATCAGACACGAGGCCATAATCTTCCATCATGACAATGCTCGGCCACATGTTGCAAGACGGGTCAAAAACTATTTGGAAAATAGTGGATGGGAAATTTTGGCTCACCCGCCTTATAGCCCAGACCTTACCCCTATGACTAAAATTGTTTCAAACGATGCATAACGCCCTTACTGGAATACGCTTCACTTCAGAACAGGGTATCAGAAATTGGCTTGATTCATTCTTTACCTCAAAAACGGAGCAGTTATTTTGGCGCGGAATCCATATGATACCAGAAATATGGGAAAAAATAGTGGCTTATGATGTACAATATTTTGAATTTTGTTATTATAATAAATGCATTTTCAGGCAAAAATCGACATTATTAACTTGTATAATAAATATAATTAACTTATAATATTATATAATTAGATATATGAACTTAATGCAGATTTGCACACAAAATACAACCTTTAATCTAAGCACATAAAACGTAGGTGCCAATAGTTGGCGTTTTATGGTATTCTCTATACCAAAATATTATTTTACTAAACCCAAATGTAAAATTTAATGTTTTGGAAAAAAATACGCAAATGTGGTTGACATTTTTAAATTATTTTATAAATAAATAAATATTTAAAGATGTATTAATCAACAGATTAGCAAGATGGAACACCTCTATTTATTGATTTAAGTGTCTACTATGAGCATGGTTTCAACGTATCCAAAATTTTAAGCAAACCGTTCATGGTTTCATGACAAATTCAAAAAATCTAAATTTTTAGATCTTTCTGAGGTCTTTAAAAAGCCCTTTGACATTTCCCGACAGAATCAAATCCGTAAAAATAATAACAGTAACTATTTCTACTTAATATTGAGCCATAAAGAATTTTCCGTAGGTCCCTCAACAAAAATGGAAGGACCATATTACGGAAACGGGATTTAATGGTACTTTTGTTATCCTCAGAATCTTGTCGTGTAGTGTTATCTGATTAAGCCAAAAAAATTACTTAATCCTTATTCTTGCCCAAGTTTGATATTTTTATTTACTTTTTTTTTCATTTAATGACGACAAAAACTTTACAAATACAAAAAAAAACTAATAAAAATATTTAAGTTGGGCATGCTGACTATATGATACGTTTTACCAAGATTAATTTGAAACAAATTTCAATCTTTAAGGGGTTTATATGGAAACTAGGTAAAGGGTTTTTCAATAAGAGCGCTACAAAATTTTTTATAAATAAAACTAAAACGGTTTTGGATATCAGTGAAATTCTTTATTCCGGTAAAAGTACGTTCGATGCCATTATGTATGGAACTCGATTTCTTTTGCATGGCCACCACGGGCACGCTTGCAGAAGTCCAGACGCTGAACCCAATTTTCTACGGTTTTCAAGCATAAATCGACCGATACTGCTGCAATTTCACGTTCGATATTCGTCGCTGGCTTGTTGGCATAGACCATAGACTTGACGTAGCCTCCCAGGAAATAGTCTAACGGCGTTAAATCGCACGACCGAGGCGGCCAATCGACTGGACCATTTCGTGAGATAACACGTTATCCAAACTTGGTTTCAATTAAATTGATTGTGACATTCGCTGTGTGGCTTGTGGCGCCGTCCTGTTGGAACCACAGGTCCTCCAAGTCCATATCATCCAATTGGGGCCAAAAATATTCGGTTATTATTGAACGGTAGCGATTCCCATTCGCAGTAACGTGCCGGTCTTGATCATCACGGAAGAAGTACGGCCAAATGACGCCGCCGGTCCATAAACCGCACCAAACCGTAATTTTTCCGGGATGCAATGATGACTCTTGGAGTACGTGTGGATTGCTGTCTGACCAATAACGCATATTTTGTTTATTGATGAAGCCATTCAGCCAGAAATGAGCCTCATCGCTGAAGATAGATTTTCGATATAAAACCGAATCATTTTCCGATATTCTTCGAATTCGGCCTGTACCTTGATTACAAGATTAAGGGACGGTGATTATCGTTAAATCGAATCAGAAAGCGAAACTTAGTGAATTGGTATACTACAAAGCGGATCTCAAAGGAATAATTTTGGTAGCTACAAATATCAGCACAATCTTATTATGCCCTGACCTATAAAATTTTTCCTTGCGGATTTAAAGTTTATTTCACAAAAATTTCGAAGCAGAGGATTAGAGTTCTTAGATAGATACAAAATAAAAAAGAATGGATCGAAATCGGTTAACTCATTTTGGCTGTACAGTGGCAGTCAAATTTAAACTCATGGTTTATACTTTATTCTACACTGGTTTAAATATATTAAAAATAATTGAACTTTTTATTTTTTCTAAATTTTTCATTTAAATTTGTGGAATATATAAAGAAAAGGACGCTCAAGTATACACCCTCCTTAAATCATGTGCCATATTATCTCTGGCATTACGATTATTTCCTGAATTCTCTCAAATAAAAGCTTTAAAAATCACAAAAGTATATACTCTTTTTTATATAAATTACAATGATAACATAGTCAACTTAAAACCACAAACTCACAAAAATTTAAACAAAAAAAAAAAACTGTATATAACTGAAACCCACTAAAGAACAATTGAAAAAGTGGAGCAACAACTGTGGTTACTGTAACAATTTTATGCTGGAAAAAAATGTACCACCAGTATTTTGTTATTTAACTTTTGATTCCTAACAAAGAAGAGAACGACTACAAATATACAAATGCTGCTGCCAGCACACTGGAACCAGGCTAAAATCACAAAATGCAACTTTTATTAAATGAATAATGACCGAAGTACAAATGAAAAATTTACCATGTAACAAATGAATGCGTTGAACTTTTCAACTTCTATTATGCAATTGTAAATACGACATCGTAAAAGAGAAACATAACTCTTTTACCACGATAACAACAAAAAAAAAGTATTACACAAAAAAAAAATACATAAAAATAAAGGAATTTCTAAAAAAAAAAATATGCTTTTAATTAAATTTTTAGATTTTTATTTGTTTAAAACACATAAAAATAAAGTTATTACCCAATGCAAGGATATATTTTAGAATTCTTTAATTAACAAATCAGACAAAAAAAATGCAGACATATCATCTCAAGTATTGTTTTTTTTTTCAATAACAATTGAATCTCCATAGAAAGAACAAAATGAGTTTGAGGTGCCCCTAAAAGTAATAACTGGTGTTTTTTATAATGGTTCTCATAACATGCAAAAACTAATACTCGTATTTGAATATGCACTCATATTTAATTTACTTCTTTGAAGTTATTCAACTATATCAATAAAATCCTTTAACTTGCAAAACAATAAGGTAAGTTCGGAATTATATATATTTATGTATTCATGATTCTTACAAAAGCGAATTTGATGGCCATGAAAATCGCACTTACTATAACTGAAGGGGCCGAAATCATTTCAATATAAAACAATATTATTTAAGTAATTAAAAATGATAAAATAATATTAATTATTCACTACACCACTACATGGTCATGGTATTATGAGTTGGTGCTTATTTTTGCACACGCAGATAAAAAACATGGTTGCAACCTGATCACTTCCACTATATTATATTTGCTGCATTCGGGTATGGCGGTCACAATAAAGTTATCGGCTTGTAAATATAATTCAACGATAATATGGTCACTACCATCATTATTACGGTCAGTTCAATGGAAAAGGTAAATTTTAATTTTTCTTAAAAAATATTTATTTATTCATCAATTTCTATTTTGACCCTTTCAAAGTATTTCCCGTTAGATATAATACACTTGTGCCAGTTATGACCCTTTTTATCAAATCTGGATTGTCGTTAACGTCATTCAACATTTCCTGAGCGATTCCTATGCGACGGTGTTTTGTTCAAAATTCAGCAATTTTGAAACAAACTTCGCTGCCACACGCTTCATGACCAAAATTTACGTAAAAAATGTATGGCATCAGCCGACCGATAAGCCGACATCCTCTGCAACTTTTCTAATAGTGATTCTCTATAATAATTTTCTTCACTATCTTAACATTTTCATCGGTTTTTGATGTGATGGAGCCTCCAGGATGAGCGTCGTCATTTACATTTTCTCGACCTTCATTGAAAAGCTTGTACAACTTGTAAAAACTTTTCTGACTCACCGTATGCCACTCTCAACATTTCAGGTGCTTTTGAATACTTATTTCCATTTTTTACACAAAATTTGCTGCAAATTCTTTGATTCATTATTTTCCACAGCAGAAAATCGCCCAACAAGCAAAACACGTCTAACTATTATGCCTCTCACAAACACACTCAATTAAAAACATAGTATGTCCGAGACAAGTATGTCAACGTAGAAAAAAAACGATAATCGAATGCACGTAGCCCGAGAAATTTCAAAATTCACCTTTTCTTTTTTTTTTTGAAAAATTCTTAGATTCTGAAGACTTTTCATCACGAAAAATATGTAGATTCAAAGGACTTTTCTAAAAGAAAAATTCTGATACTCCAAGGACTACAAAAAAATCCAAAAAAATGTCCTTAGAATCAAAAATATTTTGATTTTTATTAAAAAAAAATCCTTGAATTGAATTTTTTTTTGAAGAATTTTTCTTTAAAAAAGTCTATAAAATCAAATAAGTTTTCTTTGAAAAAGTCCTTAATATCAAATTTTTTCTTTAGGAAAATATTCTTATATTTAAATAACTTTTTATAGTTTCGAATTTTAGTATTACTGTAGGGACCATATTATAGATATTTTATTATCATAATATGATACCTATATTATAGTACGACTATGTTTAGCACAATCACAGTCCCAAAAATATATAATTCTCTTTCAGATTTTTCTGTATATTTTCTACCCTACTCATAAAATTATGGCTAGTATAAATCGTGGAATTTAAACCACGTCCCTAAATAAAGCTGAATTATACTAGATGTAGGGTATCATATAGTCCGTATGCTCGACAAATTTTTTTACTTGTTTTTATAGCACCAATTTTTCACGCAATCTGAATTATGGCAGCTTAACTTACATGTTAATAAATACATTTAAATCCCGTATAGATTTGATGTTAACACAAAACTATTCAAAATAAGTAGGCAGGCGGCAACAAACTTCACTTACACACATAAGCTTTAACAGAAACTCAGCTCAACACTTTACAATATTATTATGTTCACTTATGACACTAGTTTACAAAAATTTATTTCGCTCGGGTTTTGGGCCAACTTGGAATTTGAAGAGATCAAATAATGGATCCAAAAATGGCTATTTTTAATTTTTACGGTTCGTAAAGTATTTAAGAAGTATCGTTTGGAAAGGAATTTTTTAAAGAACTTTTTTAAATTTGCTGTAGTAGCGATTTCAAAAATGGGTACTTTATATGAAGAAGTATATTACTTACTATCGCTGACAAATCAACATATTTTTCTACTGATAAAATTTTAACGGAGACGTATTGTTATTTTTTTTTTTATATTTGTGGTTTTTGGATTTTAACAATTTTTTTGCGAATCATTGTTTATATCAAAGTTATTCATTTGACGTATATTTTATTTTAATACCGCTTTTATATAGTACCCAAAATCCCCGAGGTGGCTGAAAAAGTGAGAAGAAAGGAGAAATGAGTTTCAAACTAGAAAAGAAAAACAGATGAGCCTAGAATTTATCTTCTTTCAAACCCGAGAAAAACAGGCCGGGTAGTATATGAATACAATTAATAAACAAGATGTCACTACCAAATTGCACTGTCTAGTTCTAGAAGACAGACCCAGTACCCCATAGAAACTTCCTTAAGCCTGTGCCTGCACTTCTGAACAACACTGAATTAATCATCGAAATTTTAAGTGCTGATTGTTACAACATATTCTAATACTCCTGTTTCTCCATCCGTCATCGAAAATACACTCAGAATATTATGTAGTTAACTGTTTGTAGTTTAATAAAAAATTTGTCCGTTTTATTTGAAAATAAAGGAACATACATTTATTTTTCAAAGAAATATCTATATTAACTTTTTTATACATTTATTCGAAATAATTTACTAACATTTACCGATTTTTTCCATTTCATTTATTTTTTTCATTTGTTTGAAATTTTATAAAAATTTACCCACAAAACGGAAACTTGTGGTTTATTTGTGTCCGTAACAGTTATTACAAATTTAATTTTTTTTTTGTTTAAATTGGTTGTATATATACAAAATTTTTGAATACAAATTACAAGAACTTTATAAACACACATACATACACAAACACATTCACACAAAATGTGTTTATAGCTTCATATGCATACATACATTTTGTATTGTACGAGTATATTAAAAAAAAAAAAAACAAAAACGGAAACAATTTCAAATAAATGAAAAAACATTTATTTTTAAAAGGATTGGTAGGTAAAATTTTGACATTTATTTTAACTGATTATATCTTTTGTTTCTTACGGATATGTCAGTTGATTAATCAACATTTAAAAATAAATAACAAATGGCATTTAATTTAAATGAAAATTAAGTAGACCGGTTTTTAAATGAAATATCATTTCTTTTAAATTATATTTTCAGTTATATTAACTAACAAACTTTTTTAAGTGTTAATACAATAAATAAACAAGATTTCAAACAGTCAAACAGTTATATGGACACAATTGTCCCTACCTTAGGAATTAATGATCTTTACTAATCCTTAAAATAGGTTGTAAACTAGTGTAATTATTATAATGTTAACTTTTGGAAATAACCCCATAATACTACAATTTTTTTTCATTTAGTTAACGAAAGAAAAAGTAGAAAAACTACAGGGAAAATACCCTTATTTTATTAAATAAAAATCATGTTGTATAAAAACGAGAATAGCTGTAGTTGTACAATGTGTTGTACATTGTACTCATAATACAAAATAAATGGGTCGCATTTTTATATGCGAAAAAAAAGTTTATTAAAACTATACCATAGGGTCCACTATAGACTGACATTGTGCGGTTTTATATTCATAATAAAACTGCATACTGGACATATTACCACACACAAACATACCAAACGAACTGTCGAAAACTTTCTCTTAATATTCTATTATTATGGTGTATAACAAAAAAAAAAAAAAACAACAAAAAAAGTTCAGTAATAATCTGTTAACGTGTATTGTATATGTTATTGCAAAAATTTACACTTGAAGAAAAAAAAGTTTTAAGGTGAAGAACGATTATGGTGGAAAAATCGCAGGCAAAAAAAAAATAACCCTCAAAAATACGGTTCTATTTCACATTTTTTTAAATGAATAAAAAAAACCCCTGATTTGAGTTTTTGAAACTTTAACATTGAAGGGAATTTGTGAAATCATTTGGAATTAATGCTACACGAAAAGTTGCTGTTCCGAAAAAATTTTTCTAATTTATAGGCAATTTTTAAAATTCATTTCAGTATATTATTTGTTGCAAAAAAATCATTGGGTGTAATTTTATATAAAATAAAACAAAAAATTGTATCTTAAACCAGTAAAAAAATTGGAATGTTAATTTTTTGTATGGATTTGCAGTTCATAACAGCGACGAAATAAAAACAAATTAAATTTAAATATCGTTTATTTCAGGAATGTGTTAATAATAAAAATCTGTTTATTTTTTCTCTTCTTTTTTCCATTCTAAATATGAAATTTGCCAACTTTATATTCTCATCGCAATCGATCGTTTTTGTTTTGCTTTTCTCTGATTCCGTTATATTTTATTATGAGTGTGTAAAGCGAACATATTTGGGAATATTTTGGCGCTATTTTTTTTTAATTTAAAGTTGTTGAATTGTTTTGTTTTAATTAAATTATATTCATACAAAAGTATTATATTTAATCGGTATCAAAACCATATAATAACTATATTTTATAAACACAATAATACAATAATAGGTTTGGTTTTTTTCGAATTTTATACAAATATTCCATACAAATTTGAGTAGATATAGACTAGCTAAATGGTAGCCATTATGTGACTATAACTTCTTTAGTTGACATTCTTTTATGATTTTTTGGTGTTATTCTAAGGCACTTCCAAAAGAATTCGTGTGTTCATAAACCCGATGCATATCTTAAAATATCACTCTTCATTACTACTAAAGCATAAGTTATAGTATATCGTATATTTTGTTTGAATCTAAAGTATTTATTCATATTGAAAAAATAGTTCTGATGAAATTTTTAATTTTTTTATGAAATCATTTTTTATATTTAAGTTAAAAATTTCATGAAGGTTAGAATTTATGCAGTTTTGCAATTTTTATAAAAGTTTTGAAAAATCAAGAAAACCTGATTTTTTTAAACTTTATTTGAAACTAGCTGGCCTGCCATTTGCATTTTTTCAGCCTTAAATATTTTTTTGACGACGCAATCTGTGCATTTTTGCATTAAGTTTATTATTTAACACTACACCATTTCCAGTTTAAATTTAGAATTTATGAAAATTATTTTAAAATTGTGTAAAAATTATTTCAAATTGCACATAAATGTTTTAAAATTGTGCAAAACTATTTAAAATTGTTCAAAAATATTTTAAAATTGTCTAAAAATGTTTCCAAATTGTACAACCAGTTTTTATTCATCCAAAAATATTATAAAATTTGTCCAAGAATTCATTAAAATATTTAAAAAATGTTTCAAAAATGCTTTTTCACTAATGCAGAATTATTTATTTGTTTTAATAAAGAATACTTGTATATCAATGCATAAATTTCGCTTCTTTAAACTTATTTTTCTGCATTCTTATGAATTAAATTTTCATCAAAGCTAAAATACTACAAAGTATATGAACATTTTCCACTCATGCATCAGAATACCTATTCATTGTATTATCATTGCTTCCTAAGAGTAAAGTATGAGTAATGCTAGTAGCTACATTTGAATACTTCCACGCTAATGTTAAATTCATCGATGGAACTATTAGAAAAGAAGTGATGCTTTTGCCATAGTAGTGACGCTTTTATTGCTTCTTTGGCAGCTTCATTTTTGCTGGGTAGCTACTTAAAAATTAAGAATGTATAAAAATGCTGCCAAGTCTTAGATATTATTGACTTTTCTCTTTTAAATGTAAACAAAATTACTTTCCATCAAAATATTTAAAATTTTTGTATTTTTAATTTAATAAAATACAGGGTGGCCACCGGGAAGGTATACTACTTTGTTTGTTTATAATTAAAATGAAAGATAATGGATCTTATATTGATAAATGTTTTATTTACTGTCGGCAATTATGAATGTAATACAATATCAGATAAATGTCCGCCTCTGTTAGCCTCACAAATGCAAGCCCTTTTGAGCACATTTTTTATTACATTCTCACACGTTTCACGCGGTAAAAGATGTCCGGCGCAGTAAAATCAGGCGACCGTGGCGGCCAATCAACATCACCATTTCTTGAAATAACTTGTTGTGGAAATAGGTCTCGCAGTAATTTCATTGTAATCCTGCCTGTATGCGATGTTGCACCGTCTTGTTGATACCACATGTTAATCAAGCAGTTGTGGCGTTGAAAAGTTTTCAATCATATCACGATATCGCTCCCCATTCACGCCGTTTTCATTTTCATAGAAGTAAGGTCCAATGATTCCTCCTGACCAAATTGCACACCAGACTGTCACTTTTAATGGATGCATAGGTGACTGATGAATAATTTAAGGGTTTTCCATTGCCTAGAACCGACTATTCTGTTTATTCACATATCCATTTAAATGAAAATGTGCCTCGTCACTCATTATAATTTTTTCATGAAAATCGGGGTTGTCATGGGCGAGCTGTTTTAACGATTAAAACACGTTGGTTTATCGAATATTTTTACATAATAAATTTGCCACGTGTCTACTTCACGACTGACAGATATGAACTGTCAAGACTAATGTTTAACAAAATGTCGGCAAAACAAAGTAGTATACCTTCCCGGAGAACATCCTGTTTTAAAAGCAATAAAAGCTAACAAATAAATTATGTGTTTGTAGAGGTAGAAAAGGGCATTATATGTTTGTAGAGGTTGAGGTAGAGCAGGGCAAACAATTTCCATTCGGTTTCCATTTCGGTTTCCCACAAAGTCCACATACAAAAACAGCTTTCCTACAAAGGTGGTCCCATATATTCAAATTGTATTTGTTTACATAAAATAAACAAAAGTCAGGTAAGTAGGGATAGTCATTTTCTTTACAAGTACTTATAGATATAGATTTGAAATTCGACAAAAACAAACCTTATATTGTTTTAGTATAAAGCCAGTATAATAAAATACTTATTCAATAGACCTTTATAAAAAAATGTTAAAAGTTTTCAAGTGGCACCTGCAAATTCATTAAGCATTTGCAGTTAAGTTTGATCGGTAACAAATTTATATTTTAAAAATGCGTAAAAAGGCAATAAAAGTCATAACTAGGAATTGTTAATGACTTACTATCTATTTACAAGGGTATAAATATATGTTTGTTTTTACTAACTAATGTTTTTGAGATATTTATAACAATTAATAAAAATAAAAACAATTAAATAAGTTTTTATTGTTATTATTCTTTTGAATTTATTTAGTTTTGTAGATAAGCTAATACTGCATAATGGGTGTAGGTAAATTAATAGATATACATTTTCTTTCCTGACGTTTCACACTTTTTTTAGTAATACATCACTAAAAAATCTGCAATATCTGATTCAAATCTATTTAGCATATTTTAAAACATATTTTTTAAGAAAGTGTTTTGTTAAAAAGCTAAGATTTTAATTATATTCTTTATTGGTGACTGCTTTTTCGGAGCAAGGAATAAACGGTAACCAATTTATACCACTCTCCCCAATATACTATATATATAAATTCATGATACCTATGAAATTTAAAGCCACTACACTTAAAAAAGTTTGTAGGTTGAAATTACTGAAAATATAATTTAATAGAAATGATATTTCATTTAAAAACCGGTCTACTTAATTTTCATTTAAATTAAATGCCATTTGTTATTTATTTTTAAATGTTGATTAATCAACTGACACATCAGTAAGAAACAAAAGATATAATCAGTTAAAATAAATGTCAAAATTTTACCTACCAACCCTTTTAAAAAATAAATGTTTTTTTTTTTCATTTATTTGAAACTGTTTCCGTTTTTGTATTTTTTTGTTTTTTAATATACTCGTGCAATACAAAATGCATGTATGCATATGAAGCTATAAACACATTTTGTGTGAATGTGTTTGTGTATGTATGTGTGTTTATGAAGTTCTTGTAATTTGTAATGAAAAATTTTGTATATATACAACCAATTTAAATAAAAAAACAAATTGAAATTTTTTGAATATTTTTTTTTTTTTTTTGAAACAGCCAGCAAACAAAATTTAAATTTGTAATAACTGTTACGGACACAAATAAACCACAAGTTTCCGTTTTGTGGGTAAATTTTTATTAAATTTCAAACAAATGAAAAAAATAAATGAAACTGAAAAAAATGGTAAATGATAGTAAATTATTTCGAATAAATGTATAAAAAAGTTAATATAGATATTTCTTTGAAAAATAAATGTATGTTCCTTTAGTTTTAAATGGAACGGAAAACTTTTTTATTAAACTACAAACAGTTAACTACATAATATTCTGAGTGTACAGCGATGTCAGTCTGCTCGCATAAGAATCATAAATATACCGTGTACAGCAAAAGTCAGCTATAATAAAAAAATCTTTTTTGATTTCTAAAAAATACACAACAAAGGATATGTTAATTATTTTTATTTAATGTGTTAACTTATAAACTATAATAAATCAAAAAAAAAATATTTCATTTATTTATCTAAGCAATAAATAAAAAAATTATGGCAAAGATTATGGTAACTTCATATTTTTGCACAGCAAAAGTCATGGTACCCCTAAAAACAATAATAAAACTTTATTAAAATTTTGTGATTTTTGAACTGAATTGCTTTATTTAATACCTAGTAGTACATGGCTTAGGTCGTTGATTGAAACCATGTGGGCATTGAGGGCACAAACTTCTTTGTGAAGCTTTCGTATATTTGACAAAAAGCCTAAAAAAATACTTTTGACTGAATAAGTATTTTCTTTAGGCTTTCTTTGGGCTTTATTAGAATTTCTGTTATTTCGTATGTGTTTTTCTTAATTATCCCACGAGTGATCAGTAGGATTCAAATCGGGTCTTTGAGGAGGGATCCTTAGGATAGTGGTGTGTTATCTGCGATCCACATACTAACGTCAGCTGGTGTAAGATTAGGATTAGTATTTAATCTCGAATATTGATTTTTATTTTTATTATTTTAATTTATTTATATTAATCATATAATTACAAATTATATCTTAATACCCTAACCGAGCACTAGCAACAAAGGCCATCGTCTCGTTGTAGCGAAAACAGACCAGAGCCTCTGGTTGGAATTGAACCCACGACCCCCGCACTAATAAGCTAGCACGATGCCAACTACCAACCGGGGCGCTCAATCATCGAATATTGAGTTTTCAGCACAATTATTAAGGTTTTTATATTAGAATGTTAATGTACTGTTTTGTCCATTATCTCCTCAATTATCACTAAATTGTCAACACCGGCTAGTGACATACATACATGTTACTACAGCCTCTCCATACTTCAAAGTTTTTATAATATTCTATTTGTATTTTGCTCGTCGTTCGATCCAAAAATGTTAAATTTTGATTTTTTTCCCAAACGCAATTTTCCTTGATTTTATATTTCGTTGCGAGTCCAAAAGCTTTTTTCTGTTTCTTACGGTATAGTGCAGCTTCTTTTGAGTCTGCAGAAACAGCTTCCTCAATAATTTCTTCAACTCCGAAGATATTTTAGGTGAATTTATGAATGGGTCTTCTTTAATAATGGCTTAGTTTTGTTGTCCTTCTTAATTATTGAGATTCAGTGGACGGTTTGTTCATGGCTGATTTTCAATTCTTTTTAATTTTTGAAAAAGATTTATAACTCTTTGCACTGTTGATTTGTTCCTATTTATAATTTTAGCAGTTTCGGTGTACGATTTACCCACTTCGTGACTATAAGTTATTATTTTTCGTTCTTCTATTGCTAATTTTTTTCTCGACATTTTAAAAAATTACTTGAGTTCACTTCTTGTCATAAAGAAATGCTTCTTGGAAATTTGGAAAGTACCGTTACGTTTTTAAAAAGGAATTAATAAAAGTCTAAAGGATGCCAATAGTTTTGCAATAAAATTTTATAGGGTAAATCAAATATATGACCGGTTTTACGAGGGGTACCTGACTTATGCTGTGTTTAAATATGGAGTTATATTGGTCTACAAGTTTTACAAGTTTTATTTAGTTAAATAAGTGAAATATTTTTTTTTTTTTTTGGACTTGCGGTAATATAAAGGGTGTCCCAAGAAGAACGCAATTTTTTAATTTTAAATAAAACACAGATATTTAAAAAAAAATCGTGAAACTTTATTATATCGTAAAGTAGATAGAATGGGGTTATGTATGGAACAATATATCGTGCAGATGGCCGCCGCTGCTTTGCTGGCGTCCAATTTCCTCTTTTAAGGCTTGAGTCGTCGTCGGCTTATTCGCGTAAACCATCGACTTCAAAAAACCCCAAAGAAAAAAATCTAATGGTGTTAAATCGCACGATCTAGGCGGCCAATTCTGATCTCCAAAACGCGAAATAACACGACCGGGAAATGACTGATGCAGCAATTGAATTGTTTCTCTGGCTGTATGACATGTGGCGCCGTCTTGTTGGAACCACATGCCCTCCACATTCATTACTTCAATTCTAGGCAAGAAAAAACTGGTTATCATTTCACGATACCGAACACCATTGACTGTTTGCGCTTGACCTGCCTCATTTTCATAAAAAAAAAGGTCCAATGATTCCTCCAGCCCAAAAACCACACCACACAGTGACACGTTGAGGATGCATTTGCTTCTCGTGAATCACTCGAGGATTTTCCTCATCCCAAATGCGACAATTCTGCCTATTGACGAAGCCATCAAGATGAAAAAGGGCCTCGTCACTGAAGATGATTTTATCGGCAAAATCAGCATTTTCATGTTGTCTCTCCAATACCCAATTAACGAACTCCCTTCGCTGTCGATTGTCAGCTGGCTTCAGTTCCTGAGTCAATTGAACTTTGTATGCATGAAGATGCAAATCTTTCGTCAAAATTCGCTGCAAAGTGGATTTGGAGACACCAATTTGCTGAGCTCGGTGTCGAATTGAGGTGGATGGAGTTTGAGCGACATCATCACGTACAGCTGCGACATTTTCGGTCGATCGACCTGGTCGATGGCGCGTTGTTGTCTTTACATCACTAACAGACCCAGTTTCGGCAAATTTATCCATTGATCTCTTTACAGTTGACTCTTTTGGAGCATTATTGTGACCCCAAATTGATCGCAATTTGCGAACTGTAGCCGCAAAACTTTCACCATTTTGGTAAAACAATTTCACAATGAGAATGCGTTGTTCATTCGTATAGCGCTCCATTTTTACTAACCTCGTACCTTCTACTAGCAAACAATAACAATTGTTCAAATGTCAAACAATGACACTTCGAATGTTGCCAGATTTAAAAATTGCGTTCTTCTTGGGACACCCTTTACAAGTAAATACACAAAATAAAAATAAGTGCCACGTTTTCAGTTCGGTAATTTTTGAGAAATTTGGGGAAACTTTTTGCTGTACACTGTGTATTGTGAAAAATGGGTTAAATTGGTTGACGCATATTTCTTGCTCTGAAAAAGCAGCTACCAATGATTTTGTGCCACTAAGATAGGTCTATTCTAAAGAGTGGTCAGTGATTTAACTTTATAGCCTATCATTTGGTAGCTGAAATCGAAGACAAAGTGGAAGAATTTTATTTAATGATGGTGTAAAATGGATAATTATAAAAAAGTTTCTGGCAAAAAATTATTAAAAATTTAGCGGAAATTCATGTTTATTAGCAAATAATTTTGAAGCGTTGTTTGCATTTTTCTGAAATTTATATCTAATTTCCCGTGATTAAAAACATTTTCTTTTTAAACACACAGAAAACAGTTTCGTTGATGCAACCGAGCTTGTCGCCAACTGAGTTGTTGTAGTTTCAGGTGCAATAACTTTTAAGTATTTTGTATACTGTTATAATTAATGGAATCTATTTACGAATTCCTAGTTTTTATTGTAATAATCGATAGCTTTTTGAATTAACAGATTATAATAATCTAATATAAAAAAATTTTTGCTGCATGTACGTGATTCTAAAAATCGAGATGCGCTGCATCGATTGACAACAAAATTGTAAAAATATGTAAAGTTTGTCTACAGTAAGATATATAATAAGTTTAATTCCAATAGGTAGCCCTGTAGTGGTGATATTTCAATATTTGGTATTTATCATATACCCGAAGAAATAATTGGTTGCAATTCGATCAATACCGTTAAAATTTATTTGAAAGGATTTTATTTATTTTTTTTTTTGGAATAATCTATTTATAATCCATTATTATAGAAAAATTGGAAATTAAAAGAGGTAAAAGTAACCAAAAAAGAATACTATTATCCAATTATTGGTATATGCAATCAACTTTACGAATAAAATCTGTTTACGAACACTAGAAGCAACCATTTATTTAGTGAATGTACTAGAAAATTAGTACTGAATATTCCAAAGTTAGGTGGCGTATAAGTAATATTTGGATTAACTTAATAACACTCATACGCAACCAATACCTAATCTTATTAAATCATTAGAGAATATAAAGAAAACTAAAAAAGGTTTTGATAATTTGAATCCAAATTCGTAAAGTGGTCAAAATTCAGGGAGGGGCCATAATCCTTTTATGAATATGGTAGAAAGTAAATCTGAACGGAATTAGCGAAAAAGTTCATTTATTATATAAAATTATTATAAATATGTGAATGCACCAAGCTCATAAATATGCTTTAGAAGTAATCAATTATACACTAAAAGATCTTAAATAAAATGACAGGCTATTCGGCAGTGCGATGGTCTTTCATCCTCACTCATTTGCTGGTAGCGTGTACTACGACGTACCACAATTTCAGAAATGTCTAAATTTTCCTCTGCCATTGTATTGTGCTTTTATTTTTCTTTATAAAATTCAAAATGAAATTTAGCACTCGATGTTCACTGTCTCAACTTTCACTGATTTGGCTTACGAAACTAGAGCCGCTTTTATACCCTTTTCTACGTCTACCTGGCTCCTAGCTTGTACATCTGCGTCTATGTGAGAGTAAGAGTAGGTAAGAGTATGCGTAAAAAGTAAGGGTAAATTCATTAAATAATTCAAAAGGGACAGTAATAAAAATTCAAAAAGGGACGGAAAGTTTATTATGTTTCAAGGAAAGGCACAATAAAATAATCCAAAAAGTAACTAAAATTCAAGGAACACATTTGTGATGTGTTCAAACAATAAAACAAGCCAAAATACAGTGCATTTATTAATGATTTCTTAAACTTTCAGTACAAGGTCACAGCGGACCTTTTCACACGTTCCCGTACTAAACACATTTAAATCTCAATAGAAACTAAACTATTGGTTGGATCGCTTTGAAATTTTTTTTAAACGATTCTAGATAAAATTTCCTTGGAACACATGTGGGGGTCGGGTATACTTCCCATGGACCATCAAGGAGTAATTTCAGTTTGAAAATAAAAAAGGTCCCCAGGGACCTTCTCACTCGCCGGAGGGTTAAAACAAATTTTTGAAAATTCAAAATCATAAATTCAAATTATTCTAATGTATCAAACAAGTACAAAATTGTATTTTGAAATACCTTCAACCACATTACACTACCAACACAGAAATAAGTCCATACAAATAGCAGAAAAATCTTTAAGAATTTAGATAAAAACGGCCCTGGGGAAAAACCTTCTGAAATTAGAAAATTTTATATTTCTGATTTTTTTTTTTTTTTGAGATGCAACTCTCAGGAAACTTTTCCAACTGATTAATCCGTTGGGATAGAAATCTATGAAGAATAGAAAACTGCTTATATTTAGCAAGAACAGCAAAAATATGTCTGTTAAATTTACAAAATTGTTGTTATAATTTTAATTAGTTGATAATTGCAATTTACCCTGCAAAAAGCATTAGAAAATATTGCTGAATATTTGGGGGGAAATAACACTACATTCTGTTAAAATCAACAGAATATTGCAATTTACCCTGCAAAAAGCATTAGAAAATATTGCTGAATATTTGGGGGGAAATAACACTACATTCTGTTAAAATCAACAGAATATTTGTCAATATTTGTTTTATTACGGCTATTGAAATAACTACCAATCAGAATTATTCTGGTTCGAATCTGGATGAGTGTAATACCAATTTTTAAAATTTTGAATTTTAGTACACTCAGAAAAAAGTCACAAAAAAAAGTCTGTAATGGCAACTGAAAATTTTGCTGTCATTACGGGAAATTTTGCTAATTTGAGCCCAGCGGTATTTTTTGCTAATCTTAGCAACACATGTCTGCTGACGTGTAGTACAATGAAATTTGAATAAAAATTAGCTGCCGCTACTAAATTTTGGTAAACTTTTTGTAAAGTGGAATTTAAAATATGTTTGCTAAAATCTGTAAAAGTTCTGTAATTTGTAAAATGTAAATAGCAAAAAGATTTGCAAAATAATAGTTTTTTAACTAAAAATCAGTACAAAAATAGTAAAGTGGTATTGAAAACCGTTCACAAATTTGTATACTAATATTTTTTTTTGAGTGTATCGCTAAGCCCCTATATGATGGCTCTTTACAACATTTCCAACTGGGATAATAAATAAATATATGTATTTTAACGTTTAAGCAAAAAGTCAGTTACAAAAACTCTTTATTCATTAATATTAGACTTTAAATTGATTCATCTTAATCGACTGAAGGTTGTATAAAACACAACAAAGTTAAATTCAATATAGAAACCAACCTTGGCAGCAAAAAATTTTTAATTAAAAAGCGAATAAGTGCAACGAGATATACTTCAAAATAGATAAATAAACAATTACATTGTAAATTATTTTAATAAATATTTTATAAAATTGTGAGTTATAGACGTGTGTTGTAAATTATTAACAAAAATGTTAATAAATTAGGCATTTGCAGTTTCATGTAATAATAAATTTTATATTAAAAATTATTATTAAAAAAACAATTTAATAAAATAAAACATACAAGAAAACAAGCAAACAAACTATTGCGGTGTACATATGTAAACAAAACTGAGATTTTTTTTAATTGAATTTATTATAAAATTATTTAATTTGTTTACAAAAGATGTTTGTATTAAATAATTGATAATGTAAGCAAAATAAATCAATAAATTCTATAAATAACCATTTAAATACTAGACAAGCGATTTCCATGCAAATACACAGTCCAGCAAAATCTTAATAATGGATGAGTGCACTCAGTATATGATGTAGTTTAATAAAAACGTTTTCAGTTTAGTTAAAAATAAAGGAACATACATTTATTTTTGACAGAAATATGTTTTTTTTTTAACTTTTTTTAACATTTGCAAATTGTGATAATTTTTTAGTTGTTGTTTTTAGTTTTTATTTGACGAGAACAACAAATTATCATTGACTTTGTAATTTAATCTAACAAATATTTCTAGAAATTATAAAAAACGTCTTCTCCTGATGATTTCCTTAGGCAAGAATGAAATACAGATAGAGATCAGCCTACAATAAATTATTTTCACAATTTGTTGTATATTTTGTGGAATTTTAGAACATTTACTGTTATTTACCGATTAAATAATACATTTATTAAAAATTTACATACAAAACGGAAATTTGTGGTTTATTTGTGTCCGTTACAATTATTACAAATTTGAATATTGTTTGCTGGCTGTTTCAAAACACAAAAAAAAAAAAATAAAAGTCGCAAAATTCCATTTCGTTTTTTATGTCAATCCAATTACAATAACTTTATAAACACACACACATATGTTCATTCACACAAAATATGTCTATAGACTGTGTGTGTATACATTTTGTAGATTAAAAAACAAACAAAAATACTAAAACAGAAACACTTGCAAATAAATGAATATAACAGTCATGAGAATTGGTAGGTAAAATTTTAAATATTACTTTTACCTTTTCGATCATTGGTTTTTTACTAATGTGTCAATTGTTTAAACAATATTTAAAAATAAATGCCAAAAAACCATTTGATTTAAATAAGAAGTAACTAGATAACATTTTAAATAAAATATCATATCTTTTAAATGCTATTTTCTGTTATTTTAACTAACAAACTATTTTAAGTGTATTATCTAAAATATATTGCCACAACCATGTACTGTACTAGCCGTACCCCATCAATTTTCAGATCCAAACACCTGGGAGAGAATAAAGACATATTTTTCGTGAAAACACTTTTTTCGAAAATTTCGGATTTTCAGATGAAAAGTGTAAATAAAAGATCGATTTCGATAAGGCTAAACCTTTACAAAAATATTTATTAATTTCATTTATTGCAATTTTAAAGCCCATGGGGCCAATTCAGCAAAGTTATTATAAAAAGCAACTTACTGAAATTCCTCCAAAGTTTCCAAAATACGATCCACACTATACTCATATTTATCATAAAACTAACATAATTTCTTACTTTTTTTATTTAATTTTAGAATTTTTAAAAACTAAAAACTGCGGATCCAATAGCAGCAGTATTATTTGTATTGCTTCTTACCATGGAGGTGATCATAGAAAATAGCATACTTTTTCCTTGAATGTTTTTCATTATTGACACTGAAAGAACATGTCGTATAATATTTTATAGTACACTCTAAAAATAGACATGAACAAAAAATTCTCTCAAAATTTCCTTTAAAATAAAGGGTGGTTAAATTTAAAGGGCCGATGTTGAATGTGAATCACACCTAAACGTCAAGTTTTTTTCTGCATTTCATTTGACATTTCTCAATTTCAGATAAACTTAATTTGTACCATGGAAAGACACACAATCGAGCGACGCGATAAACTTATTATGAAAATGGCGTTCAAATCAAAATGCATATCGTGCACTTCGTGATTTTGTTTGCTCAATTTAATCGTTCAAAAGTGCGTACAATCGGAAAAATCGTGCAAAAATTTAAACAACCCGGATCTGTAGGAGATGTGAAAACACTAGTGCATGGTTGTACAGCTCGTACTGCAGAAAATATTGCTGCTGATAATGTGGCTGAAGATTGACTCAAGAACTAAAGGCTCTTGACCATTCCAAACGTCGTCAATGGTCAGAATGGTGGCAAGAAATGGCAACAGTGGATGATAAATTTTCGAAGAAAATCATCTTCAGTGATGAGGCACATTTTCACCTTATTGGATTGGTCAATAAGCAGAATTGCCGCATTTGGGCGAATGATAATCCAAGAGTGATTGTCGAAAACGCACCCACAAAGAGGGACTTTTTGGTGCGGTTTATGGGCTGGCGGCATCATCGGGCCGTATTTTTTTTCAAAATGAGGCCGGTCAGGCAGTTACTGTGAATGGTGTTCGCTATTGTGAGATGATAGTGAACTTTTTGTGGCCCGAATTGGAAGATATGGATATTCACGATATGTGGTTTCAACAGGGCGGTGCCACTTGCCACACAGCTAACGAACCAATGGCTCTTTTTCGCGACAAATTCAATGGCCGTGTTATCTTACGTGGTGGCGATGTCAATTGGCCGCCAAGATCATGTGATTTGACACCGTTGGACTTCTTTCTTTGGGGTTATTTACTTCAAGAAAAGGTGTACTTCGATAAGCCAGCAACAATTCAAGAGCTAAAGGATGAGATAATTCGGCACATTAACAGCATAGAACCTCAATTATGCCTCAGCGTCATCGAAAATTTGTACCATGGGATGGAGCTGTGCCGCCGAGGTCGCGGCGGCCATTTGGCCGATATTTTGTTCCATACATAATTAAACCATACCATATTATCATAATAAAAAGAAATGACAAAAATTTCCTAAATAATTTGTGTTTTATTCAAAATCGACATCGGCCCTTAAAATTTAACCACCCTTTAGTCTAAAAATGTTCCTCGATTTAAGTCTTATTTTACTAAAACTTCGAAAAATTTTCTTAAAAAAATAAAAACTCTTATGTTTGGGTAAAAACGAAATAGTTTATATACTCAGAAATAGTTTATATCATTCCTATTTAATTAAATTTATTTATTTATTCATATTAATATAGGCAAGTAATACATTTTTTGCTATTAAATAATAAAAATTTATTTGGGTTTCGAAACTGATGAACTATTTCAAATGAAAATTTTCATGCCACTTTGTTCAGATGTATTTTACAAATTTTAATAATATGTAGGAAAATGTATTTTTAGTCTGCTTCAAGATCATAGAAAAAAATTTTTTTTTTTCATATTAAAAATTTTCTTATTTTTATTTAGTAATCATCAAAAAAAACTGATCATACATATAAGTATTCATACATATAAGCATTAAAAGGATGAACTATAAAATATAAACTTCACAATGTTTTTTAAGTAAAAGTTTTTTAATTTTTGGGAAATAATAATTTAGGTATATGATTATTTTCCTTACAATTTCTTCAGCTAAATTAAAATAATTTTTAGAAAATTTTTATTAAATTGAGGAAAAAGTTAGTTTTTCTGGGAAAATCTTTAACTTATTTATTTTATTTTTTTTGTGTACGCCCGTTTTTAATTTAATAATTATGTACATATTTATAATCTCCACTGTAAATATCCCAAATATTGGAAATGTAAACAAGGTAATAAGTTATTCTGTCATTGCCGATGCATATTCAATTTCACATACTAATCGCTCAACCTTTAGCCGGTAAAAAACAAACTATTAAATTTCATAAACTAATGACGCATATATTAAAACTAATATGTAAACAAAAAATAAATAAAAAAATATTTATATTCATACATAATATATTTGGAAAATTAAACAAAGAAATTATTGTATACAATATTTTTTTGCAAGAACAACACAAAAAAAAAACATTAATAATAATAATAAATACACAATTAAATAAAGCAACAACAAACTAAAAAAAAAACAATCTCAAAATAATTTTTTAAACTTACACTGGAGATAAGAATATCAAGGCATATAAATGAGTACAAATCTCATTTTACTTACATACAATATGTTGACGATGAAGAACAAGCAAAATCCTAAAAAGAGAACAACACAAAAGTTTAAATACACAAAACCAGCAATGTCAATAATCAACACTAGTAGTATGACTAAATACTTGTAATGTGAAAGTACCAGCAAACACAGTCGAGCCTACAAATATAGTAGTGCGCAAATAGCACATGTCTGGTTTCGTATAATACTGGAATTTTATTCTAAATTGATATTCTTGGTGCGTCAGCCGATTTTACAAAGTAAACAAACTTTTAGACCATGCACTAATTCAAGGTCAGCAGATTAACACACACACAAAAAAAAAACAATAAGTAAGAAGTGTTTTATGCGATGACATGAATATGCTGTATTTGTAACTAAAATGTAATATTATATTTATCAAACTTGGATAACGTATTAAGGTAGATATAATTCGGACTTTGGAAAGGGGTTTTGGGTTGAAATATTTTCAACTTGAAATCTAAAATTTTCTAAGAAATTGATTTTATTATGTTTTTGGTACTTAACCTAGAAATCTTTGGCTGGTAACCCATTACGATAGTATATAAAATGAAAATTTTCCCCAAATAAAATAATCCATTATTTCTTATAAAAAAATATACGATTTAGGCCCGATAACACAATATCCTTTCTAAATTTTAGCCAACAATTAATTACAAATTTTATGTGGTAAACAACAAATACAAGGAGGTTCCACACTTGTTATTATAATATTTAAAACATGATTGGTGAAAAATTTTTTAATCCGCGAGCGATTTCAGCGCTTATTATAGCGAACACTCTCTATAACGAAAACTCGAAAAATGAATAATTAAATTGTTTGCATTGACTATCCTATATAACGAAAATTTATTGTCGATATAACAGACAGTTACTAGAACGCAATTTTTAAATCTGGCAACATTCGAAGTGTCATTGTTTGACATTTGAACAATTGTTATTGTTTGCTAGTAGCAGGTACGAGGTTAGTAAAAATGGAGCGCTACACGAATGAACAACGCATTCTCATTGTGAAATTGTTTTACCAAAATGGTGAAAGTTTTGCGGCTACAGTTCGCAAATTGCGATCAATTTGGGGTCACAATAATGCTCCAAAAGAGTCAACTGTAAAGAGATTAATGGATAAATTCGCCGAAACTGGGTCTGTTATTGATGTAAAGACAACAACGCGCCATCGACCAGGTCGATCGACATAAAATGTCGCAGCTGTACGTGATGATGTCGCTCAAACTCCATCCACCTCAATTCGACACCGAGCTCAGCAAATTGGTGTCTCCAAATCCACTTTGCAGCGAATTTTGACGAAAGATTTGCATCTTCATGCATACAAAGTTCAATTGTCTCAGGAACTGAAACCAGCTGACCATGGACAGCGAAGGGAATTCGTTAATTGGGTATTGGAGAGACAACATGAAAATGCTGATTTTGCCGATAAAATCATCTTCAGTGACGAGGCCCATTTTCATCTTGATGGCTTCGTCAATAGGCAGAATTGTCGCATTTGGGGTGAGGAAAATCCTCGAGTGATTCACGAGAAGCAACTGCATCCTCAACGTGTCACTGTGTGGTGTGGTTTTTGGGCAGGAGGAATCATTGGACCTTTTTTTATGAAAATGAGGCAGGTCAAGCGCAAGCAGTCAATGGTGTTCGGTATAGTGAAATGATAACCAGTTTTTTCTTGCCTAGAATTGAAGAAATGAATGTGGAGGGCATGTGGTTCCAACAAGACGGCGCCACATGTCATACAGCCAGAGAAACAATTCAATTGCTGCATCAGTCATTTCCCGGTCGTGTTATTTCGCGTTTTGGAGATCAGAATTGGCCGCCTAGATCGTGCGATTTAACACCATTAGATTTTTTTCTTTGGGCCAAAGCCGCGGCGGCCATCTGCACGATATATTGTTCCATACATAACCTCATTCTGTCTACTTTACGATATAATAAAGTTTCACGATTTTTTTTAAATATCTGTGTTTTATTTAAAATTTAAAAATTGCTTTCTTCTTGGGACACCCTTTAGTAAAAAAGTTTGAAAACAAAATCGGAGTTGAAAAAAATTAGTGATTTTTCCTAATAAGGCTGCAGAAATTCGGAAGGAGTAAAAATTAATACCGCTTCTTTTGTGCTGCCTTTTCTGATTATTAGGACATATAGCTTCTTTCCTCAAAAATATTAAATTTGATCAGATCCAATTAGATACAATTGAATATAATTAGATCTGGGGCCATTTGTGATAATATATGATTGGATATGGCGTTTGTGATGTAATTTGTGGACAGATCTGATCAGACCTAGCACCAGATTTGTTCAAATATATGAGCATATATGGTCATCTGGTACCAGATCTGTTTATATCTAGTACCAGATCTACTAATGATTGCAGCCATTTGAGCCGTTTTCAAATGGCAGCAAAAAAAATTTAACATATATAAAAATAATTTGATCAGTTCTAATTAGTTCTCAAATTTGAGATCTAATTAGATCAGGTACAATTAGATCTAATACTATCTGTTCATATCTGATATTTTACACGGGTTGAAGTGTGCTAAAAAAACGCACTTTATCGATTCACCAAAGAATGGCAATAAAAACAAAATTTTTTTTTGAGAGATGTGGAAAATTGACATTTCGGATATCGAAACAAGCGCTTTCACGCACACTATCGCAAACTAAAATCATGCCATATATCAACTCTATTGGAGACGCTACACTATTCACTTCCCTGACGAAACTGCTTTCAGGCATGCAGTCTCTTTTGCAGCTCTTATTTACATTTTTAATAAGTTCAGAAATTTCAGTATAAAGAGTCGTTGCGAAATACCAAATATTTTGGTATAACGAATGAGCCTAACAATATATCACTCGTTATGCCAGGCTTTGACTGTATTTAAAAATACAAGAATTCATCAGTTTTTTTATTTCACAAATATTAAATTTATATAAATTTGCTAATTTTTGTTTTTAAAAATATTTTTAGTAATTTTTTGGATTTTAAGGTCAAATTTTAATTTTTTAAAGGCTGATTTTTAGAACTAAAAAAGTTTTTAGTGCTATTTTAAGTGGTTGTCCTATTTTTGTACATGAGTGTGTTGTGAAAAGTATCTTCACTTCCGATCCCTTTTTTCAGCCTATGTAATTATTTTAATTATTAAAAATTATTTAATTATTAGCAAATCGATTTTCCAAAATTTGTAAAATGATTTAGAAATTAGCAACAAAAATTTGTAAATATTCTGTAAAACTTTTGTAATTTGTAAAATATAAATAGAAAAAAAATTAACAAAATAATAATTGTTTACTAAAAATTAGTAGAAAAATATTAAAGTGGGATTGAAAACCGTTTACAAATTTTTCTACTAACTTTTTTTTCTGAG
Organism: Eustalomyia histrio; assembly: GCA_949748255.1. Taxonomy (NCBI): domain Eukaryota; kingdom Metazoa; phylum Arthropoda; class Insecta; order Diptera; family Anthomyiidae; genus Eustalomyia; species Eustalomyia histrio. The sequence continues at coordinate 27,193,551 of OX456526.1, read as the reverse complement.
TGTAACCCACGAAATTGCCTAGAGCTCAGAACTGAAGAATTATATTTATTTATTTATTTATATTAATCATATAATTACAAATTATATCTTAATACGCTAACAGAGCACTAGCAACAAGGGCCATCGGCTCGTTGTAGCGAAAACAGAGGCTCCGCTCTGGTGGGAATCGAACAGAGGCTCCGCTCTGGTGGGAATCGAACTCACGACCCTCGCACTGATAAGCTCGTATAAATTTTAACATACTTTAAATTTGGGGGTTAAATTTTTTTAGCTTTATGCGTGTCGGTTTTTTCGGTTTCACTCCATTTAATAGTCTCAGTCCAATATTTTTGGTAATTATAAACATCAGCACTAGAGTATTCAAAAAACCGGCCTTTTGGAAAAACCGGTTTCGGTTTTCTTGGAAAAATCGAATTTAAAAAAAACCGGTTTCGGTTTCGGTTTTTGCAGAAAAAACCGGTCAACCGGTTTTTTTTTTAATTTGAATAAAAAGCTTATATAATTTGTTAATTGTTGTAAATTTAAACAAAAAAAAAAATTAATATATAAAGTAATAAAAATAAAACAATACATTCTTTGAAAAAATATTTTATAATATTTTTTTGTATTGTATTTCATTTTAACATTTTATTTATTGGTTTAATATTTTTTAATATAATATCTTAAAAATTAATATTATAAAACTGTATGCATATCAAATGAATAGAGGTCATAAAGTTTGTAAATTGGTAAAATTAGGTACGTTAGTAATTTCAACGTTTAAAACGTTTTTCATTAAATAATTTTTTTTAATATTACATTTTAAATATGTAAAAAGAAAATCTATTTTTCACTTCTTAAATAATATTTTAGAAATAATATTCAATTTAAATGTTTCTTTTAAGACGATTTTTTTGTTTGTTTTTGATAAAGTTAGAAGTGGAAAATACTCTTTCACTAATAGTAGATGTTGGACAAATAGTCAAAAGACAATGATATAAATTTTCCAACTTTTCAGTTCTTTTGTCGCATTTATCAAGATATATGAAATTATCATATAATGATGAATTATTTTGTACAGTCTGTTTTTTAGGATTTTGAATACTGTTTATTGTGTTATTTAGATCAAAATTAAACTATTTGAATTTGCAATATCCAAAGTTAAGTCTTCATCGGAATATATCGGACTTACATCTAAATCTTCATAACCAAACGATTATAAAAGTGTTCGGAAAAAATAAAAGAGAACAAGTAACCCAGTTGGTGATGTAATTAAAAAAACCGGTTAACCGAACAAAAAAGACCGGTTTTCGGTTTTCTTCGAATTTACAAAATATTCGAAACCGATCGGTTTTCAAAAATAAAGAAACCGGTTGACCGGTTTTCGGTTTCGGTTTTTGAATACTCTAATCAACACAAACATATAATCCGCTTACCACGTAGTCGCGTAGGATATAAATTGGTTTTATAACAAAAAAAATTAATAAATCAGATTTGATTGATAATATCTTCAAACAGTTTTGTTGAATACATGATAAAATATATATATATTTGGCAGGCCCAAATATTTTTCTGTCTAAATTCATTTCAAAAATAAACATCGATTAATACTAGTTGTATTAAAATTTCTGAAGATTGATAATGGATCAACTAACCCATACCTACCACCTACACTGGGTCTCTTGTCAAATACATATTTTCAATTTTATTTGTAAAAAATAATTTTTTTAACTAGAAAAATTATAATTTTAATTGAGTATTTGTAAATTATTCAATTAAATTTTTAATTAAAAATGTGCTATTTGAATCAGAACTAATATTATTTATAGTTATATAATGTGATTTTTAGATTATGAAGAGTTGTTGTTATAAATAATTCCTAAGTAATGAGATATTTCACCACAACTAGCTGCTATTGTGTGCCACTCAACTGTATATTACAAACTGGTTTGACAGTTATGAAAACTAACAGCAAATCAAATTATAAAAATAGCAACCCCAACATGAATACAATTTTTTCAAATTTATTGCGATGCATTTTGGGTTTTATTGGAAATTTAAAAAATTATTGTTTCTAAACAATTAATAACACACACATATCTGCAAGTTTTTTATCGCGAAAATCCAAATATAAATAAAAAATCCCACAAAAATACGAGTAGTTTATTGACTCTATTTAATGAATTATCAGATAATTAATACTAATCTTTTTCTTTTAGGTAATAGGTATTAAAAATATTAAGATTGCATATTCTGGACATTATAAAAAGTATTAACTACCCTGTGGGGAAAAAATTAGTCACTTATAGTTTGAGCACCTGTCCCGAAAATGTTGAAAACAAGACCGGTCTGAAAGGACCTTCAATTGAAGTGTCCCGTGTTCCTACTAGAGGCATCAACTCATTTGCTTTTGAAACAGAACCTATCTGAAAGTGCCTAGCCTGTGACGTATACCGTGACCAGTGAAAAAAAGACCGGTCTTCAAAAACCAACCCCGTGAGTGGTGAAAATATGAGAGATCCAACAGATATAAGTGAAGTGGTATAAATATGATTAAGAAAACTTCTTTCATTGTAGCTTTCAGATGACTTTTTGATATAAAAATTTTGGCAGAAAAAATTAAAACCTTTTTTAAAAAATACGAATATTAAACTTTAATGGGGGGCCGCACTTACAAAAACAAAGGGCCCTAAAGGAACATTTGCCGACCGTTGGTATATTATTTATAAGAAGTTTTTAAATTTTACCTTTTTCGTTTTAGCGCTGTTTAAGTTTTCGCTGTATTAATGTTTCAAATTTTTCGCTTTTAAATTTTTTTAATATTAAAGCATTTTATTTTAGTTGCAATTTTTAATATAGATTGATTTTTTTTTTAATTTTGGTTTTTTGATTTTTAAATGTAAATTTTTAAATTTTAATTCACTTTTTATAGTTCTTTCTACATTTTTAAAACCTTTTCTTAGCTTAAAAACTATTTTCCATTTCCATTTATATTTTTTTCTTAATGTTTAGTTGCCCTTCGGGGAAAAATGCATCACTTGATCTTAAAGGACCTAATAACCCATGTTAGGTCACCCGAGGACTTATCACTAAATTGGTGAAAATAGTTTATTATTTTTTGGAGTGTTAGTGTTTTTTCGATTTCCCCTACTAATGCAGTTTATTCAGACAGGAAAATAATCTGTCAGTTTCCAATTGAATTCAGTTACTGCAGCTAAAATTAGTTAGTAATGAGTGCCACGGTCCAAAAGCTCCAAAATAGACTTTGAAACTCCTGCTTCAACGACCCCACAGCCCTATGGATCAACATACAACATTAGGTCTAATTAGAAACCCTATTAGCTAGACCCGCCCCTATAATTACTGTTAGCCTCTTACTTCCACTTCTTCGTTCCGTCAAACACAAGGCCTTCATTAAACCTCCCATTGTGAAGTCTAAATATAAGCCTGACAGAAGTAAAAGACCTGCACTATTTGTAGGGTTCCTATGACAGGTTCTTCTGCGTCAGCCCTGCGACATGTCATAATTCTCAATTCAACCCTCTCTATGACAAGCCCATATTAATGTGACCGGTTGCTTCCATATAAAATAATCGGTCCCTGTACCAATCCACTAGTCACATGACAAGTCCAGTAACAAATGCATTTCCCACAAGGCAATCACAAGTTGTTCAATTGCATGCCAAGATATGAACATACAAAAAAAAACATATTCAACTCCTCCTAATCGCTTAGCCGTTTTAGCAAGCAACAAGCAATTCATTCCAATTTCAGTTATTTACAAAAAACAATATACATCACTTCGTTGTCGTCGTTATAGCTGTCATCGTTGCGGTAGACCATTTCAATTGTAAAGTTAAATGTGTAAAGATGTGTTGTCGCTGTTGTAGTGAGACTCAACAAAAAATATGGGTATTTGGTTTAGGGTCTGTATTTTTGATATTCGGTTTAGTATGTACAATATGGTGGCCATCATATGCCGAAAATATGATTTATAAGGTATGAACGTTTACAGAATTTGTTGCTTAACAAAACCCTGTAAAATTAACTGTTTAATTTTAAATTTATTATTTTAGACTCTGCCTCTTAAAGAAGGTGGTCGTACTTATGATAAATGGTCTGTTACTCCCATACCTGTATATCTAAATATGTATTTATTTAATTGGACTAATCCAGATCAAGTGAGAGTTGCTGGTGTTAAACCAAATTTCGATAGAGTTGGTCCTTATGTATTTCTGGAGGATAAAATTAAAAAGAACATTACTTGGTATCCCAATAATACCGTATCATTTGTTCCTGAACGTACTTGGTTTTTTCAACCCAAAATGTCAAATGGTACTTTGGAAGATTTAATTACCTGTCCACATTTACCCTCAATTGTAAGTATGAATTTAAATTATTCAAAATAATTGTTTTTGGATTGTATAATCTTTTTTTAAAGATTACCTCAATTAAATTTTTAATGAAGATCGACAAGTGTTATAATTTGATGTTATGTTATTTGATGACGTTTAGTTTAAATAAATTTACATGTGTGTGAGTTGTGCATTAAGCTTAGTGTTACTTTACTTTTAAAAGAAAATTCATTGTTAATTTAAAAAAAATAGAATCTTAAATAGATACGCAGGATATGTAAAGTAAGGCATTCCGAATATATAATACGCTACATCAAGTATTATTTCAATTATATTCTGGAAAGCGGCCCACACTCTGTTTAAATACATACTAAAGCAAACAAACACCAACTGAACATGAAGTTAAAAAATTAGAAAAATTACTAACACTAGAAATTCTTTGTCTAATTTAGTTATATACCCTGGAGTGAGCCCGGTGAGCGGTCAGGTCACCCAAAAGGGTAACAATAACATTTAAATGCAAAAACCACAATAATAAAAATTATAAAGAATTGCATTAAAAGTCAAGTAATACGATTTTGAATTAAAAAACTCCATTAAAATTAAAATTTTAAATTAAATTAAGTTCCAATCGCTTTTATTTATAAAACGCTTTAAAAATAAAAGAGGAAAGTTAAAAACTCCTTAAAATCAATAAATCACTGGTCTGCATATGTGACCCTTAGGCCCGTTATTATAACTTGTTCATAACGTACGTGTTAGTTAAAAGTAACTTTAGCTAAAATCGAAAACTTTACCTAAGGGTCACTTTATTACATTTAGCTATTTTTGATTATCGCAACTTCCATATAAAATAAAATTAAAATTTTTTAAAATATGGCATTACCAGAGCAACAACCGATTAATTATGGCAAATTGAAATAGTTTTTAAAAATGCGTCATTGCCACAATGACTTACAACAAACAAACAACCGAAAAATAAAATTTCTTCGAATTGTATAAAAATTAAAAAAAGTTTGTTGTACAAAATCCTGTCCTGTTTTCATCGGTCGCGGAGCAGATCATGAAATATGTTCTTTCTGACCATTCCTGTTTGCACCACTCACTAGTCAGGTGATCTAAGTTCTACTTGCACTGATTTAGTGATGAAGTACTTTTTGGAATCCAACAAGAAAATTACAAAAAACGGGATTAATAGATCTAATCAACCAGCCGTATAGCAACTTGAAATTTGACATCCAGGTTATTCATCCAGAGTAGACATTCACGGAGGCAGGGTTTTTGAAACCCAGAAATAGGAAAAATCTACCCATCCATCCTCAAAACCGTCAGCTTGAAATCACACATTTAAATAATGTTTTCCCTACGGTATGGGCTTATTCACTAAAGAGATATTTTTTGACAAGTGCAAACCATTTAAGTTAGAAATCTGAATCTGGCACTAGATAAGTTAAATACATTTATATAAACACACTCAGAATAGTATGTAGCTTACTGTTTGTAGTTTAAAAAAAAGTTTTCAGTTCAGTTAAAAATAATATTTATTTTAATTTACTTATACCCTTCTTCAAAATGATTTACTGCCATTTACCGATATTTTCAAGTTTTATTTATTTTATTCATTTGTTTGAAATTTTATAAAAATTTATTTTAAATTTATATTGATGTCTGTTTAAAAAAATATATATTCAAATAATTCCAATTTGTTTTTTATTTAAATTGTTTGTATATAAAATAATTTCACTTCAAATTATAAAAACTTCATAAACACACACACATATGGTCATGCACACACAATATGTTTATAGACTGTGTGAGTATAAATTTTGTAGAGTAAAAAACAAAAATACAAAATCCGAAAAGGGCGCTCTGGTAGGCTAGTTGGTAGCTTGCTAGCTTATAAGTGCAGGGGTTCGTGGATTCGATTCCCACCAGAGGCTCTGGTCTGTTTTCACTACAACGAGCCGTTGGCCTTTGTTGCTAGTGCTCGATTAGGGTATTAGGATATAATTTGTAATTATAAGATTAATATTAATAAAAATAAAAAAAAATCTGGAAACAATTTCAAATAAACGAATAATAATTTACTTTTCACGGAATTAGTAGGTTCCATTTTTAACATTTATTTTAAAATTATAAATCATTTGTTTTTTACTGATGTGTCAGTTGTTTAAACTACATTTAAAATTATATACCAAAAACCATTTGATTTAAATGAAAAGTAAGTTGACCGGTTTTTGAATGCAATATAATTTCTTTTAAATTATAATAATAATAATATAATAATAATATAATATTTTATTAAAAAATTAATATGTACACAGTTAAGGAAATAATTAATATTACATATATTTAATTATTGCAGGATATAAATTTTAAATTTAATGTTCGTGTTGATTTGCACAAAGGATAAATATCTTGAACCACTTTGATGACACAAATATTACTACGCTTCTGCTTACACATTGTGCTCGTCATTCTGCAAATTTTTATTTCCATATCGGCAAAAAATTTAATAATATTTTTTAATAAAAACGCGAAACCTTCAAATTTAAAATCTTGTGACTAAAATTGACCTTAAAGGTTGATTTGTATCGTTTGATTCAAATTGTTTGAACTTTTTGCTGAAATATTAATTTTTAGTTGGAATAAATAAAAAATATATATTATACAAACTTTAAAAGGTTTATGCGGAAACTTTTATGTTGGCAAAAAAATTCAAAACTTATAAACCTATTGCCGATATTTAAAACAACTAGTAAAGCAGTTTCGGAATTTAACTAGTTTACAGATACGCAAAGAAAACATATTCATCGTAAAAACTTAATATTTTTGTTACAGCAACCGAATTATTTAGTTGTTCCAACCAAATGTTTTCCCGATACACTTGAAATTGCTGATTTCAACCGAAATTCTGTTGCATTTACAGAATTTCGGTTGCGACAAACAAAAATATTGGTGGCTCTAACCAAACTATTGGGTTGGGAAAAATTCGATTGTTGCAATGAATCTGTCTTCTCTGTGTATATATTCCCCTCAAGGCTTCATATAAAAACGGCTTTTCGACGACCACAGACAAGTATGTTTGTTGGAATTTTTAATTGGCCGGGGAAACGTTAAAGTAAAGTTTACAATAAAGATGATTTATAGAAAAGGTTTGGGCGACAAAAATGTAGTAAGTGGCGAATTTCTATGTTGACCCACTTCACTCTTAATATTCTTCAAAATTGCTTTAAAATAGCAGTAGGTCTATGGAACCAATTTCTTGTGGCATAAACAAGAAAGACTTAGCAAAATTCGTCGAACATTTAAACACATTTAAAGACGCCTCGAGGTCATCGCGTAGAGAATTTTTATTTCCACTTTTAAATTATTATCACAAAAAGGCCGTTTTTTCGATGTCGTTTCCTTTGTCCGATGATGATTGCATCTACTGATTTACGAATCTCATAACTTGTTGTAATTGAGAAAACAAAAATAAACACAAATCGCTTCCGTCAAATAGCAGTTATTTTTGTGAAGCGAAATTTGGGGAAATTAGGTCTAGCTAATTATTATAACATTGGCCTAAGCTTGGTGTCGGTATTAAACAACATTTTAATTTTTTTATAATTAAATATTTGTCTTCCTAAAATTTATTTTTATACCAAAACAAAGCTAATGTCACTTAAGCCAATTATAGTTGGGCCTTTAGAGATTACGAAAGTCGTAAAAAAATAATATATTATTTTTCAATTTAAAATTTTAAGCAGCTTTTATGATCATATGTCCTACAAATAAAATAAGGTTATGGAAGGTATTCAAATTTTAATAAAGCTCATGGAAACATCGATAAAATTTAACGCCTTATGGCTGAGTTGAGCTAAATTAAAAAAAAAAAAATATTGGTTTTGTAACAAAAAAAAAAAAAGAACAAATTCAGGAAATAAAACTTTTAATTGTTCTAAATTGAATTGCTGTCATCATCTTCATACCACACTTATACAATTAGTCAGATATTTAGTTTCTTTTAGTTGTAACATAATGCCAGTGGAAGTAAGTAATTACGCATTAATTTAAAGCTTGACATATTATTGACGCCACAACAATACGTATGTGTAAAAATGTGTAAAACACTAATCTAATAAATATACTTATAATATGGGTCATACGCAAAAAGTTGTTGTGGAGTTCAATAGTATTTTAAATTTAACTTAATTGTAGGCTTCTTGAAGTACTCAAAAACTAACGTATTTGACAGGGTGGTAGAAAATTATCTAAAAATTCATTTTACAAATTCTTATCCAAATTATACCATGAACTAGAAATTATTTTTTTATTTTATTATTCCATAGGCTGCGTCACATGTGGTGAAGGACTTTAATAAAGTCATAAAAATATTCTTTAACATCGCCTTAAATAACAACGGAGGTGCTTTATATCAAACACACACTGCCAATGAATGGTTATTTGAAGGATTCTATGATAGATTTTTAGATTATGCTATGAAACTAAATAATTCCATGACGGGAAATATAAAATCAAATCGTTTTGCTTGGTTCTTGGATCGTAATGGCACAGATGATTTTGAGGGCACCTTTACCATCAATACCGGAGCAGAAGATTTAAGAGAAATGGGAGAATTGAAATTTTGGAATGGTAAAAATGAAACTGGTTTCTTTGAAGGTGAATGTGGTAGAATAAATGGTAGCACATCCGATTTATTTGTACCAAAAAGACCAGCAGATGAATTAATAACTATTTATATTAGAGATACATGCCGTATTATAAACCTGTTACCCACTGGAAATGAACGTATTGAGGATATTGATGCTATACGCTATGAAACAAAACCTGATACATTTGATAGCGGTGAGAGAAATGCCCATATGAAATGTTATTGTCCCAAGGAATTACAGCCAAATAATTGCCCTAAGCCGGGTGTAAATGATATTGGACCATGTTCACAAGGTGCTCCTATGTATATGTCACATGCTAATTTTATGCATGCCGATCCAAGTTATGAAAATACTACAACAGGAACAAGACCAGATCCAGATAATGATACATTCTTTATAACCATAGAACCAAAATTAGGTGTCCCATTGGAAGTTAATGCTGCCATACAAATAAGTTTACTTATACAACCCGATAAGGATATAACGTAAGTAGCCATAGGAATTAATTAACAGTTAGAAAGTGTGTTATATATATTTTATATATATATTTCAGAATACTAAATAGCATACCTACGTTCTATGCTCCCTTGTTTGTGATAAATAGTAAAGCTAAAATTTCTAAGGATTTAGCCAAGGAAGTAAAGGTAAGATTAGTTAGAAATATTTAGGCAATTAAATGGTAATTACAAATGTATTTAATAGATTCAATTAAATTTTTAATAAAATCAATAATAATTTATTTATAATAATAAAAATGTTTAAAAAAGTTTATTAAAAAGTTTACTGAATCTATTAAAAATATAATTAAATCATTTAGAAACTCTATATAGTCAATTAAAAAAGTTAGTGAAGTAATGAAAATATAAAAAAAATAATTAAATATTTTATCAATTAAAATTTTTTACTAAACCATTAATACTCTAAGTAAATCAATTTAAAGTTTTATTGAGCCAAATTAAAAACTTCAGTTAACCAATTAATTATACTATTTTACCAATATCAATAACACCGTGCTACAAAAAAAATAAAATTTCAAGAACTTGTGAAATGACCTAGTGCAGGTTGTAGGTCTAGCTGAGTGTATTATATAACCGGTTTTATAAGTTGCAATATATAATTTCGAGATATGGGGAAAAGAGTTTTTTTTTTGGACTGGCGCACTTAAACTTTTCTAATTCAGTCATTTTTTAACTGATTTCGAAACGGTCAACTGCATTAATTAAAAATTAATATATATACTTTCCGTATACTATTTATATAAATGTGTAGAGATTTTTTCAAAAATATAAAAATTTTACATTTTTTTAAACTTTTTCATTTTCTACGAGGGTTTTTTTCGAATCTTCTTTTAAAACAACAATAATCTTAAAGTCAGTTTAAGTGCGCCAGTCCAAAAAATACTCTTTTCACCATATCTCAAAATTTTGAGGGTATACTGCAACTTATAAAACCGGTTATATGTATAACACACTCAGCTAGACCTACAACCTACACTAGGTCATTTCGCAAGTTATTTTTCAGTGTAGCACCGTGTTATTAATTTATCAATTAAAATTGTCTGTTGCAATTTAAAGCAAATAATTTACCAATATCAGTTATTAATTAATTGAAATTTGTCTCCTGCAATTTAAAACAATTAAATTTCTTTTACATTTTAATCAATTAAACATAAAAAATTTATTAATAAAAGCTTTAATTGAATTAATTTAAAGTTTTATTAAAATTAAAAAAAAATCCAAGTAATCAAGTTGAAGTTTAAAAGAATCGAATAAAAATTAGATATTTAGTTGAATCAATTCAGCATTAAAATATTCAATTTAAAATAAATTAAAAAATTATTATTATAGTTTCCCTTTAAGGCCTTAAGTAAATACGCGGCAAAAAATTGGATATGATTTTGAAAGCACTGCACAATAAAAAGTGCATTTTTAGCGATACTTTTCTCTTACCCTTCTAAAAAAGTGCAATCAAACAAAGAAGAGTTTTTGATGTTGTATTATTTTTGTTGTAAATTATTGCTTCTAAGTGGCCCATCGCGAACAAAAATCATGTTATGTTAACCCCAATAAAAGATGCTGCAGTAAAGAATTGGCACTTCGTTTACTTCAGGTACATTCCATGATTTTAGTTCACGAAATCCCACCTAGAAGCAAAAAAGCATCAAAAACTCTGCCTTATTTCATTAAATATTTAAAAGGCAAAGAAGAGAATAGCCCTAATAATGCACTCCTATTCTCTGTGGTCATTCTAAAATCAGGTTACTTTTTGCTGGGTATTTTTACAAAAAAAAAAAGAAATAAATTTTTATATAAAACTTTTATTAGCTTCACTTTTTTTCTTTCTTTTAGCTTGCCTTAAATCTGCCCGATATTGGCTTTTATATCGGCATTGGTATGATATGCTTAGGTGGTCTTATGTTGGCAATTGGAGCCTATGTTACTTTTACTAGCAAATGGTATAAGCCCATCGTAGAACAAGAAAACTTATTACATGAAAAACAAAATACCTGAAATAATTGAGCTTTCTTTTTGCTCTGATATGTTTACCAAAAGAATAAATTGTACAATTATAAGTTAGGTATAGTATTAATATAATTTTTTACACTCACCCAGCAAAACTTGGTATTATCCAATTATTCATTAAACTCCCAACCGTTTGCATTAGTTCGAAGCCAAAACGTACTAGTAGTCCTCTTACTCATACCAAATTCTTCCACTATTCATTTATGTTTTTATTTGTTAATATTTTATTAACGTATGGCTTAAAAAAAAAATTAAAAATATAAATAAAATGTTTTTGAAAACTTCTTATCTGTAAGTGCAGAGTAACATAAGGTAATTAGTTAACTAAAGGGACATGCCATGTTTTGTAATAGATAACTAATACATTGTTCACCTTAATTTCCTATTACAGAGTTTATTACTGGGTAATCTGGGATGTCTCAGAAACAGTGCACTTCTTAAACTTAGTGTAATATTTCTGTGCAAGTGGCAACTCTGATTATTAAAAATGTAGCGCTTTACAATAGAACTTCGCAAACTTCGAAGAATTTTCAGTCGAGAAAGTACACCTAATGTGTCAACCATTGGAAAAGTGGTTTAAAAAGTTGAAAAAGCTGTGTCGGTTATGGAGACTCTTGTGCGTCAGTGTAGCGTCGGTCTCCTAAAAACTTTTCTGCTGTAAACGAGAAGGTCGCCGAAAGTCCGAAAACATCAATTCGGCATCATTTTCAATAACTTTAAATTTCAACACTCACAATATATTTTCCGTTACCGACTGTAGTTTATTTAAAAAGTAATACGTATAGTTTGTTTTTAAATAAAGAATCAATTGATATTCATAGAAATATATTTTTTAACTATTTGAATCAGTCATTTAAAAAACAAACTATAAAAATTTTCAGACATTCAGTAGGAGTTGATATTTTCTGTTAAATGTAAAATTTTATGTTTTCTGTTTTTTGAAATATAAATTCATATAATTTCTTAATGTTTTTTTTTACCAAAATAGTTTGTTTATATACAAAATTATTTTAATAAAAATTACAAAAAATTATACAAATATAGATACACATATAGAAAATAAAAATATATACATCTGTGTGTGTTGTGTTTTGTAAAATTACATACAAATAAAAAAATTCAATTTAAAAAACAAACCACAAAAATCGTTTTTTTCTACTTTTTTTTTAATTATTTTAGTTTTCTTCGATCTTCTCTATTTATATTATATTCCTTATTGAGCCAAAGATCCTTTATTTATAAAAAATTAAATTATAAATCTTTATTTATCACAATATTTCGTCACCACATTGGGTGACTTCTTCAGGGGAAATTGTCTTTTTTTTCTTTATAATTAATAAATTAAAATTATTAAACTGAAAACTTATATATAACAATTTTTTAAAAAAAAAAAAAAAAAAAGGCGGTAAATCAAAAATTATTTTTTTGTCAATATTAAAAAATAAAAATATCACAGAAAACAAAAATAACAATATTTGAAAAATTAAAATATTACATGAACAAAAATATTTTATATATATTTCATTTAACATAATAATATTTATCCTAGTTTTTATTAACTAAATGTCTGTAATTTTGTGCAATATTTTCTATATCTGTTTTATAATTAATTCGTTGTGTAGATGGTACCTTCATAATTTGTAACATTTCTTTCTTTAACGTTTTTAATCCGTTGCCGTAAATCAGGTATAGTTCCAAAATTTATTAGGAATTCAACTAAAAATATTTTTAATCTTTTCGAGGAAAACGGAGACCACAAAATTCATCAATCAATAACGAGATTCATTGAATCAATAACGAGATTCATTGAATCAGAATAAGACTCTAAATTTGGCGATAAAAAGAAAACATGAATATTTGAGACAAGTTTTAAGGGAATTGGAAAGGATCGGAACCAATTTAAGTGATAATTTAACTCGGGACACATTCGAGACATTTATTCGACACCAGGATAGATTAGCATTAAAATTGAGTTTACAGGTAAAAGAGATACATAAGAATAAATTTAATTGTCTTATCAATTTACAACAGAAAGAATTAGATATTAAGTATAATAGAAAATGGTTTGTGAATAAATCGAACTTTCACATTCCCACTGATGTAGAATGGGTTCTTTCTCTGGGACGAAAACACGCACTCCCAGTCAAAAGAGAGAATTTTCCAGTTTTGAAAATGATAGCAGATGGTGAGGACTTTATAAAAACTTTAACAGGAACAGAGGAACAAGAGATAGCGAGGAATAAATTTACAAATATTTTAAGTAGCCATTTAAATAGGGAAAGTTTAACGAATAGGGATAAATTTTTGTTAGATAAGGTGGATAGAACTAAAAAATTCTTAAAAAATAATAAGGATCTATTTATTTTAAATGCAGACAAGGGAAATACCACTGTGGCAATGAATAAGTTTGATTATATTTTGAGAATGAATGATATTGTGGATAATATTACCACATACAGATTATCAAATAGGGATCCAACAAACAAATTACAGACAATAAATAATAATTTAGTTGAAGATCTTTTCAAATTAAAGATTATAACATCTTTGGAAAAGAACAAACTTAAGACAAATATTTCTGTTGCACCTAGATTATATGGGTTACCTAAAATCCATAAGGAAAATTTTCCTTTAAGACCAATATGTTCATTTGTTAATTCCCCATCATATGAACTTTGTAAATATATGACAAACATTCTTAAAAAGATAACTGAAAACTCTAAATATAATGTAAAAGATTCCTTACATTTTAGAGAAAAGATACAAAATGATGAAAAATTAATTTCACTTGATGTTGTATCTTTATTTCCGAGTATACCAATTGATATAGCTTTGGATATTATCGAAGAAAAGTGGGATGTTATAAAGGATTATACAGGAATTGAAAAGAACCTTTTTATACGTATTCTAAAATTTTGTATAATAGACAACAGATATTTTATATATGATAATAAAATATATTTACAACAACAAGGACTACCAATGGGATCTGCAGCTTCACCAATTATAGCTGATATTGTAATGGAAAAATTATTAGATTCTTGTATAGAAAAATTAAATGTGAAACCAAAAATCATCACAAAATATGTTGATGATTTATTTTGCATTATTTCGAATGATTCAATTAGTGATATTTTATCAACTTTTAACTCATTTCATGACAATATAAAATTTACGATTGAGAAAGAATGTAATTCTAAAATTCCTTATTTAGATACATTGATAATAAGAAAGGGTGAGAGTTTATTAATAGATTGGTATCAGAAACCAACAGCTTCTGGAAGAGTTATCAACTATTTTTCTAAACACCCGAAAAGAATCATACTTAATACGGCTAAGAATTTGATTGAAAGGATATTAAAGATTAGCGATACGAAATTTCATAAGACTAATATAGAAAAAATTAAAAATATTTTGTTAAATAATAATTACCCAATTCAGTTAATCTGTAGATTGATAAGACAATGTAAAGAACAGAATAATTTAGTTACGAGAACGGTTACTGAACCTAAAATTTATAAATCTCTAACTTATGTTCCTCTTATATCTGAAAGATTAGAAAAATCGAAAATTTATAATAATAAGAAATATATAGTAGCACATAGAACTTATTACACATTAGGTAGATTATTTAGCAAAACGAAAGATAAAATAGATAAATCTGAAATGTCCAATTTAGTTTATAAAATACCTTGTAGTAGAAATGATAATGAGAATTGTAGTAAAGTATATGTAGGTACAACAAAGAATAAATTAAAAACAAGAATTGCAGGACACAGATCTGATCAAAAATACAGGAACACTACTTCTACACAAAAAACAGCATTATCATTACATTGCACGAATTTTAATCATTATCCTGATTTTGATAGGACGTCAATTTTAAACACGGAAAATAATTACAGACGTAGATATATGTTAGAAATGTTACAAATTATGAAGGTACCATCTACACAACGAATTAATTATAAAACAGATATAGAAAATATTGCACAAAATTACAGACATTTAGTTAATAAAAACTAGGATAAATATTATTATGTTAAATGAAATATATATAAAATATTTTTGTTCATGTAATATTTTAATTTTTCAAATATTGTTATTTTTGTTTTCTGTGATATTTTTATTTTTTAATATTGACAAAAAAATAATTTTTGATTTACCGCCTTTTTTTTTTTTTTTTTTTTTTTTAAATTGTTATATATAAGTTTTTAGTTTAATAATTTTAATTTTTTAATTATAAAGAAAAAAAAGACAATTTCCCCTGAAGAAGTCACCCAATGTGGCGACGAAATATTGTGATAAATAAAGATTTATAATTTAATTTTTTATAAATAAAGGATCTTTGGCTCAATAAGGAATATAATACTTTTTTTTTTTTTGATATGAGGCAATTTATTCAATCACATATAATTATACCATATTCAAGAAATATTTTTCTGAAGGACCATATATTATATATCCAATATGTGATAGCATATATAAATATTCATGGTTTTGTATAAGCCATATACATATTATGTTAGATATATAATTTTATATGATATTATATATACTATATCTTATCATATAAATCATCGTATTGTAAAAAGATCAATATATATCTAGATGTGGTTATATATAGCACAATATAAGATAATTTAAAAATAAATAATGTAATATATATGTAATTATATATGGTAAAGCATACCAACATATGTATTTATGTATGTATGAAAATATATTATTATATAAGGCCACATATGGTTATATAAACTTTTTTACTCGGGTACATATAGTAAACTCTATTCAATACACAGTCTTTATTCTTATTCATTTTTGTTAAAAACATATTTTTATACTTTTCTTTTAAATATTTTTTTGGCTTCTTTTCTTGGATCTTAAATGATACAGTTCGATCGGTTAATGTTCGGATAAATTCGGATCTTACTAAATCCTCAAATATAATGCTGGATCTAATTTAATCTTCCATTTTTTCGGATCAATTAAGATCTTATTTAATCCCCAAATTTATTACTGTATTTTATTTGATCTGCAATTTTTCGAATCAAATAATATCATCTAGATATTACAGCAGATATTCAAGAATATCAAATTGGATTAAATACTGAACCAAATCAACTTTTTTACTCGGGCTTATAAGGTAAAAAAATAATTAGTTCAAACTCTAAAAGGTGCAAATAAAAAATTTGGGATGCAAACAATTTTATGGTGTTGATAAATTAAAATAAAAAAAATATGTACGAGTACGTAAACAAATTTAGGATGACATTCATTTTGTTATTCTTAACCCTCTGCTGCATGAGAAGCCATATATGAATTTTTATTTTCAAATTCAAATTCTCAACGAAAATTAACAGTTACGAAAAATAATAGTTTTCGAATAGCATTAGTAGGTCTTTGTGAATATGAGACGAATGTTGTTTTCTCTTTTCTCTACAAAGCTGCATAGAAAACCTCAGTCTTATCGGTGCGGGTTGTCACTTCGTAGATTGAAATTACACAAAATAAAACATTTATTTTTTAAAGTTACATGTAAGTTGGTAAGCTTTTTTAATTTTTTTATGGAATATATAGCTTTGTTAATAGTGTTTATGCGATTATTTTTCAATTGTGCATGTAGATCTCATGAAATCACGCATTTCTTAGAACAGTCATATATGGCTTCTAATGCGTTCACAGAAAAATTCATCCAACTTTGGTATGCCATATTTGGCTTCTCAAGCATTAACGGATAAAAATTAAGGAAATTTTTTTTTCATATTTTTCATAATATGAGCTCTTTTGATGACATCAGCGATGACTACAAAACGATTTTGTTCCGATTCCTTGTGATGAGTTAGAAAGTGATACAGAAATATAAGAGTCAGGCAATGAATCAGTGGCAAAAAGTAGCGAATTTTATTCTCGGGATGAGGATCCGTTGGTCAGTTTATTTACGAAAAAGAAAAAAGGTCAGAAGAGGGAGCAAAAAATAAGCTGGAAGAAAACTAAATTTGGTATATACAAGGAAGACGATTTACCTTTTTTGGAAACCAAGGAATTGCCAGAGGTGATGTCTAAATTGGAAACCCCTACTGATTGTTTCCCCGATAAATTACTTGACATGATTGCAGAAGAATCCAACAGAAAGTGTTCTTTTTGTATTTTTTCATTAATGTTCCTTATACTAATTTTAGTTACTTTTAATTGCATATGAAAACTGAACTATTTTTCCAAACAAATTTTATTTGCATATCTTCATTATTCCATTTTAAAAAATAAATCAAACAAAAAAAAAATTATTTTTATCTGGATCATAATGCATGCAGTAGAAAATTTTGTGCTAGATTTCATCATATGAACTTAGACCATCCCTGTGAAACCACTTATATTTACATAATTTTACATTAATTTTTCTGTGGTGAAAATTTCTTATTTCTAATAAGTGCATAAGCAAAACATCTGTATGCGCTATTTTTAATCTTTAAATTGACGTCATTTTATCTTCAAACCACTTTAAGCTTGACTTATAAACATTAATTGATTCACTCTTATTAGTCTAACAACTTTTGTGTACTTTGTCATCATATTTTGTTTTCAGTCAACACTTACCCAGGAAAACATTACCCAGGTAAAAATGGATATTATGGAGCAATTCCATATGAAAACGATCAAAATTGGCAAATTTTTGGACGACCCCTCTCCGATTTTAAAATAAATAGTCTCAATCGATTACCCAGCAAAAAATAATGTACCTACATATTTTTTTTTTTTTTTATTGTGACTGGTTTAGTGGTGGTGTACACCACTGTCATGTGACAAAATTGAAGAATTCTTCATAAGGGACCTCATTGAAAGTTGTTTTAAAAAAAACTACTAAAGCGATCGCAACGAGTGATAGCTCGTTGGAAAGGTATTGAATCAGGCTTTAATTGAAAAATAAAATTTTCCTAATTTTTCTCAGAAATTTACCTTTTTTCCCATGAAAATTAAATTTTCCCATGAAAATTAAATTTTCCGATTTTCCACAGAAGCTCCTAAATTTTCCGGCTAATTTTATTTTTTTTGGATTCCTCATAATTTTTGCTTTAAGAATCAGCAATAAAAAAATAGGCCCCGACTCCTTGTTTGGACAGGAGAAGAGCATTTAAGAGAGACCAACTTGTTCTCATTGTTTTTATATTTTTTATAATTGAATTATTTTTAATTATTTAACATTATTTTATTTTTTTATTAAAAATACATTTTAAAAATTATTTTACAGTTAAAAATACATTTATGAAGAAAAAATCTTTCTTATTTTGCTGCTTATACTTAATTACAATATTTATTAAAAATTTCAATTGTCTTGGCATCAATTATAAAATTAAAGTAACTTTAAATTTAGGACGTCGGCAGACGAAGAGTACCGCTTTACATTAATTGACATATCAGAAATATTTGGTATGAAGCAATGAAACTTTTGCGTTCCAGTTATAGTTTTGACATTATTATATCTGTTTTGAAGTCGTCGCTCCATGGCATCGTGTTCTTTTCGAGTGCATAAAACTGTGTTAATGGCAATTTCCTTGCTTTGAATCCACGAAAACAAATGTTGTACATTTAAGATCTGGTCAGTATATGGCCTTTGCAAACTTGCCTTAGTCGCCATGCGTTTTAGGGTTCCCCCTAACGCATCGCATGGGCCCTTACCGTGGGACGTCGCAAAAAAGTGCCACTCGACCTTGCAGTTTTGATCTTCTTCAATTATGCAAAGATTGTAAAAATTCTGAGAAAAACGTTACTTTGTCGATTGCATCGAATTTTGATCTTAAGAATTCAAACAGTTTCATTTGAAATAAATAAACGGACACATAATTATGAGCTAAACTCTCCGCGACAACAACAAGGCTTACGGTCTGTAGTTCGTTATCTTCGTTTTTGAAATAAATGCAAAAAGGATGCACCGTGCACTGGTCGTTTGCCCAGTGATAAGCCTGAATTTCATCCTGAACGAGAAAAGTGTAATTCTCGGCAAAGTCGCTTATCACAATGAATTCATTTTGGGCTAATTTCTCCTTACTTTCCTTTAGAAATTTCGATTGCATCTCGGATATGAAATGGTGCGCCTTCAGTTCATTCAACTTGAATCCGAATTCCTCGATGAATTCCGGAATCTGCTTTACCACGGTCTCAAGGGAACATCTGCCGCTGCTAATTATCCACTGTTTGAAATGCACCTCCTGAATTAACAGCTGTTCAAACTTTTCCGCCAAATATTGCTCTAGCTCGTCAATCTTCGGACAATTGTCGCATTTGGACAGTAGGATGGCAAACTTAGAAAATCCCACTTTTTCTGCTGGGTATTTCTCTTTGAACTGATGGTATGCTTCGGATAGATTACATAATAATAATCTGCGCTGCTTGTGTACTTTTTCTCCATCTTCACGTGTGATAACATAGTCACGTGTACCTGGGCAGGCGCGGCTGTTGTCATCATTGCAGTAAAAATCTTGAATCAATTTCACCGTTGCTTCGCTGAGGGTCCTTGAGCCAAATTTCTTGGTGGGAGTCGCCAATATGCCCTTCTGTCGAACTAATTCTTTGCTTCTTCTCGCGATGTAAAAAGATGTTTGAAACTGTTCAGAAATCTTGCGTATAGACCATGATTGAGGCAGCACAGATAAAATGAGATATTTCTCCGGAAAAGTGGTCGCTAAATTGAATTTTCTTTTCAACTACTCAATCATTTGTTTGCCGTCATCAACGTCATCTGCTTGACTGCATTCGTTATCAGAGCCTTCATCAAATATTGTCGCGATTGCACTCATAACCTTGCCTTTTTTATCTTTCCTGTATTTTTCACTTCGCAACTTTCTTTTTCTAAGAGGCGTTTCACCTAAAGTGGTAATAGCCTCATTCAAAGGACTCAAAGACATATTGACCATCGGAATGTCTGCCTCACTATCAGATGAAACATTTTGTTCAATTGTCATTTCACTCTCGGATTGTGGTTGCATTTGTTTCAATGCATTTGCTTGTTGAGAAAAATCGATTTTACACTTGGGGCAAATGAATTCTGCTTCTTCACCGTATTGTATATTTAATTCATTCATGTATCGCTTCGAAACACCAGTTAATTTTAATACTTTTATCTTTTTCGAACGATGACCACTCTTGTTAAACGGATTGCAGCAAAATTTATTCATTTTACTTTAAATTGTCTTTACAGCTTCACTCTTTACTTTACAAAAAAAAAAACACTTTAACACTTTCACGTTTAGTATTCAATGAAATTTGACTCAGAGTGTGTGAAGTATTTATATTTATTTTTTGGTAAAAAATAGGTAAAAAAAATAAACGATACTGCTGCTATTATCCATGGATTTATGGCCGATCTTGTGAAGGCAGGCAGACCATATTCACTACACACTCAACTTGGGGCTCTTAAAAAAAAATTTATTTTTTCTTCATAAATGTATTTTTAACTGTAAAATAATTTTTAAAATGTATTTTTAATAATAAAATAAAATAATGTTAAATAATTAAAAATAATTCAATTATAAAAAATATAAAAACAATGAGAACAAGGTGGCCTCTCTTAAATGCTCTTCTCCTGTCCAAACAAGGAGTCGGGGCCCATTTTTTTATTGCTGATTCTTAAAGCAAAAATTATGAGGAATCCAAAAAAAAATAAAATTAGCCGGAAAATTTAGGAGCTTCTGTGGAAAATCGGAAAATTTAATTTTCATGGGAAAATTTAATTTTCATGGGAAAAAAGGTAAATTTCTGAGAAAAATTAGGAAAATTTTATTTTTCAATTAAAGCCTGATTCAATACCTTTCCAACGAGCTATCACTCGTTGCGATCGCTTTAGTAGTTTTTTTTAAAACAACTTTCAATGAGGTCCCTTATGAAGAATTCTTCAATTTTGTCACATGACAGTGGTGTACACCACCACTAAACCAGTCACAATAAAAAAAAAAAAAAATATGTAGGTACATTATTTTTTGCTGGGTAATCGATTGAGACTATTTATTTTAAAATCGGAGAGGGGTCGTCCAAAAGGTGATCGCTTTCATATGGAATTGCTCTATGTATTTGAGAAATTAAAAGAGGAAAAAGTAATGCACTTTTGACAGAGCTTTGTTATACTCTACACCATATATGGTGAGGATGTGGCGCGCCGCGGCGGTTAAAAAGTTATGTGAAAATGGGAAGGTACAATTTCAAAGTACCGCTTTACAAATAAAATATTTTCTCACATTTTTGCACGAATCGCCTAGAATTAAAAAATATTTTATATTCACCTCAAAAATTTTTTTACCATTAAAATTTTTCACCACAATTTTTTTTTTCCCCACTAAGATTTTTTAACACAAAAATTGTTTTCACATTAAAAAAAAATTTTTTTCTCAAATAATAATTTTTTCAACTCTATAATTTCACTTTTAATTTTTTTTTTTAATTTTAACTTTTTGTAACAAAAACACTGTGGAGGACAGGGTAAATCATTGTTTTTTAAAGATATAGGTGAAGGGTATTCACAGATTCGGCAAAGCCGAATTAAAGCTATTTTTACTTGTTCTTAGTTCCCATTTAAGTGCCAATAAATCAAAGTTTGATTATTGTTGTATACTTTTGAACTACTGCTAATATGTGACGACACCGATAAAATGGTTCATTTAAACGAATACGAGATATTTTTAAAAAGCCTATCAACATATGTTTACATTTTTTTTAATGATATTAGTGCATTACTTAATAATTGTGATTAAAATTAAATTAGTAGTATTTGAAAAGTAACACCTTTCATAATCAGTTTGATTACGAGTCGTAAATCTTAAAATATTTTTCTTTTCGATATTGTGATCCGTAAAATTTACGCCAACAATGTTAAGTATCAATAAACATTATTGATAAAAAATAAGACGCTTATATGCAACTATTACTTATCAGTGAAGTGCCCCAATTGATAAAATAATATAGGAAGACTAACAAACTTGGGTTATGTTAGTCGAATGCAGACACGTCTACTGAACTATGTTGCTTACTGCTATACTAGTTAGTTGTGGCAATCAAATTCATATTGCAGTCATACACTTAAAAAAGTTTGTAAGTTAAAATAACTGAAAATATCATTTAAAAGAAATGATATTTCATTTAAAAACCGGTCTACTTAATTTTCATTTAAATTAAATGCCATTTGTTATTTATTTTTAAATGTTGATTAATCAACTGACACATCCGTAAGAAACAAATGATATAATCAGTTAAAATAAATGTCAAAATTTTACCTACTAATCCTTAAAAAATAAATGTTTTTTTCATTTATTTGAAATTTTTTCCGTTTTTGTATTTTTTGTTTTTTTTTTAATATACTCGTACAATACAAAATGTATGTATGCATATGAAGCTATAAAAACTTTTTGTGTGAATGTATTTGTGTATGTATGTGTGTTTATGAAGTTCTTGTAAATTGTATTGAAAAATTTTGTATATATACAACCAATTTAAATAAAAAAACAAATTAAAATTCTTTGAATATTTTTTTTTGAAACAGACAGCAAACAAAATTTAAATTTGTAATAACTGTTACGGACACAAATAAACCACAAGTTTCCGTTTTGTGGGTAATTTTTTATTAAATTTCAAACAAATGAAAAAAATAAATGAAACTGAAACAAATCGGTAAATGATAGTAAATTATTTCGAATAAATTGTATAAAAAAGTTAATATAGATATTTCTTTGAAAAATAAATGTATATTCCTTTATTTTTAAATGGAACGGAAAACTTTTTTATTGAACTACAAACAGTTAACTACATAATATTCTGAGTGTACTTATCTAATGATGTTTTAGGTCAAATCTCTCTATTTTTTAGTTATCATATTATTCTCTCGTCCATAACATATAATATCTTGACAATTCCTGTCTTCTAATTACAATTATATTACTTGTATTATCTGTTATTCTTGCCTGAGATTTTGTAAACAAAAAAGTTGTGAGATATAGTCAAATAAAATAATATTGAACAAAAAGACATAAAATATAGAAAACAATAAATGAATACATATTTCTAAAAGTTACATTATTTGTAGAAGAAGCAATTGCCCAATTTATACAAAAGAAATTAAATCATTTTAAACTCAATAGAAAAATATATTAATCTGTCATTCACATAAATCAGTTTAATTGATACAAAACAAGCTCGTATCATCAAATGTTTGTTAGTTGTCTTTTTTATAATTGTCAGCAAACAATTATTTTGTATTCACTATATGTTGTTTAAATTGTTGTGGGTTAATCATTTATTGCATTCAATGTAAGTTATTCGCTGGGGACACAGGTATCCTCTAGCATCGGTACGTATCACTAAAAGCTGGCCAAATTTTTATTGAATATTTTGCTAGATGACTCTTCCTAGTTCTCATAACAACCACTTGCAGGAAATTCGTAGCTATTCGCTTTTTGAGAAAACTTAAAATTTGTTTTAAAAAATAGATCAAATCCACAAAAATTTGTTTACATAAACTTTTTTTTATAAATTTTGTTTTACAAAAAAGGATCATTACATTTCCCTGAATTTATAGCGCTTCTCGAAATATAACTCAATGCATATTTGGTGAAGGGTATCATATAGTCGGCATACGTGGCTTTAATTATTTTACTGGTTTATACATATATGCAATTTATATTTTCCACTTTAAATTAGAAGTTTAATTATAAAAAAAATAATAAGCAAAACATTTTTCAAATTAATTAAAGCATTAATCCTTTAGTTCATTGTTTTGCAAATAGTAATTATTATAAACGTTGGCAAGGATCAAATTAGAGCTCTTCCAAGGCAAAATCATCGGCAATTTTTTTCGGGTAAACACTTTAAATTGTAAACAAAAGAATTTCTCTCAGACTTTTCATATATTTGTGGATTATCGCTATTTTTCTTGTTATC